>CM042011.1:10297282-10364782 GCA_023525715.1 Cichorium intybus | reverse complement strand
AGTTACGAGAAATCCGATTTTGGATAATCCTTAATGGAACAATCAAGATTCTAGGCACATAAAATTGATCAAAACGAGAGAGAATTAGGTGTGTGTAAAAAATTGTATGTCTGAAAACGGGTTGTTATCATCTGATTTGAAACATGTATAAATCTCATTACATAAAATAAACTGATTACACTAAAATCACCAACATTTTAACCTAAATTTATTTAATAAATGTTAATAGTTTACGCTTATAACCTAATTCAGAGCTGTTCTTCAGCGTTAGATGATTAACAAAATGCTTGTACTATCTCACTAAAGCAAAAGAATAAAAATGCAATCAGGTCGACAAAAGTGAGTGCTACTATCCAATGATACTTGATAAAACTAGAATCGAATAATCATTCTATATTTTTTTTAATAAAATAGATAGAAACCAGTAACGAGGAAGTCTTAAAATCCAATTAACAAATATATGATGAGGAAGAACTAAATAATATATGTTTTAGTCCAAAATTATCAGGTATACAAAAACGTAAAAGGAAAGGGATGTATAAAAATAAAGGATATAAAATTGTTCTTTTTTCTTGTAAAATTTTAGTGCAGCTTTTTGCACAAGTAACATGTCCGTTTGTTACACTTGATGATTTTTTTTGTCGATTTATTGGAATATGATTGAATAAACATTATTCTTCAAAAAATATATTCGGTCTCTTAAGGATCGATGCATATTTTTGTCCTTAAAGCATACATATATATCATTGCATTATTAGATGTAAGAAATAGGACAGAATCATTTGATTTGGTTTTTGGCCTACCTATTTCATCTTATATGACGACAAATTAGTTGATGTGGGAAATAGTACATATAAACTTATGCTAATGGCCAATGGGAGTGGATATGAGGTGTCCACCATATCTTCTACGGGTCTATCATCAAGGCCGGTCCGTTGATATTAAAGGCCTTCTGCGAAAACTAAAAAATAGGCTCTAAATATAATTTTTTTACAAATAACCAAAATTCATTCCAGTGCCATAAGTGTTATAAAAATGATTCTTCCTCTCTTTTTGAGATGAAACTTCTGAGTTCTTTTTTAAAAATTTATCTAGAGACTTAGTTTGAAACTTTGTTAATTTTTCATCTTTTCTTCTTTTGCGTTTTTTACTAACAAATAGATATTTCAATGCATAATTTCTAAAAATAGATAAATCATATAACAATTCAATAATCATTGAATAAAAATTAAAAATTAAAAATTAAAAATTAACAAAAAATTTAATAGGTTAAAAACTTCGATTTGTACATGTAGTGAAACTTGGTCAATTGGATTACCAAAGCTAGAACTAAACTTGAAAAAGAAGCTTCAAAGCTTTGACAATATTTCCTAAACTTGAATAAATATTTGAATAGAACTAAATATTTGAATAGCACGTTTTCAATTCGTGGCATGGCTATATGAATTATTAATTTGGGCTGAAGGAAAACAGAGCCCATTACAGGGTTGCTGTCAATTGGCAAACATAAAAAAGAGAGAAATTGAATTCAGCGATGCTCCCTATACTCGAAATCGATATCTTAGATCTTGAAGTCAAACGCCCTTGCCATCTGATCCAAGTAGTTAAAATACAACTGTTTTGCAAACATAGTAAATAAAAAATACGTAACTTTATACATATAAAAATTTCGGGCCCTCCAGGTAACACGGGCCCTGTGCGGTAGCACTCCCCGCACTTGCTCAGGGTCGGTCCTGTCCACCATCTCGTTTGGAGTAACCGCTTGCATCCCCTCCACCCCTACCCCCTCCTCCATGGTCGTACACACACACACACACACACACACACACACACACATATATATATATATATATATATATATATATGTGTGTGTGTGTGTGTGTGTTATGATGTGAAATCTGATATTGAAGAAAGGCTTCTATGAGAAAAAGACTTTTGATGAGAAGAGGGGCTTTGACTTGAAAATAGGCTTATAACAAGAACTGAATCTTTAACCAGAAGAAGAGACTTCAATCTCAAGGATAGAGGTCATGGTCAAGGACAGAGAGATAGAAGTTTCGGTTTCCTAAACAGAGGTCTTGGTTGTGAGAATAGAGGTTGTTAGCAGAAGAGCAGCAAGAAGAACATCTTGTAAAAGCATACCTTAGTTTATCTACTTTCTTGATGACCAAGTTATGTACGTTTATGGGTCCGATTATGTCGGTGGCATCCCATAGAAGACTACCTCTACTAGAAGAAACTACACCTACCATTGATTGGAAGGAACCTAAAGCTATGAAGCATGAGGATCGAGATTTGTTAGATTTACAGGCCCTTAGAGTAGTCAGGTTGACATTTTCTAAAAATGTTGCTTACAACATTGTCAATGAGAAGACGAAGTTTGGGCTAATCAAGGCACTATCTAATATATACAAGAAACCCTCAATGATTAAGAAGGTTTTATTGATTAGACAATTGGTAAACACGAAGATGAAAGATGACGGCTCGGTGACAGATCATGTCAATGAGTTTAAGTCAATAATATTAAGGTTGGTATTGGTTGATGTTAAATTCGATGACGAAGTCCAGACACTTCTATTGTTATCTCTGCTACTGGAGAGTTGGTCTGGATTTTGGACGGTTACAGAAGTTAGTAGTTCATATGGAACCACTAAACTCACGTTTGAAGTCATTCATGATTTAATTCTAGGAGAGTACATACGTAGGAGGAATATTGAGGAGTACTTTAGAAGTTTACTGAGTACTGAAGAAAGAGAGCAAAGCACTAACAAAGGAGGTGGTGGTAGAGGAAGAACAAAGTCAAGGAAAATAGGACATGCAAAGAGCAAAAAAGACATCGCCTACTAGAATTGAAAAAAAAGCGAGCACTTCAAGAATCAGTTATCGAAGCCTCCAGCCAAGATGGAGAGGAATGAAGTGAATGTGGAGTCTGGCAGAGGATTGTAAGGACGCGTCAATTTGCTATGCACAGAGTCCTATTAAATATTGGATTAAGGATTCATGTGCCTTGTTTCACGCAAATCAACGTCAAGAAGTAATGCGGAACTTCAAGCATTTCAATAGGAATGTGAGGCTTGCAGATAAAAAGAGCTTAAATATCACATGAGTTGGGCATATTGTCCTTGAGACCACTTTAGGATTGAAATAGACATTGAAAAATGTCAAGTATATTATGGGTCTGAAGAGGATGTTGATATCGGTAGGACAACTAGATGACAAAGGACACCGTGTTGAGTTCAATAATTACCAATAACAGGTAATAAAAGGGAACCTAGTAGTGGCCCGAGAACATAAGAGGGGATCGTTGCATATAGTTGAAATGTCCTCAGATAGATCCACTCAGAAGTTGGAGAACCAGAGGCTAGCACTCTATTGCACAAAAGGCTGAGGCATATGATGAGCAAGAAGGGAATGGATATGTTGGACTCTAATGGAAAATTCCATAACTAAGAAGTGTGATAGAAGAATTTTGTGAGCCTTGTGTTATTGGTAAAGAAAAGAAGGTTACATTCACCAAGATATGGCAAGCACCAAAGGACGAGAAGTTAGAGCTTGTTCATACAGATGTCTATAGACCAACCTTAGTTTCTTCATTATGAGGGTCCCGATATTATGTTACTTTTATAGATGACTTTACGAGGAAGGTGTGAGTTTATTTTCTCAAGAATAAATCTGAAATATTTACCGTCTTCAAGAAGTGTAAGGTTTAAAGTTGCTATTGATAATGAGATAAATCTCAAACTCAAGTGCCTAAGGTCAGACAATGGGGGTGAGTACAATAGCAAGGAGTTTTTTGATTTTGGTGTTGAGAATGGAATTAGGATCATTATTGGCTTCGCATTACGAATCAGTTTCATAGGGAATTGGTTCGCCCCCTTTATTGTACAAAACATGGGTTAGCCACTCAATCTGGAATTAGTTCGGTTGATGGGTAGAGGTAAGACGAAATGAAAAGGCTCATCGTCTTGTGCGTTAGCATCGCAAAAAATTGATGACGTTTTTTTTATTACGAATGGATTTCCAACAATATAATATCAAACTTGACCTGCGAATAGAGTTCAAACAAGAGAAAATGGAGGAAAAAAGAAAAAGTTCGCCAAGAAAAGCAAAAGGCACAGACAAATAAACGACACAAAGACTTGAATTTTTTTACTAATACCAATTGACGATCTCGACGGGGAGACTTATATTTTTACTGATACCAACAGACGATCTCGATGGGGAAGACTAGAAATGATGTTAATTTACAATGAGGAAATGATGAATAAATACAAATATATTGTTTTATTTTATATTATGTTTTAAATGAGTTCTAATTTTATTATGTAACTCTTTTTATTTAGTTTTAATTGATGAATTCTTTTATTTTTTATTAATTTTAGAGTAAATTACAATAATGGTCCATGTGGTTTGCAAGAATTTTCAATAATGGACCAACTTTTGAAAAAACATCGATAATGGTCCAAGTGCTCCAATTTACTTTCAATAATGGTCCAAAAATAAGTAAAAATAAGTAAAAAGACTATTTTACCCTTTTTAATTTCTTTTACATTTTTATATTAATGTTTTATTTATTTTAGTAATTAAAAAAAATACCCCACCCCTACCCCCTACGTCTCTCTCTCTCTCTCTCTCTCTCTCTCTCTCTCTCTCTCCTGGGTTTGTTCTCTCTCCCTCTCTCTCTCTCTCCTGGGTTTGTTCCTTTGATTTTGACTTTGTGTTGCTTGTTGGTTGAGTTGGAAAACGTTTAGATCCTCTAGCCATTTGATTTAGACGTATGTGTTATTGAATTCAAAAAGGAACTGGAATGAGAGAAGTTTCTTGAAATATATCACGGATCATAAGAAGTTGAAGAAATTCTCTAATGTTAAGATAGTGTTGGAGAAACAAATCTATGTTGAAATACTTAATGTAAAACCACCAAGAAACAAAACCATAACAACAGTATCATAGTTGCAGAGGATCTAATCTAAACATGAATGTGAAATAATGTAGAAGCACATAACATGGAAGGAAAAATAGGACTCAAGCAAGAATGTCATGGTCGAAATTTGAACAAAAAAGGGGGCAACGATCCTAATAACAGTAGAATGAGGAAGATCCCCTAGAAACTAAAAATTGGAGTAGAATCTTGAATCATATGGAAACATAAATCAGAGAGGATGGAAAACAGAGTCACAAAATTGAAGTGTAGAATTCTCAGGAAAGGGTAGAAGAAAATTGAACGGAAAGCACAAAGTATCTGAAAGAAGTGCTCAAATGCACCATGTGTGTGACCTCTTTTCCTAATCGACCAGCAGATCGGGTGAGCGGCTCTGCATTTTCCTGATTCAATAAAGAAAGAGAGCAAAACAAGAACAAACGTTTGCAGTTTTTGTTTTTCCCTCTTACTTTTTTAGTTCGATCCTAGAAAACGATGATGAACAATGGTACTGGGGTGTAAAGACGATGAAGGGAGGGGACGTGTGATCTTTTATATCTTCACCATGTTACACAACGGATCCTCTGATAATCATGTTTAGAAAAGGAGGGGTGGGGGTAGAGAACGGAAAGGAGAGCGAGAGACAGAGATAGAGAGACGCAAGGTTTCAGATCTTATTATGACTATCGGAAGTGTGGGAGGTCGCTGGAATTGAATGGGGAGGAGGTCGCTGGAATTGAATGGGGTGGAGCTGGTGGTTGTCGAAGATGCAAGGTGTAATTGTCAGAAATGTAAGGTGTTAGTGTGTCCTTTTTTTGATATTATTTGGGTTTCCATAGATTAGCTTTCCGATTCTTGTAATGTGGCTGCATTTGAGTTTCAAATTGTATCAATTTTCTAGAAAATGGTGATTGAGACCGCCGGTGGTGGTAGCTCGCTGGAGGAGAAGGACTTGAACTATGAAAGAAGATGGTGAACGCGAGGGAGAGAGACGAGCGGAGAGAGAGAGGTGTTGGGGGGGGGGGGGGGAGGTGGGGTGGGGTTGGAAATGTTTTTTTTAAATTCATTTAATAATTATACAATTAAATAAAAATTAAAAAGGGTAAAATTGTCTTTTAACCTGACCTTTGGACCATTCTTGCAACTTGATCTTTAATTTGGACCATTTTCGAGGTTTTTTCAAAAGTTGGTCCATTATTGAAAATTCATGCAAACCACATGGACCATTATTGTAATTTACTCTTAATTTTAATATATAGTTAAATTATATTTGTTATAAATTTAATTATTTATATTTATTATATAATTATTTAAAAAAATGAAAGAAATACGAGGAATACTTGTATCTTAGATTTAACAGAATATATAAAAATAAAGAAAATGAAATATAATGGTTATATATGGCACTGAAAAAATCAAAAAAATTGTAAGTGGTAACAAGTACCCACACCCATTAATGTTATGGTTATGACATCGACAGAGACCCCAATCTTCAGAGGACAATGCAATCAGCTCATGACAATAGGTGGGGGTGACTTATACCACTTGAGTCGTGCAAGCACTCGTAAAAGTTGCATCCAAGTTTTTTTTCCTATAATTGTATATATGTTTAGTTGCTTATTATTTAGTCTTTTTACATGTAAATTAGATTCTAGTGGACTAGGTGTTTTGATCCAACATGCATAGAGATAGCAACGACCCCGATCTATGTTGGGTTAGTTCAACCCGAGTTTAGATTTGTAACTCAATCCAATTTTTTAAATGAATGGATTGACATGGAGTCATGGAGTGAGTTTTTCTTTTCTTTTTTTTTTTCTTTTTTTTTTTCTCAAGCCAACTTGTAAAATAAATGAATTGAATCCAAATTGATCGATTAAAAGTTTAAAACATAAATAAAATAAGATAAAGAAACACAATAAGTTACGAATTTCAAGTTTAAAAAAATATAATAAAAGTTGTTCTTTCTTAGATATAGATTGATAGGTTGAAAATAGATTAGATGAGTTGACCAATTTAATTAAATAGGTTGAAAATCTCGACTCACTTCATTAATATTTGATTGGATTCGAGTTGTATTAACAGTTTGAATCGCTTTTTCCTGGCTCTTAACATACATGCATTTAAAGTTATCGATATTTGGTTGGTACAAATTGAGCTCTTGCTCCTCCTCATAAGACATGGAAATTTGCACCAAATAATTTGGATCGTTTAATAATTGGCGACTTAGAATCATATTTTAGTCTTAGACTGGCGTATCAAGGCAGAACAAGTTCGTGGAGTGATGTGGCCATCTCAGTGTTTGGTGGTAGCTCGGCTACACCATGCTCGGGTGTGGTTCGGGAACCAAGCAGTGACGGACGCATAACAAAATCTCAAGGGTAATAGATCGGAAAATTTATACTACGATGAAAATTTTTCCAAAAATTTTGCACTACACCAAAAAATTTGAGGGGTAGCACCTGCTACCCCAGGCACCCCCTATGTCCGCCACTGGCACCAAGCAAGCCAAAATAGGGGTGGGGCACCGACTTGCTTTCTCCTTGTGTGTGTGTGTGTGTGTGTGTGTATGTGTGTGTGCGCGTTCCAGGATGCTTGAACACACCATCTTCATTCCTTTAAAATGAAGATGTGTGATGATGTGAAACTCGGTAATGTGGAGATACGAGTATGTATGCTTTACAACTAGGGATAGCAAAAAAACCCAAACCCGAGCAAAAAACCCGAAACCCGAAAATTTAGGGTATAGGGTCGGGTTTGGGGTTCCTTGCCCCGACCCGACCCGATAAGAATGGTAATTTCTCTATAACGAATTTAATAAATCATTATTAGAAATGCCAATTCGTTAAATCATCAAAAATGGTCGGGAATATCACGAAATGGTCATATCTTCACGACGATCACAAAATAATTATGAATTTCACAACACGATCTTTGTAATGCCTTTAATTTTGAAAATTACTTTATGAGCGGATCGGCAATCGCACTACAAAAACGTCTCATTTCCATTTATCTTCTGTAAAATCTTCTAGTTCATTCACAAATATGTTATTTGGGTTCATTAATTCTTTTTCCCACTTTGGTGCTTATTGTGTTATAATACTATGTGAGAAAATTTTAAATTACAAATTTTACGAGTAGGGGACTTTGTTTTACTGGGCACAAAATACATCCAGGTGGACATAGTTCGCATCACCTTTGTTTTTCGTTTTTATGTTTAAAGATGAAAGATATCAAGGCATAGCTGGATATATAACCATTAAAAGTTAGACTTTACAAAGTTACTCTATTTGCCGAAACCTTATAATCTGTTTTTGCAAAATCACAAATGAGACTACCAGAAACGCATTGAATGTGTAATTTACTAATGGTGTCCTTGGAATATAAATAATGGAACACAACACTCACTGAAACACAACAATAATCGACATTACTAACAAGGTAACGGAACAAACACTAAAATGGAACACAACAATAGAATATAAGAAATGGTTAACAACATAAAAACCATTGTATGTTGGTCAAAACTTCGGTTTAACCACTATATTTCTTTTTATTCCATAAAAATCACTCCTACTTTCATAGAATTTCATAGTGACCACTATTTGTTTTATTTTATAACTTTTGTCGATATTTCCAATTCAATGTGAAAAGTTCTATATCGACATTTGAAGCAAATATTGGAACGTCATTACAGTGAAAATTATACATAAAGTTATCTACTTGTAAATTTTGTCTTCTTAATTGCAGCTCTTCGGCTATGTTGTGAGTACGTAGGATGTCCAAGTGAATCTACTGATTTTGAATGTGATGGGGGTAATGAGTGTTCCGAGTTTGCGTATACATTCATGACTTTTATTTGTTATAGTGGTTGCAATTGATCTTTTTGAAAATATCAGTAGTTTTTTTGATTTTTTTTAAAGTATGAGTAGTTTTTTTAGAAACAAAAAAAAATATAATGCTTGAACCAGATTTTGATCAAACTACAATGGTTTTTATGTTATTAACCCTATAAAAAAAACATCTATTTATAGGCGAAACACTCCAACAACACATAAGTCTTCCAAACTGTCTTTTGGCCCAAAATTCACCATAGCCCATTTAAGCGGATCAACTCAATTCTAGATGGAGAACGAGCAGCTAGAAAAAAAAACGTGATTGATACTAACTTCTTCAGTGTTGCAGAAAGGACATAAGATTATGCAAGTCATGTCCAAGTGTCAATTTGGTCCGAGAAATACATAAAATTATCCAGCAATATTAACAGACTCGCCAATCTTGGAAATATTAAACCATAAGTTGGGGCTGGATTTTATGTTTATTAATGGACATAATAACTTAAGAACATAGACACCCAGTTCTATTTTTAATTTCGGCCACCATTTAGTCAGCAAAGCTAAATTCATGTGTTGCAATCCTCTAATACCGAGATGTCCCAATTCTTTATGAGCAATTACCCTTTGTCAAACCACCCAACTTATTTTCTTTTGGATTCATCCTATCCCATACGAATCAACCTTCTAATACTTTTCAATGTGCCAATAATTTATGGGGGCACCTTAAAGATCAATAATAATATAACGGTAAACTTCAAAGAACCGATTTTACTAATGTAAGCATACCCCCGAAAGAAAGAGTTTTAGACTTCCATGTATTTAGCTGAGTATTGATTCTTTCCATAATGGGGTGCCAATTATTTACAAGCTTCATGTTTACACCAATCAGGGCCTCGAGATACATAAAGGGAAGTCACCCGACATTGCAATTTAAAATATTTTTATTACGAGTAATTTCAAGATTTTCTACGTAAACCCAAAACCTTATTTTTGTTTTAAAATTTCACATTTAAACCGGAAATGAGATGAAAGCACCAAAGTAACCTTTTGATTATTTACAAGCTTCATGTTTACACCAATTGGGGCCTCAAGATACATAAAGGGAAGTCACCCGACATTGCAATTTAAAATATATTTAGTACGAGTAATTTCAAGATTTTCTACGTAACCCCAAAACCTTGTTTTTTTTAGTTTCACATTTAAACTGGAAATGAGATGAAAGCACCAAAGTAACCTTTTGAGATTAAGAAATTTTGTCTACGGCAATTCGCCAATAAACATAACGTCATCGACAAACATCAATGTGATAGGATACGGCCATTGTTTGCGCGAGTTGAGCCATGGAAAATATATTTTTATCGAGTCATTTCCATGATAATATAAAGACCCTCCATAGCAAGTATAATAAAAATGGTGAAAGGGGATTTCCTATCCTTAATTCCTTAGCCCTTTGGAGGATCGGAAATTCTTTTGTAGGAGATCCGCTTATTAGAATCGAAGCTCGACCTAAATCAAGAATGCAATTTATCCAACCCCTCAATTTATATCTGAAACTCATTTGTTCCGTCACACAATCAGGGAAGAGAGAATCAAAAGTTTTATCAAGGTTAACCTTGAAAAAATCATCATTTTTTGCCAAATTTGCACAATATTGTTAATGATAAAAGGACTCTCTAGAATGTATCGACCTTCCACATAATCTGATTGTTCCATATTAATCAGGGACATAATAACTATTGTAAGTCGAGTGGATTAGAGTTTAGAGATCTCCTTATTGAAGCATCCAATAAGACTAATCGGGTGGAAGTGTTTCAAAACCATTGGGTCTTTAGTTTGGTACTCAAAAATTCTTAATTGCCTTTAAAAGATTTGGAAGTAAAATGTCCCAAAACTTGAAAGTAAAACATTCCGGGCCTAAAGCTTTCTCGTTACCACAACTGCAAATTGTCTTATTAACTTCGGTTAAAGAGATGTCTACTTCAAGGAATTCCCGGTCACAAGAAGTTTTTTTTTAACATTAAGAAATTTTTTTCACTCCATGTTTTATAAACACTCATTGACTTAGATAAAGAGTTTTTGATAAGTTACTTCCTCATTATTTGCCTGACTTATTTAAGAAGTTTTTGATAAATCATTGCCTCGTTACACACATAAACACCATTTGTCGAACAATAAAAAATAAGTTATCAGTTTATTATGCTTTAATACCAGGTAAGCTAAATCAAACACATTTTCTAAAACTCCGTTTCAACACCGGATAAGTTAAGAAGCAATTTTACTAAAAAAAACAGAAGTTGTCTATTTAAATAAATCTCAAACTCCCCCAAAAAACATATATTTGCTAAGATTCCCAGTCATCACAAGAATATAACGACCTTGGAAAATAATTAGGGTCAATCAAACAGTATGCTTTGCATATAATGTTTCAATAACACTAGAATATAAGTTACACTAAGAGGGATGAACTTGCTTGTACCATAAAGTCAAATGCACCATCATTACTTATATTTGTAGGTGAATTCACGTCTAAACCATCACAGCTCGTAATCATGATTAGAAATAATGAGAGGAAGTATAATATACAACTTAGATTTGAATATTATAACCCTCGAGAACAAAACGCCTGAATATTACCCATACCAAAACTTCTCAACACGTTATTAATATTTACATACAAAACAATAAAACTCGCTATATGAGTATATTGTAAACTTATATAGCAAATAAGAAAAAAAAATCTAACCGGTATTCCTCATCCCAGCAGCAATCCCGTTGATAGTAATAAGCAACGCATCACGAAGTTTATTATTCTCCGTATCATTTCTCAACCGTTTCAAAATCTCGACTTGCAAAAAATTAATCGGGTTCAAATAAGGCAACCTACTTTCAATCAGCATCCTCAAACACTTATTATTATCCGATAACTTGTCATGTCCAGTCACCACCAAAACATATTTCTCAGTCGTCAAAAGCTCGTCCCTTAACTGATCCCCGAGCGCCCTCCGAGTGGGGGCCACAAGCTCTTCGTCATAATGTTTAACAATCGGGACATCGGCTTTACCTAACACCATTTCAATTAAATCCAAAGTTGATTGAAAAAAAGGCCAGTCTTGATAGGCTGATTTTAGTTCTTGTTCGTGTCCCATTTCACAAACGCCTTTTAAGCCTGCCCCGACTCCAAGCCATGCGGGCAGGACAAAACGCGTTTGTGTCCAGGCGAAGATCCAGGGAATGGCGCGGAGGTGGCCGATTCCGACGGAGGTTTTCCGGCGAGCTGGGCGGCTTCCGATGTTGAGGTTCCCGAGTTCGGCTTGCGGGGTGGCTTCTTGGAAGTAAGTTAGGAACTCGGGGTTTTCGTAGACGGTGGAGCGGTACGATTTGGTGCTTATTTGTGAGATTTGTTCCATTAGTGTACGCCAGTTTTCGTCGCGTGGCGGTTTTGGGGGGCGGAGGGTGGCGATGAGGACTGCGGTTGTGTAGACTTCGAGTTGCCGGACCGCGATTCCGGGCAGCCCGAATTTCGCTTGTACCATTTCTCCTTGTTCTGTTGATCGAAGGGTACCCTGAAATTTTAAGATGGTGAATTTTGTTTTCATGGAAAATAAGAATTGAATTGAAAACGTACCATTACAGAACCAGGTGGCTGAGATTGGATAGCGAGATGTGTAGGGCCACCACCACGGCCAATACTGCCGCCACGGCCATGAAAGAGGGTGACTTTAATACCATACTCTTTGCATGCAGCCACAACGTCTTCTTGAGCTTTGTAAAGTTCCCAGGCGGCGGCAAACCGCCCTGCGTCTTTACCGGAATCAGAGTATCCGACCATTACTTCTTGGTGTCCATTGTGGTTTTTTATAATGTGTTGGCGGTACCAATCGAGTGATAATAATTTGCGTATTACTGAACCGGCTCCTCTCAAATCCGCCACAGTTTCAAACAGAGGGACTACGCGTAATCTGTTTTGAGAAAATAATTTCCAGAGTAAATTACATTTTTGGTCCCTGAGTATAACTTGTATTTGCTATTTTGGTCCCAAAAAGTTGTGTTGCAATTTTGGTCCTTATTTGAGTTTTTGTTATGTTTTGGGTCCTCGTTCCAAGTATAATGATTATATTTGGTCCTAATCCTGAGTAGAGCTTAATTTTGTCGAAAAAGCTTTCTATTGCAAATTTGGTCCTTATTTAAGGTTCTTGTAACGTTTTTGGTCCTTGTTCCAAGTATAATGACTATATTTGGTCCCTGAGTATGGTTTATTTTCGTAATATCGGCACCAAAATTATAGTTGTTTTCTTGGAACAAGGACCAAAAATTGTAATCTACTATAATTCCAAAAATGCATTTTATGGTTGTAAAATCTGAAATTAAAAATTATATTAGAAAGCGAAAGTGTGAAAGTGTAGGCTTACATTCCGCCAACACATGGTTTGCCTTGTTCGCCAGCAACAGCAAGACGAGCATCTTTCTGTAGAAGCTCAACAGCAAGAACATCGCTTGCCTGTCAAGTAAATAAATCTTTAACTAATTGCAAATTTCAAAAATGTTAACGAGAAAATAAAAGAAATTATTTTGTAATTTGTATGAATCATACATTTGAGGCCATGGAAATCACGTATGCGCCTAACGAATCACTGCCTAACTCTGCAGCAATATGGAAGGTGTCCAGGACTTCTCGAACATCACGAGAAACCTAACAATACAAATGAAAAAAAATTACAAATATTCCTCAAAAAAGAAAAAATTTTATTAAAATTGAGCGGAATACAAATATGCGATTTTACCTCTATAGTTGGTGGAATGAGAGGTCTTTTCCCCTTTAGCTCTTTTGCTAAAAAATCAACTTTTTTAGCTTCATCCCATTCACTGTATTTCCCCATGCCAAGATAGTTTGTGACCGCATCAAGAGTCTCTGAATGCCTACCCGATTCCTGTTACATTAAACAACGAATTAATAATTTCATTGACTTAAAATGTAATAAAATAAATAAAATTACAAACCTGACGTAAGTCAAGCTTCATTAAAACCATCCCAAAAACAGAAACTCTTCTTATCAAGTCAGCAAGCCTGCCATCAGCTAAAATCCCAGACCCACTGGATTGCTGTCACAAATTACATTATTTCAGATTTCATTTTCTTATTTTTGACATAATTTTTTTTATTGATTTTGTAACGTACCAGAGATTCATAGCATACAAGGAGTGGTTGCAAAAGCTGGTTTGGTGTGTCGTAATAATCACAAGGGTCTAAGTCACATGGAAGACCTTCTAGAAGGTGCTCTAACCGCTTTCGAGTATTTTTAAGCTGAAACACGTAACAAATTTCATTTAATACGTTTAAATACATTAACTGGAATGAATCAAAGTGATTTAGAAATTAGAATACCTTCTGTTTTACGTCCCCAAGAATGATTCTGTAAGGAGAAATGGCAGGTTTCTGAAGTATACTAGGTTCTAGAAGCTTCTGGAAGCTGGCTTTTCCTACTTGTGATTCAGCTAACATTTTCCTCTGAACATGGAGTGATCCTTTTGGTGTATTACTTTGTTGAGTTTGACCCCCATTTCCTTGTCCTTTCTGTTGACTTTGACTTGAAGGTGGGGATGAAACAGCTTGTTCTTCCTAGAATTTAGGATGATTGAATTAAAATTTAAAACCAGAGTACATGTCATTATTATTTTTGTTTTACCTCTTCCACACGATTGTACTCAATATCAGGAACATCTAGTTGAGGGTAATGAGATTCTACTGTAGTGCATTCTGGGAAGAAATAAAAAAAAAGGTAAAATTATATTTTTTAGCGAATGGATCATGTTAAAAACTATAATATATTTATGGATTTTTTAACCTGTATGTGAGGGAACATCAGCACCAGAAGGAAGTTGTGTAGGTAAGCCATTAACACTATGACACTTTGTTTGACTTCTGTTTGGTATGTTGTTCCAAATTTGATGCCGGTCTTCCCCCGAGTTTTCTGAAAAAAAAAATTAAAAAAAACTACAATTTGGTTGACTTCATGTGTATGTTTAAGAAATTAGATTCAAAAATAAAGAAAGGATGTATATCAATAAATAAATTGGATGCAAGCATATACTATATGAGTATATGTATTTCTAAAAGTTAAACAAAAAGTTTATTTATTAGTTTTAAAAATTGTTTAGAAAATAAAAAAATATAAATGGTGGACCTTTTCGAAGAATTTCTTGTACAAGACTCGAGAGTCTATCACTACAATGGCTCATAGAAAGCTCAAATCTAAGGTCATCAATCTCCTTTGTATAAAGATCAATAGCCATCCATCTTGATAAAAGAGAGACATCTTTTGTTATCTGAAAGATTAATGAAATTAGTTTTAGTGTACTAATTGAACAACTAATTTTGTCAAACTTTAGTTTAAAAAAAATAAAAGTTGAAACCTGACCTTTGCTGTGACATTGGGATTTCCATCTCTATCACCACCCATCCAAGATCCAAATTTTATGGGTGTGCATGTTAAAGGAAGTGGCCTTCCAGTATGCTGATAAACATAACAAAAGATTATAAAAATAAGACATTCATAAATTATAATGATATATGGTTTCAGATTTTTAAAAAAAGGAGAAAAAATACCTTTTTTAGAGCATTGCTGACGCGTCGTAAGTAATGAGGTACTGCTTTCCAAAGGGACTGCTCGATATAATTTAATCCTGTTTAATATAAATAATAAAAAATAGTCACCCTTCTTTAAAGAATCTAAACCTGAATTAACTAAAAAACTACAAAAAGAAAAAACTTTACCGGCTCTTGCCTCATCTACTGGTGTTGGTTTGTGGCGTCTAAGTTCATCTGTCTGCCATATAGAAGTTATTTCTCTCACCTACAAAAGAAAATTTATTATGAATTTTACACAAGAAAAATTCTTTTTTTAATTTCTTAAGTTAGAAAAGACAAGTACCAGATCTTCTATCAGTGCATCTTGATCTTCCTGTGTAAGATCTTTGCGGTCATTAACCTCCAACAAATGCTGAAGAAATCAACAAAGTGAAGCTAAATTTATTAATAATGATATAATAAAAGTTTGATTATAAAGAGTTACTTGAAAAACTTACAGCAATTCTTATGTGTTTATATTGTAGTGTTCGTCGGTTAATTTGTGTGGGGTGTGCAGTGAGGACTATCTCAACCTCCTAAATTAAAAAAATTAACCAAAAACAATGCAAGTTAAGTCCAGAATATAAATATAAAATTAAAAAAGGCGTATAAATATTTAAAATGGAAAAGATAAGAGTTAAATCAGACCTGGTTGCACATTGTTTTATACAGCAGATCAGGAGAAATTCCTCCTTGAATTAGTTGATTGAAAGTATCATCACAAGATTTTGAGATTTGTGCCACATTCTTTGCCTTCCTTGCCCTGCATTTGAATGAGGGTGAATTGATCATTTGTTCATATTGAAATCCAAAAGATAAACATATTTTGTTTATAGTCTATACAACATATGATCCATACCTGTGATGGTTTTCAGCAATGCCCATTAAACTAAGAAAATGACTGAAGGCTCTTCCAAGCTTTAAGGCTTCTTCTAATGTCAATTTTGATAACTCAGAAGCCAGTTGCTTCTCAAGAAACTCAGCAGTCTTCTCAATTCCAGATGCTCTTATTAGACATGCAGTCTGTAAACGGATCGATTTTGCCATTTCAGCAAATTAAGAATAGTCTCATGCATTCAGTAGATTTACATAATGTACAACCAACAGCGCGTTTGTTATGTATTCGTTTAATTTTCTGAAATTCCAGAAATAGGAAGATTTGGCTATCCGAATATACACAAAAAGAATAAACCCTAACGCAATAGCAACTTAAGCATACATCTATACAAATTAACTGATGTATGCATGTCCTTCATCAATTGTTTACATGATAGAAACAGAGTTCCCGTGAATGAACTATATTGACTGAAACAAACTATCAAAACCTAGATCATCGCTTGCACTAGAACGATCAAAGAGTAAATCACAGATTCTTCACAAAATAAACGATAAATAAACCGATTACCACAAAATATATCTGCATTACACGCAGCTTCTTTCAAATTACTAAACCGATAAACATGAATGTAATGAAAAACAATAATAATCTAAGAAATTGAAGATGACCTGAGAGAGAGTACGAGTGTGTTCGACTTTTTCCATGATATTGGAGCCAACTTCACGTTGGAGAACATCATTGAGAAGACTAAAGAGAAGACGGAGATCATCGTCGTAGCTCTGAAACGATATCTCCTCCGCTATATCATCCATGATGTCCGTCATCGTGTTCCTTTACTCTATGAAACTCCAAGACGTTGAACGAGCTGCACAGAGAGATGGGGACAGTGAATCTGTGATGATGGAGGAGATGTAAATGGAATGTATAGTGTGGGAATGACGTGGGTGAATGCTGTTACGGTACCAAACGACGACGAAGGCCATGGTGACATGTGGCGAGTCTCGACGGGATGATCGGAGGGAATAGTGAGATGCTATCGCTAACACTTTACACTACGGAATCGGAGGGAGTTGGGTCAAATGGTGACTGACTTTTAATTTTAATGCCTCATTCACCTTTTTACGAATATTAAGAGGGATAATTGGGGACAAAGTAAGAGCATTTAAATTAATGAAAATCACAAAAATATAACAAAATTTTTTAAATATTTACTATGAAATAGTTAAAAAAACTCAAATGATCCTAGCAACCATATAATTGTAGATGAAGGGTTTCGACTCCGATTTTACTTATGTAGCATTCTTAAGCCTACGATTTCAAGTTGGTATAACTTTTTTTTTTCATTTTTACCATTTTGGGTGTTAGGAAAATCGTAACCAGCTCTAATTTGTTCTATATGGGCTGCGATAGATATGCAACAAGAGAACAAAAAAAAAATAAGTCAACAATGTACATGATATACATTAAACTTGTATAATTATAGATCGGTATAGTCATCTACAATTATACAAGTCATTAGTGCATAACATGTATATTACGGACTTGTACAATCGTTAATAAGTATATTAATATGTGGTTTTCTCTCAACTATATTGGATGTGTACAACATTTGATATATAATATACAAGTATTTAACGCGTAAAACATATGATTTTCTAGTCTACGATGTTATGGTTTTTTGGAAGCATGATATACAACTTGTAATGGAAACAAATTAATAACATATAGACCAAAAAAAGCTTATAAAATGAGAGTATTCTTCCGCCATCCGATTTCTTTGGTTATTTAGGTCATTTGAGATTTTATTTTGACGATTTCTTGGTAATTGTTTTTCAAAGTTGACTATATTAGTTATTTTCTCTTTAAATTATATTTTCCTATTACCATTATGCTTTTAGTTTAAATCTCTAATTATAGGCCGTGTTCTTTTAGTTTTTTTATGATATCAATTAATTTATTTTTAATTGTATAATATATTCTTTAAAATTATACTAACTTATTATTTTTAAGCATATTTATATTTATAACATAAATATTAATTCCCATAAACATTAAATAAATATAATACATTATGAATACTGAAAAATATGAATATGTATTGTCTTATTTTAAATAAAAAGATAACAATCATTATTATTTTTATAGTTATAAAAATTAAAAACGTAAAAATATCATATAATTATTACAAGTTTTAAGTGTGATGTTGGGGATTAAAATGATAACAAATAAGTAGTGAAAAATAATAACGTTTTAAAGGTTAAACAAAGCAATGGATAAAATGAAACATTATTAAATAAATAGAGTTAATTGTACAAAATATTAAACTAAAAAAACATTTATTAGAATCTAATCATTTTGTAGTATTGATGAGAAAAATCAATGATCAAAAATTGTATTTGATGTTGATTATTAATATTTGACGTCTCAAAAAATATTTTATTGAATATGTTTTTAGTTAAATTGCTTATGTTTTTACTTTATACAGGTATTAGTGTACTATATTTAAAAATCTATCAATAATAATATATTTTAAATTATATCAATAATAATATATTTAAAAATTAGGAACTTTTAAATTTATTTTATTTGCTTAAAATAGACTAGAGGTGAACAAAGTGGGTCTCGAACTATTCGATCTTTCTACGTTTTTATCCACTTGGTCTTTTTTAGACCAGTTCAGTCTCGAACAAATTTTGGGCGGTCTTTTTTTTCGGTATAACGACGTTTGTTATCAGTTTCGGTTTTAGTTTCTTCGGGTTAGGTTTTCTAACAGTTTATTTTCATAATATTAATATAAAAACCTTCAATATTTCATTAATGTAAAAAAGTAGGAACGGTGTATCAAATTACATAGCTTATAAAACGTAAACATATCACTTAAACAACACACCAAAGGAAAATCACAATAATCATAAGTGTTGTCCCTATATGGGTATTCTTGATCGGGGGTGCCATATTCTTGGTCGTGGTGGTGTTAGACAATGCACTTGCTGCGTAATTTGCATTTTTTTCTTTTCGGCAAGGAAGTCCTTGTCGGTTTTCTTCAACATCGATGATAGTAAATGATTACACTTCCACTGACATTCTTTTCATTTTGTCTTCCAATTTCTCGTTGTCCATATAGGCTAAGCCTTATTCGGGATCCAAGTAGTTTTGTATTTTCTCAACCGAATCATAGTAGTCTTTAAGCATTTCGGGCATTTTACAATGATACATGAATCAACATACACCATATTCCACATAATATCTTGCTATTAATAGAAAAACAAGATTCTTAAGCAACAATGTTAGCTTAGACCGTTAGTACACCTATGTTCATTAAGGCTTGGACTTTATGCTAACGAAAATAGACTATTTCTTGCCACTATTTTTAAAATATCAAATTTTTGTTGGAATATGGATTATGGCATAAATTAAAAAACAAAAACCAAAATATATAACTTGCAGCGAAAGCAACAAAACCATATTCAACATGATCACAAGTCCATGACTAATTGCAACAAGTAACAGCAATGGAAAAGTGAATAACTAGAATTATACCCTCGTATATCCGTTCCTTTCTTGTTGTTGGATGATTTAGAGCCCAAACCAAAGTTTCTTTTTTGAAGTAGCACCCAAAGATAATGATATAGCAACAAGAACGACACACCTTTGTGGCTTGTAACACCAAACAATGGGTAAAGGAGGGAGGCTAAGAGTGACAGAGATGATTAGGAAAGGAAAATTCTAGGAAGAGGGAGGGAGAGAGAGAGAGATAGAGAGAGAGAGAGAGAGAGATAGAGAGTGTTGTGAGGGTTGGAATGATCGATTGGAATTTTTACTATGGCTAATCTAGTCCTTATCTTGGACTAGATCAATCTTATTCTTATCATGAATTTGAAATTCAAAATTTTCTCTTTAACTCCTTGAGTTCTACAAGTTTCTAATTAACTCATCATAATATGATAAGTTAATTAACTAGTCCCTCATAAATTGCTTTTTGTAATTTATGCTTAAACTATATATTGTGTGTAACCCAAAGGACTCTGTTATTTATAGTAATATCACTAACTTGTTGTGACCATGAGCATATATCCAACAAGTTTGCATATTCTTTGGTAGGGATGTGCAGATGGTCCTCGAAACCGAACCCAAGTAGAAGAACCGAGGAACCGGACCCGAGATAAGGAACCGACCATGTTACTCGGTCGGTACTCGGTCCGTATATGTGGCTTAATTCGGCCTTGGTCCTTTGGTGTTGTCGGGTTATCAGGTACGGAACCCACCAAAAGTTTAAAAGACATTAAGATTATAATGTCGGCCTTTGAAATTTTTACGCTTGGTCCTGCTCGAGTGAAACCTGACCAAACCCGAACCCGAACCCAATACCAATTCTCATAGTTTGGTCGGTCCTCGGTTCCATTGAATGTCTTCACTCGGTCTCGGTCCGTCTCTGGTTCGGTCCGGGTCGGGTCGGTCCGAGGACCACGCTCACCCCTATTCTTTGGTAGTTAAATTCCAAGCATAGTTGATTGTTTTATAGATTGAAAGTCGTATAAACACGTTTGAACTCTAGAACGGTTTAATTAAGTATAGTCATTAAACGATGAGGTGTCGATACTCATTACATATTAATTGATAATAGTCATTAAAGGATGAGGTGTTGATACTTATTAGATTCTCGGTGATCTCAATAAAGAAATAGTTAGATGAGTTGGTGGCCTCTGAGCCAAAGGTCGTGATTCATAACTTTGCTACATTCCACAAATAGTGTATTTGGATCAAAATCGGATCAACCGACACAGGAACTACTTCCTTCAACTCCCGACATGAAAAGCTTGTTTGAAAGGAATGAAGTTTTCTTAGAATGAATGAATTCTAGACAAAAATGAAGATTTTAATAGAGAAAAGTGCTTAAGGTGGGGAAAATGATTGAAAATAGGAGGTATTTATAGATAATTATTGGGAAAAATTAAAAGCTACTCATTTTATTGGTAAAAGTTTATTCAAAGTCGTTGTTTACCGGCGTTTTTAGGGCATAATGGTCGAGTTAAAACTTTTTTTTCCAAAACTTGGTGGTTTTATTAGAACAAATGAAAATTTGATGGTTAAACCAGAAAAAAGTGATAACATATAATGGTTTTTTCATATTTTTCCCTTAAATTTAATTGTAAAAAATATAATAATTGTAACTTGCAATATTATGATTTATATCAAATTGATAATATATATATATATATATATATATATATATATATATATATATTTATAATTTAATCATATATATTAAATTCAATATCATAATTTATAAAATCATTGTAATAAAATAAATTTATAAAACCTAATACTAAAAAATAATTTGAAAATTAACATAAATTAGAAAGTATTAATATCTTTAAACTATATTATTTGTAAAAAAATGTTGTTGGGGTTTAAATATTTGCATCAAATGCTTTTATCATTTTTCATTTTCATATTAAATTAATATTATAGGCTAATTTAGCTAGCAATATTACAATTTTATTAAATTAAACACCTATTCAAATGTTATATCTTGTTTTCAAAGAAGTAAAGTAATTTAAATACTATATATATATATATATATATATATATATATATATATATATATATATATATATATATATATATATATATATATATATATATATATATATATATAATCCACACATCAAGCTAGATCACGAAGTCGGAAGGCAACCCGCTTCATTCCATTTTTCTCGAACCCGCGAAGGCGGGACAACCATACTGGCAGGGCCGGCGGTGCCGATAACCCATCTAGGACGAACCCATGACCACTCCTCCCACCCTAAGACGTAATATTTGATTTAGCATGATGTTTACAAACTTTGAAAGTTTTATCAACAATCAAGTTGTTAAAATAATAGATAAATAATTAAAGTAAATGTTATTGATAATAATTATAAATAGAATGATACAAATCTAATCCTGATTGATAGGACATACTCGTGGGATGATTTGTGTGTTGCATTGAGTTTATTTCGTTTATATTTGACACCGTCTTTGTAATTCTATTTCTGTAATTTCTATGAAACACACGGATCGTTTTTGTAATCCGTTATTGAACAAGGACCATCTCTGCAAATTTATTAAGCATAATGATCATTAATGTTATTTTGTTATTTTCTAGGGACCATATCTATAATCCTGTAAAAAAAGACCACTTCTGAAATTTTACAAATTAGATGGTGACTATTTTTGTAGTTTTCTTAAATATAGGACAATGTTAGTAATTCTTTGATACAGAAGGATAATTTCTATAAATTTGATATGAGAAAAGGGTTATTACTGTAACTTAGTGAAACATGTGGACCGTCTCTATAAAATTGCTAACAGGAAACCGAGAGAGACGACTGTTGTAGTCATATAAATAGGGATCAATTATATAAAGTTATTCTATAAAGCAAGGATCATTCATGTAAAAATTTTAAATGTGTCTGATAGATATGATAAATAATAATATTTATATGATTATGTGCATCGCTCATGATGCAAAAGAAAATCTATATTATTTATTTTGTCGTTACTCAAAATATTCAAAATATGTGTGCGATTTGATAATTTAAAGATTCAGAAGTACATAGAAAATCCATAAATTTACACATAAATATGGTAATGTGATGTCCATTTGGAGTCAAAACAGTCGAACTCTCAGAAACCGCGAACGGAACGATGTCGCCGGCGCCGGAAATTGGGATTGCTGTGTTCATATTAAAGGATGATAAGACACTTTTCGGGCGTCGCCGCTCCTCTTCTATTGGTGCCTACACCTATGCCCTCCCCGGCGGCCACCTTGAGTTCGGTCAGTTCTCCCTTAAACCCCAATGTACACTTATGTTTTATCTTAATGCCACTATTTCGTCCTATTTTTTCATCTGAGCTTTGTTTCGAAGATAAAATGGAAATCAGACCTTGATGTTGAATATACCACCCGGATATATTCCATATAGCTTTTTCAAATCTCTGATAACTTTCCCCCCCAAATCCCAATGACAATCGATGATATTCGCTGGATCCAACCCCTATAAATCAATTGCAAATAGTTCTGTGCGAACTATAAAGAAAAATCATTTGCAACAAAATTGAATCATAGTTTAGGTTTCGACTAAAATGAGGGTTTGTGTAATCTGAATCCCAGGTGAAAGCTTCGAGGAATGTGCAGCGAGAGAGGTGAAAGAAGAAACAGGACTAGACATCAAGAACATAGAGTTGTTAACAACCACCAATAACGTTCTTTCTGATAAAGTGCATCTTGTTGCTGTTTTCATGCGTGCTTTTTTATCAGACCCTGAACAAACACCTCAAAACCTGGAGCCTGATAAATGTGAAGGTTGGGTTTGGCATGACTTGAAAAACTTGCCTGAACCGATGTTTGGACCATTGAGAGAAATGTTGCGAGGTGGCTTCAATCCATTCCCTAATGACTCCAAGTGATGAAGGAATTCGGTTAGCTCGAAATGAAAAACATGTTGCTTGTGTAATGTAGTTGATTTTATATTGAAATTGAACTCTCCCATGTCACTATTTCAAATTTCATATAATAAGATGGCTTGTATACCGTAATACGGTAGGAATCTTTAGTGGAAGTTCATTTATCGCACTTTGTAGGAATATGAAACAAGGGATCAAAAAAGGTTCATACTTTTTTGCAACTTAGAAATGGTATATGATCTGATTAGATAATTAATCAAAGAGAGAAGTGTGACCGGAAGGCTTGGAATTGGGTTAAAAACTATGAAGATTAGAACTCTAGATAATGTGGTAAATACAATATGTACATGGTAAGAAATAATGGAGTCATCAAGAAAGAAGTAGTTAGTGTAGTATGTGCCTACCGCATAATGGACGGAAGTTACGGTTAATGTTAGTGAAACCTAAAGGATAACACCACTAAAATTGGCAGATTGCAACCAGAGAAGATCCATATGCATATGTTGTTAGGTTCTCGAACAACAAACACACAATTAAAATATACAAAGAAAAATAAATAAATAAAGACAAAGGATTTAGGTGGTTTAGATGATTAGGCTAATCATTATACGTTCACGTGCAAAAGAGAAGTTTATTATTGATTTTAGAATGAGGTTTACCATTCATTTGAGGTTCTATAATAAAAGTCAGGTAGAGACAAGACAACTGAAACAGTGTCTAGCAAATGTAGGATATATAAGTCCTATGGACATGGCATAGCCCCATATTTATAAATTGGATTCTTTTCTGTTATCTTGAACCTAACCAACCTCTCAAAGGGATGTCGAAGAAAGACAAACTTCAGCCGCAAATCTAATACAACTGCAAAGTAAATATAGTCGTTGAGTGTTGCGATGTTGTCTCTCATATCGTCGCCTATCACACATAATTGGGGTCTTGCCGACCATTCCTTTATATGTTAATACATATAATATATTTCTCTAAAAAACGATATGTCATCGGTTTTGTGGTCATCAATGCTAGGTCCATTTTCACCTTGAAATTCTCAAGAAACCCAATCATAGCTCTGCAAACTCTAAAATCTTATTCCTCGAGAGGTATAATATCTCATGCAAAGGAGTATAATTCAGTGAATATATAATAAAGAAAGACATTTAAATAGTCTATAATTAAGTTTTTAAAATGTATTTAATATCATCCATCACAATAAACAAAATGCTATTTTTTAAAACAAAAAAAACATATTTAATATCATCTGCTTGAACGGGTGTAACTTAGTGAATATATAATAAAAGAACATTTAAATAGTCTATAATTAAGTTTAAACAGTGAACTAAATGTTGGAAAATCGGGTCAATCAGATCAATAAAGAAGAAGTTAGGGCTATTTAAAGTTAAGTGATATTTTGTCCAAATGTTAAAAAACAAAAGGCAAAACAATGGAATGGAATGAAATAGTGAATTATCTTTAAGTTCAAACTTGTCAAAGCCACGTTCAAAGTGCATCACAATCTTCAGTAACTCGGACGTTGAGTTTCATTGGATGGGACAATCGTTGCACAAAAACTTCTTTTAATTAAATTTACGTTCTTTAATGCATTCTTTAAACCTTGTAATCCGTTGCGTGGAATTTCTAATTTACCATATGACCCTTTGCATGCATTTAAGACTACTTTGGTGTTGATCCAACTCGTCTTTAACAATAATGTTAAGTGTGTGGGCCATAACCTTATGTGTAAGTGTTTGCCCCCGACATACGAGCTTGGTAAATTTTTTATTAAAAATTTGATTGCTTTGTCATTTGTACTGGCATTATCTACAGTTAGGTCATGACATTATTAATACCCATACTTGAATACAATTCAACAACTCGTGCCTGATGTCATCTCCCTTATGACTATCCAATGGTCTAAAGTTGATAATCATTTTATGCATCACCCAATCTCGTCAATTAAGTGGGCCGTGACCACCATAAAACTCACCCTTTGACATGAGCTTGTCCAAATGTCGGCAATCAGATGCACCGTTGTTAGGGGATTAGTTAAGAATTCATTAAACTTAGTCATTTCTTCAACGAAATAATCAACAACTCTTTTTGAAATTGTAGTTCTACTTAGCAAAACCACGTTCTCATTTAATGTGTTAGTATACCCAACAAATACTTCATTCTCTACAAACTTAAAGGGTAGTTCACCCATTACAAAAACAAGTTTAACAAAGCCTTTTTAATTCTTTTGTCATCGTGTTTCCAAGACTAATACGACCCTCCCTGTTTTCTTCTTTATTTGAGTTGTGAAGTGCTTTGTATTTCTAAAAATTTCGGGTTCTGTTTACAACTATTAACACGTTTATTCAAGCTAGAAGTACCATTGACATTTAGGTTGACTTTGAGAATGATGAAACACCATTTGCACTTGCCATGTTTAACAGTGTTAATATGAAGTTCATCAAAATCATTCCAACAAGGTGCCCTATTTTTAGATTTATTTTTCCTATTGATTGTTGATTTACTTGGTTTGGCGTTGCCTTCATTTTGACTATTTTCAACAAACGCATATTCATCATCAACTTAAATAATCCTCAATAGATCAACTACCATAACTGAACTCCTATACACATAAATGTCAAAGCCAATTAATCAAGTATGTAAGTCATCAACGAATGGATGAATAACAATGTTACACATTGAAATATTCATTGCTATTGAACAACAATAAAATAAAACTACATTGTTATTCTTACACATTGTCTCGGTAGAAAATTAAGTACATTGCTATTTATACACATTGACCGATTGAAATATTAAAAGTACATTGCTATTCAACAACAATAAAATAAAACCACATTGTTATTTTTATACATCGTTTGGGTAAAACATAAAAATACATTACTATTCACATTGATAGATTGAAAGAATGAAAGATTACAATATTGAAAGATTAAATTGCTTACTTGAGTTTCTCGTGTGTTTGCCCAATTGTCCATTGCTAATTGGTAGCTTGATTGACTTTGCTTCAATCCAGGATTAAGGGTGATCGACTTTGCTTCAATTACCGAAATTGAATTTTGGTTTTGTTGTTTTTGCGTTGCACACAATGGCCAATCATGAGAGGTATGAGAGAGTTGAGAGTATACAAATTCTATTGGTTGCTTTCTACCTAAGGTGCCGATCAGTGGGTGTGGTGTCAATGTGTTTCTAAAGGCGACCCTTACAATTACTGGTTCCGGATTTATTTCAGAAAAAAACCGGTTAATTTAACCGATTACCGAAATACATGATTTGTGGTAACCGGAAACCAGACCAAACTTTCCACGGTTCATGTTCTAGTTTGGTTATTCCATCGAATCGTGCGTCCTAGTAATAAGTTTCAAACTCATCCTATCCTAATAAATAAGTAACTCAAAGCCACATGTCATCTCCTCATTGAATTTGCCACATGTCATTTTCTCATAATTTTAAATTTTTTTTAAAAATAATTGGTTTGAAACGTTTCTAACTCATTAATGATCGGTTTAATTATCATTTAATTTCAAAATTAATTGTTATCATTCAATTTCAAAATTAATTGTTTTTTAATATCATATTATTTTTTAATGTGTAGAATGATTTGTGAGACAACAAAGAGACAATTGACGCCATAATATTTTGAAGAACGATTCCAATCATAATAGTGAATTTGATTTTAGTACCGGTGACATTCTCATAATCAATTATATTTATCAAAATACAAAGTCGTAATAGTGAAAATCAAAAGCAAGATATCACGATACATAAACAAATTTCTTATGTAAAATAATTAATGTTTAGATATTCTTAAATAATATTTTTTGTATCATCTCGTGTAATACACGGGTCTTACAACTAATATATATATATATATATATATATATATATATATATATATATATACATATATATACATACATACATACATACATACATACATACATACATACATACATACATACATATATAATTATATATGTATATATGTCTATCTTTTTTAATAAAACAAAGCTTAACATGCCACAGGCATCATTCTGCAACCAATATTTTCCACGTGTCTTGCTCCTAGCCCACTTCTATTCTAATTCCCGCTCAATAATTCCCTCTTCTTTTTTGAGAAAATCCATGTAATCAGAAACCGTAATCGCTTTCCAAATTAAAACCAATAAATCAGCCATGAAATCCGCGATCATTGTTGCAGTTATGTTTCCCAATACCTTCCTCAATTTACGCCATAATTTTTGGTTCGTCATCGAGCATTCCTCTATCTATCTCAAAATTAGCCATCAATTTGTCTTTATTTTGAAAATCAAATCACACAACCATAAATGTTCATCGATTCATCCTTTAAAGTCTATCTCTCTTGCTCTCTGTTTCTATCACTATATGTCGGCCCTGTGTGACAACCCTATGCTCCGACCCTTCATCCGTTACACACACAAACACACACAATCTCTTTCAGAAACGTCAGTCGCAAAAGGATGTCGACATAAATGGAATAACACGAGCAATGCGACAATAATCGAAAAAAGAGGCCGACAAGCAATATGAGTTGTAGGATCTTGCATGATCCTGTATCGACGAAAATATAGATCAACGAAAAGTGTTTCTATTGCTTTCCACAGATCGACAAGAAATATAAGTTGCATATACGTCTTTTTCTATTAATTTCCTTGCACAAATGTAAGATTTATGAAACATTTTTCTTTAGTCTGATCTGGGGTTTCATCTATTTGAAAAAATCGAGTAAAATATTTGTTATTTTTGTGTGTTATAGATAAGTTAGTCTCCTTTTAATTTTCTTTGGAATTTGAAATATAATGATGACGGTTGGGAATTTGAACGTTAGAGATCTCATTTGCTATCCTATTTGGGTGCCTTCTCGGGTATACTATTCTCTTTAAGTTTTATTTTACTTTGATTTTTTTATGATCTCACTATTTTGTTCGTGATTCATATGTTTAGGGAGAAGGATTTGCTTCTTGCTTTCTCTTTTATCTCTATCCATCTACCCTATTCTTGCTCTTAGATTTCTGTTTTCTTCTTCTTTTATATATGCTATAGAAATCATCAATTATGCTGCCTTTGAATCTAAAAGTCAAGCTCTGTAAGATAGTTATTATAATTTTGGAAAAAGTACATAATATTATAAAGTTGATTGTGTCTATAGGCGACATGTATGGGGGCATTTATGCTTATATTTTGAGAATATGAAGCTTCTCTGTGATCGTGATTCTGTTACACTTTTTTGGGATCAAGAATGGCGATGAGGTATTTTGCTTTTCACTTTGAATTTTGTTTCTTGGTATAAATATAAAATCATATTTTTGGATGCTATTAGCTTGAAGTAAGATTTCTCTTTTGGTTCACTATACAACTTTATTTGTCCGACACAACCCCATCTACGAAGTTGCGAGTGAAGGATTACAAAATCAACATCAGTTTGATTGCCTTTGAATATAAAAGTCAATTATGTTTTTTTTTATTTGTAATCGATACTTGATGAATTATTTTTTTACTTACTTTATCTTTTGTTGAGTTACCCAGTAACCTTCAATTGCACTCTCTTTGCAAATTCTTGATGGTTACCTGCCATGGCAAGTTGGCAAGATTGTTATGTCATATTTTGGACTCCAGGTGTTTGATAAAATGCATGTGAGAAGCTTTAAAAAAATTCACTTTTAAATTTTTACTAAAAGAATCAAAATACCCCTGTGTGTAGAGTTCAACCAACATACACGATCTTCAGTTTTCATAAGTCGCAGTAGAGTTTAATATATTCTTTCATAATATTTTATTTTTATGTTTCTCTAACTAAAATTACATGTTGTGGGTGTGACTAGATCTGCAAATCTTGGAGCTTTTGTCTGCATCAAATGTTCTGGAGTACATAGTATCCTTGGAGTGCATATATTAAAGGTTAAGTATTTTTTTTTCTATTATCCCTTTTCAAACAATATAGTTTCTTTTTACATTCTTTAAGAATCATGATATATCATATAAAATAATAATCAACTTCTTGGCACATATATTATCAGTGAATCTTGATGAGCGGACAAAAGAAGATGTTGATAATGTGATAAAACTCGGTGTAAATGAGGGAGTAAATTCAAAATATGAAGACAACATTCTAGAAAACCGTAAGAAACCACAACCAAATTCTTCTATAGAAGAACGTTCTGATTTTATCAGGTAAAGAAAAAAACTATAAAAAATAGCATTGTACTTTCGAAGTTTAGCATCGGGTAACCTACTACTTTTTGAAGTAGAATGCTATAATAATAATAATTGGAAAGTAAATTCCTTTTTCTTGCATTGTTTTGAAGTTTATTATTATACAGGAGAAAGCATGTAATGCAACAATTTTTGAACATGGAAGAACAATTATCTTGCCCATTCAATCCAGCAACATTTAATTGCAGTTCTACAGGCATAAATTCTGTAGTGGAGAAGAAATTTTGTAGCAATATACTTGTAATTTCTTATCATTTCTACCAACCAATAATTTGTTGCAGGTTACTTATTAACTGCTAAATGATTTGTCAAAAACCTAATAATGTTGAGGCTAAATCAGTAGCAGAGTACAATGCTAGGTAATAATTTGAAAAGTGTAGAATTCTTGATTTTTTCTAACCTCCAACATGTCGCCTTTTCTCGCAAGGCTTTCACATTTTCAAATTTGTCTTTCTTGAACACCATATCGTGAACATGTAACTCTGTCCTCTATAAATTTCATCATTTTCGTTACTGGTTTTTGTCTAATTTGGACTGATATAAATCCTCATGATTCTCAAAAATGCCTCCTTAATTCTCTAATAAAATATCGTTTCTTTTAGTTTAATTTGTGTCTATGTTATTGGGTTCATAGTTTTATTTTTATGCGTGTTCAATTCATGTTTTGGCATGGTGTTGTGTTTGTGTTGGTGCATTTGAAGATGTACCAAAATACAAGATTTGCTGATTATTTGGATTTTATTCTTATTTTCTCAATAACTTACTACTTGAAAAACTCATTTTATAATGCTTCGTAAGTAGAAATGTAAATGTTTGGTTGATGAGAAGAAAAAAGAATTTCTTTTATTGATCTTGGTGAGGAAGGATGAATGAGTCATTGAAGAAGGATCAGGAAGAATGTTTAGACCATGGTTTTTTTTTAAAAGTTTCTTTGTGGATTTAGTTGTTATATGTTTATTTATATTTGCAACGATTTGGAATTTGTTTTACATTCATATATTGAATAATTTGTTTAGTTTTTATCCGGTACTTTTCTATCCTCTCCACTCATGTTCCGCTTAATCTGGTCCTGCACCAAATGCTATCTAAGTGTTTTAGAATTTAGATACATGCACCATAAAGCTTTCCCGAGAGATGAATAATACTTGGACACATTAAATCCATTGTTTAGATTAGACATCAAAGATAAAAATTTATAAATGGAAAATGTTTAACAATACTCATAATAGATAAACGAATTTAAGATATCATTAGCACCATACTTGCTTAATTGATTAGACGCCATACGGTGACGATTTTTTATCATTAAAGTTTGTGCTATTAGTTGATGCATCTACTATAACCATTTGAATCCTTAAAGTACAATAACCCACGTCATATCTCCAATTAACACGCAATGAATAACTTTGTTATTATGTACATGTTGGTTTTCTACAGAAACTATTAACATCTTGATGCTCATCTTTGGATATCATTTGTCAAATTGATGTTCATGAACCATAATATTATGATAATTAGTTAACAGCCTATATAACTCATTAAAAATCTCCATTATCAAAACTTAAACTAATATATAATCTTATTTGAAAGTAAAAGTAGATATAAATTTTGCAATATGCCTTACATAAGTCCACAGAAAAAAACCATTCCCCTCCATTCTCGATCTCATCCCCTCCTGCATCAAAACCACAGCTTGTAGTTTTCAAGATTTTTTTGAACAAAACTATTTGAAATATATATCACGGTAAACTTTCTAATTTTAGGTATTAACCATTAAATATATTGAAATTAAGTTAGTATTTATACGTATAGATTTATATTTTGTTTCTTATTTTTGCAATTTTTATTTTTCAACCCGTGTAGTACATGGGTTATTAACTAGTCTTATCCTAATAAATAAGTAACTCAAAGCCACGTGTTACCGTCACATTCATTTTGCCACATGTCATTTTAATAGAATTTTGATTTTTTTTAAAACAAAAATTGGTTTGACAGTTTATCAAAAATCATCGATTTAATTCCTATTCAAATGTTCATGATTCCTAAATTTTGCCAAATTGTTTTGGTTCATCATCAGCTATTAGGGGTGAGCGTGGTGCGGTTAGGCGCGGTTATTGGCCAAAACCGTACCGCTAACCGCAAATGCGGTTATTAAATTTTCAATAACCAAACGGTGCGGTTAATAGTGCGGTGCGGTTATGCGGTTATTTTATGCGGTTGCGGTTTTTGCGGTTGCGGTTGCGGTTATTAACCGCATATATTTGGTGCGATTATTTTGTGCGGTTATTATGTGCGGTTTTTTAACCATATGGATTTGGTACTTGTTTTGCGATATAACAAATTAAGAATTAAAATAAACAACCACATATTAAAGATTTGTCTCAAACTCACAAGTTACAACCACATATTAATTAATATAAAAACTATATAATTATTAATTATGCGGTTAGCGGTGCGGTTATTTTTGCGGTTATTGAATGCGGTGCGGTTGCGGTTATTTCGGTACGGTATATGTCATATAACCGTACCGTACCGCAATTTTGCGGTTAATTCAAAATTGAAAACCTCACCGTCGGTTATTGTTTCGGTTGCGGTTAATCGGTTTCGGTTTTTCGGTTTTTGTGGTTTTTTTACCATGCGGTTCGGTTTTTGCTCACCCCTATCAGCTATCACCCTCGATTTCGCCTTTCCTTTTGAAAATCATAACACCCCACCATAAATGCCATTTATTCAACCTTTTAACTCCACTCTCCATACGTTTAGATTTCTTTTTCTTCTCAATTGCAACTCGCCTCTCTCAAACGCTACCACTTAATCAACCTAGAACCTATATAGTCCCGATTCACCTCTCAATCAACCTCTTATATACTCCACCATTGTCTATTTGACAAAAACCAAATCCTCCCATCTATCAATTGTGCTCGCCGACGCCCCTTGTTTGATCTTCAATGTCACTGCCCCTATCTTCACATACTCGTAGCCATCAACACCCGTGACGATGAAACTCTTTTGTGTTCAAAACAGTTGGATTTGGAGGCAAGGCTTCTCTTATGTCTGCTGTGATTACCGGTTCTGTAAATGTCATTGCAACCGGTGTTTTAATCTATGGTGTTGACAACTGGGGAAGAAGGTCTCTATTTCTTGAAGGTGGAACTCAAATGCTCATTTGCCAGGTACATTTAATTCTATTAATCCAAAACCAATATTTAGTCATTCAACCATCATTATGACTGAATTGTTCTTCATCATCAAAACAGGTTGCCATTGCAATATTTATTGGGATCAACTACGGAATAGATGGGAATCCTGGTAACGTGCCAAAATGGTACGCTCTTGTGGTGCGGGCCTATGAAATCAAAAATAAAAATTAAAAATCGGTTTTACTCAGTAAAGATCTTTGGGAGTAATAATAGCTCAAAAAACCAAGTCACAAACAATATAAACCATCTAAGCGACCCTCTCTGCCCTTCCCCTCCTGCTCATCATTACTTTCGCAGTAAATTAGAAATTAATATGTTTATTTTCTAGATATTGCAGACTTACAGTCCTGACTAGGCTGAGATGATCACATTTACAGTTCTATTATTATAGATATTACTGGTTATCAAAGTGCCTACATCAGGAAGTCAAATAATCTAAGCATCCTCACTTGAAGTGATTTTGTGTTATAATTTTGGAATTTTATTGGTTGTTGGCTATATGCCTTTCATGTATTGGTTTTATTTATTTTGATCCTAATGTGCAATTTGTGGAGATGCAAAGTTTTATTACTAATGTAATTTATCGTATCTTTGTCTTTTTTAGGAATGATATCAATGCTTCTTTGATTATCATTTTCTGAGTTTAATTTGATTTGAAATACTGAGTGAGATGAATTACTTGAATGAAAATAGGTTGATGAGACACTAATCATATATAAATTTGATAGACATAGATGCAACTCCAGCTGATATAAAACAAGGAATTATAAGAGCTTTTTCTGCTCCATGGCCTGAAATGTAAATTATGAACATGTAAACATGTTAATATACAAGCAGTCTCATTTGGGTAACATGTTACTGGCTTATGATGGTAAGAAGAGTGCATTTGCTGCAGGGCCACTTCCATTCGAGTCAAAAGAATTTGTGGTCAAACTCACTGAGAACAACGGGTAATATTCATTTTCCAATATCTGTTTCTTATTTTTTTCCTTTTCCAAGAAACATTGTATATAACTGGTGTAATTACAGTCGTGAAATACTTGGAAGGTTTTTGTTTAGCACCCTTTTTGGGAAAGGTGTGCTCGGTGATGGAATTGAATACTGGAAAGGGTTTTATCAGTCTTACACCAACTCAGATAAGATTATCTCTTAATATTGGTGTGTATTTGGATTTTCTTTTTTCTTCTTTTATGTTTATGTTTATCAACTAAAATTTAACAATAAAATCATCCAATTTTGCAGATACGTCTGCTAGGGCCTTTTATGAACCAAGGTTGGTTACTGAATTTCTTGGTAAAAAGTAAAAACACATCAAGACCACTTTCTGATCAAGAACGTATCAAGGTAGATAAAAAGTTATTTTTTTACTATTAAATTTTATTATATTTAATATATAATTTAATGGGTGTAATAAGTTTTTTATTATTTTCAGGTGAAGAAAGCTCTGAGAGGTGTTAAGGTGGAAGTTAGGAGAGCTGATTACATGAGGCAGTACAAGGTTCAAGGATTATCTAACTCGTCAACCAAGCCAACTGATGTAAGCTTCAAATTATAAATTTTTATATAATATGCACATGTATATAAAGGTGCTGCCTTTCAAAACTACAAAATCAAAGTAAGAATGAGGGTATTAATGTCTTTTTGCAGGTCTTCTATACCGTTGATTCATCCACATGAAATATATGCTTTATTGATTTGTACGATAGCTGCAAGTGTATTGTACATCATGTGGATGAATCAATTTTTCAAGTGAAAATATCACTTCCCTTATGTATAACCTTGGTTGACTCGGAAGCTCTTTGTCAAAATACGTAGTAACATGGAACTGAAGTAACTGCGCTAATTTTTATATGATTGTTATTATACGTAAATACAATAATAGTTTTGACTTTATTGAATGCATTATTTTATTTATAAGTAAGTAACTTTTATTTACAAAAAAGTTTAATAAAATGAAAGCTCATTAAACGTCAAATTAGTTATAACAAAATAATATTTGTTCGTCATTTAAGAAATTATAATTGGATTAAAAGAATTAAACATAATTATTACAAATCATATAAAATGAAAATGGGTTTATATCGATGGAAGGGAGCAAAAACACATTTGAACTATAAATAAAAATATAACAAAAATAATATTTGTTCATCATTTAAGAAAATTATAATTCTGTTAAAATAATTAAACATAATTATTACAAATTATATAAATGAAAATGGGATGATTTCGATGGAAGGGAACAAAAACAAATTTGGACTATAAATAAAAACTAATAAATGGGTCCATTTTTTTATAGATTAATTGTCAGAAACATAACTGAATTTGAGTTCGATATAACGGGCATGAATCAATTATATGGAGCGAAAAACATGAGGTACTTTCAATATATAATTAATGTTACATCATATACATACAAAATGAGGTTGGTTCATAAATACTCATTTATTCGGTGGAAATGAAAAACGTTTGTTCTTGAATGTATTAGAAAGCATATTTTGTTGAGATTTGGTATTGTTATATGTAATTAGGTAATGATATTGATTTAAATTTCTTTATGTTGGCATCAATGTTTTTATAAATCGGTTGATACGATATTTTACCCATTCGTTATCTATGTTTCTTCTAAATACTATTTTTGGAATGGCTAATTAAATGACTATTTAACAGTTATAATAAATATGCTTCAGGAAACAAATTTTGAACTTTATCAACAATATTGTTTTAGTGCATAATTGAATTACATATATATTAAAGAATTTCATCATGTCTTATGGAAATATTGTTTTTTATAAATATTAATGTTTGTATCCTCATAATTTACATTTTTCTATATCATCCTGTGTAATACACGGGTCTTACAACTAGTCTTATAATAAAACAATCCTTCTTATGCCACATGTCATCTTTTTAGGGTCTTTTCTTGCCAAGTGGCGTGTCTTAGAAGCTAGAATGCCACATGTCAATCATTTAAAATTATGATTTTATCACCATTTATTAAGATCAATTAAATCCCCATAAATAAGGAACAGTAGCAAAAAATCAGCAATTAGCTTCAATGCGTACCATCAATTACGTTTCTTAGTTTGAAGGATATTGAATTCCCACAATTAGCTTCAATCAATGCATACCATCAGTTATGTTTCTTAGTTTCAATCATGCGTACCATCAATAACGTATTGAACAGATTATACACTTTAAATCTCCAAACTGATTCCTAAATTTCCGCTAAATCAGGGGTATTCAATTTTAAATCCCAAATATTTCGCCATTCCCTTATCAGATTACTTTTGAATCCTGGTTTCCCCATCTCCGCACCTATATCTCGATTGTTGAATAAAAAGCCTTGGGTTAAAGGGAGACAACATCTTATGGTAAACTCTTGATCGTTTTATCAGTTCACTGACGGAATGAGTTAATCATCCATTCGTCATTTATTTATCATGTTCATTATTTTAGATTGCTTAATCATTATAGCTCATTTTATGTGTAACTAGGGTTATGTGATTCATCGAGTATGTGTGAGGTGTGTTGGAAGAAAGAGGCGAGTTCCTAAAGCGATCGTGTACAGAAAGCCCACAAACCAGAGTGTGACTCAGCTAAAGTGTCAACGCAACAAGAGATCTGTTGGTGAATAACGAGCTGGAAGGAACCCTAGGTGGTCACAAGGTTCTCAACTCTTACGGCTTAATGAGGTATTCTTCTGATGTCTTTTATGGAGTTATTCTACAGTTTGATGATATTTTTACTGGTAAAATCAAAACTTCAATTAAGGTTCTAATGTTCTAATTTTTGTATTGATCTTCCACCCTCTTTTACTCCTACATATCATTTAGGATGACAAAGTTTATGAACCCAAAATACTAGTGACGAATTCGCTAACTCAAGAGGTATGTTTCCTTTATTAACATTTTTATTTATTATTAAGTGGTCTTTTATTAAACCCCTTTTGCAAAAAGTAAAACACATATCGATAAACTCCAAAACTGCAAAACGTATTTATTTTGACTATGCCGTGTGTGAGTGTGTGTTAGTCCAGTGTGTGTGTGTGTGTGTCGATCGAACCAAACAAACTCGAAAACAGGAAAAGTACTTTTTTTTTTGTTTTTTATACCATCCTACTTTTATTAACTATGCAAGAAGAGAAATGTACTTTGGTTTTCTGTTTTTATCTTTTGACAGTTTTGGCCCCTTTGACATTGCATTTTTCATCTTCACGCTAAAAGAAAAACATAAAGATTAAAAATATAATAAATAATAATTTTCATGAAATCAATGCTCAATAGGCATCTTAAACATGATAGACTTCTTTCGTTCTAAAACTAAACTTACAACAAAATATAATATTTTTTGTTTTAGGAAAGAAAAGATCAAGACAAGCCTTAAATTAAAGTATTCGAATATAAATTGATGCATCTCATTTATGTTGGTCTTCTAAAAAATAAAATTTGGGGTGTCATAAAAAGCAAGAGTCATGAATCCATAAAGATAAATGAGAACACATAGATTGCTAAAAAACCTTTATCATTGAATCTGCTTGTAAAGAACTTCTATAAGGACATTGAACCTTTTCTTTTTTATAAGTATATTCAAATTCCTCCTTAAATGTTTTATTATTATTAATGGTGGAATCTGAAACACCTTGACCTTTTGATGCCAATTCAGTTGCCCCTAGAATCTGCAGCCTTCTCGGGACAAAAGAGTAATTTCAAGGCAACAGAAAATTGTATTAAATAATAGGTAATTACAGTGTGCATGAGTAAATATGAAAGACATACACCTGTACATGTTATCAACAAGTATGTAATAAAAGCAATGTACTTTCTTTCACTGTTTTTCTCTTTTGACAGTTTATGTTTTTTTTTACAGTTTAGGTCCTCTGGATTTTATAATTTTGACAGTTTTGAGTCTTTTGACTGATTTGGTTATTTTGACAGTTTTCATCCTTTTGGCAGATTTGATAACTTTAAAAGGTTTGGCCCTTTTGACTGTGTGTGTGTGCCTTTTTGACTGTGTGTTGACAAAAAACACAAAATTTGTTTTTTCCCGAGAACAATTGTGACCAATTGTTACAACTTTTGCGGGTCAAAGAACACATTTAAATTTGTTGATTTTCAATCAATTCTCTAGGGAGTTTAGGTTACTTGATTTATGCATATACTTAATCGTATATAGGGTGCAATTCGATTAAACTCAATTACTGTAACATAAAATGTTTTACATACTGTTTCGTGTTTGGGCTAAGTGTAAGAAATAACAACGTACATTCATCTATATATTTATTAGACCATTGTCCTTTCACTTCTAAATATTGCAGGCTTTAAACGGAAAATTAAAGTTGCATGCTTTTTGATAATTTGATTTTTTGAAGATAGTGTATGTATAGCCAATCATTGCAATATTTAGGGTGCGTTTAGTTACGGAAAACTGTTTTCCGTTTTCCATTTTTCATTTTCTGAAAAATGAAATGAGTTTTCATTTTCTGTTTTCTATTGAAAATTTAGAAAACGCGTTTAGATAAAACCGATTCCGTTTTCATTTTCTAATTTAGAAAAATAGAAAACGTGTTTAGATATCTATTTTCTATCAATTTTCATTTTCCAGTTTTTGCCATTTCAAATAACACACATACTTCTTATCAACCCACCCTACCCCCACCCCCAACCCCACCCCAACCCGGAGGTGGGGTGGAGGGGTGGGGTGGGTGGAGGGGTGGGGTGGGTGGGGGTGGGGGTAAGGGTGGGTGGAGGTGGAGGTTGGGGGTGGGGGTGGAGGTGGAGGTTGGGGTGGGGTGGGGTAGGGTGGGGGTGGGTGATGGGGTGGGGGTGGGGTGGGTGGAGGTGGGGTTGGGGTGGGGGTGGAGGTGGGTGAATGGGGGTGGGGGGTGGGGTGGAGGGTGGGGTGGGTGTGGTGGGGATAGGGTGGGTGGGGGTGGTGGGTGGTGTGTGTGTTTGGGGGTGGGGGTGGGGGTGGGGGTGGAGGTGGAGGTTGGGGTGGGTTGGGGTAGGGTGGAGGTGGGTGATGGGGTGGGGGTGGGTGGAGGTGGGGTTGGGGTGGGGGTGGAGGTGGGTGAATGGGGGTGGGGTGGAGGGTGGGGTGGGTGTGGTGGGGGTAGGGTGGGTGGGGGTGGTGGGTGGTGTGTGTGTTGGGGGGGTGGGGTGGGTAGGGGTGGGGTGGGGTAGGGGGTTTGGGGTGGGGGGTGGTGTGTGTGTTGGGGGGTGGGGTGGGTGGTGGAGTGGGGGTGGGTGTAGATGTAATTTTGGGGTGTAAGTGAGAATGAGTGTGTGTGTGTGTTTTTGTATATTTTAGAAAAATTTTGGAAATAGAAAAATTTAGAAAACAATAAATTTGGGTTTTCCAAAATTTTCCAAATTCTTTGTAATTTTTGGAAAATGAAAAATTTTCATTTTCTTGGAAAACTTTGGAAAAATTGACGAACTAAACGCGTTTTCCGTTTTCTTATTTTTCTTGGAAAATTTTTCCGGAAAACAGAGCAGTTTTCCGCAACTAAACGCACCCTTAGTCTTTTGAGAGACATGTGTCTTAGATCCTCTATTTAAGTTGTGTGACATTGCTTTGTTGAAAAATATTCATTTTAACATATGAATTGTTGAAATAGATTAAAATATCTTAAACATGTGTTCCCGTTCATCTAGTTTTCCTGCCCATCCTCAAATGTCTTATATTTGTTATTTTTTAATCAATCTATGCAATACACAAGTATTCAACATATCATTAAACTTTCATTACTTTAATTGTTCTATGTGTGTGTATTTGAGTGTAATATGATTAAATAAAATGTTTTTTCTATTATATAAATTTTTTAAGTGTCAACCGTGTAGTACACGGGTTTGTAAACTAGTATCTATATAGAAGTAGAATAAATTGAGAACATCCAAAAGATTGAGAATGTGAGAACAAATCTCAATCATTCAATTCTTAAGATCTGTGGCTAATTTTGATATGATAATTTTGATGATTTTAAAATTAATAAATGATTTAATCCTATTTAAACGGATGAAAAGGGTATTACATTAATTTGATTTTTATTGATTTCCTTAAAATCAGCTAATTAGATTTTAATCCTCTCTCTCTCTCTCTCTCTCTTCAAAATAAGGTTCCTTATCAATTGCAAAACAAATCTGCCGCCTTCAGCACGAGCAACGGTCTGTAATGCCTTCTTCACTTACGCCACCCACATCCAAGTTTTTTTTTGTAGACTGTAGTTGCTAAATGCTTATTAGGCTATTACCGCCGGTCTTTTACCTAAAAGAGAAAAAGAGGGACTTGATTTGGGTCCAATGATAGAGGTGCACATCTAAACCGGTTTTTTTAACTAACCGAAAATTTAACTGAACCGATTATCTACAAAGCGGTCCCGGTTTAACCGAACCGTCGGTTTTTAATCGGTTTCCATTCAAAGCGTATACCGGTTTTTTAAACGGAAAAAACCGGTTTTTTTCCGGTTTTTTTTCACCGTTAAAAAATGGGATTTTTTTTATTTTTGGTTTTTTGTGATCGGTTTATAGCCGTTTGAAGCCGTTAGAATGCCCAAAATACCCATTTTACCCCTCTATTGTTAGTATAAGTAGGTGTTCGTTCATTTGGTTTCAACACCCCGCTAAAAAGGCTCAATATTCTCGACGTTTTTCGCATTCTCGATCTATTTTCCAACAATTTCAAGATAGCTTCATCTTCTGCTTCTGCTTCCGTTGGTACCTCCGGCATAACACGAAACTATACTAACGATGATGTAGCAGCAGGGCCGTCTTAAGCCGATTTGGGGCCCAGGGCGAAACATAAAATAGGGCTTCTAGCGATAAAAAATTTTTTATAATAAAAGAGAGCGGTACGTCTGGAATTTTTTATTAATTTAGAAAATAAATACAATAGCAGACTACGTACTCCCCACCTATGGAAAGAATCAATATATTCAGATTTAAGAAAAGTAGAAAACTTACTAGGAGTCAATGCAATACAATTTAAAATTTGTTCAAAACTGTAAAAAATAATAATCGAATGAATACCAAATTAGTAAAAGAAAAAAATTAAATTAGTTGAAAATTTTAAATGAAAAAAAAATCGAGGACAAAAAATCGAAACAAAATAAAAGGTTAAGTCAATGTAATACAATCTAAAAATTTGTTAAAAACCGTAAAAAAAAATAAAAGTCCAATGAATACCAAATTGATAAAAAAAAAGGGAAAAACAAATTAACAAAAAATTGTAAAATAAAAAACAAATCGAGGAAAAACAAATCAGTGACCAAAATTATAACAAAATAGATAATGGGTTAAAATTATAATTTAGGGATTTAAAAGTGGGCTTTGAAACCTTAAAGTTTGGGTAGATGAAAGAGGTACGTCCCATGTTTTTTGAAACAATGAAAAAATGCTTCTTGCAGGAATCGAACTTGGGCCTGTCGCTTTAAAGAGGAACGCGCTTACCATTGAGCTGAAACTGTTTATGCGTGAAATTTGACACGAAAGTAATTTAAACAAATTCCGAAAATGCTTTGTAAATTGTATGAGTTATATTATGGGGGCCTTTTGGTGTTTGGGGGCCCGGGGCGGTCGCCCAGCTTGCCCAGCCCATTGGGCAAGCCCTGTGTAGCAGAAGTCAAAACCACAACGCGATCCGCCGATGTTTGGTCGAAATTCGATTATTGCATTATCAAAGATGGTGCGAAAAAAGCTCGGTGCAAAAATTGTGGGAAGTTTTATTCGTCCACGAGCAACTCAACGTTGATGTCAACTAAACACCAACGTACTTCCGCCCCAAGTAGCGAATTGGGCAATTATATGGCATCAAACTTCTTAGCCCACTTTACCGTCGAAGAATTTCAAAACTTTGACATTTTGGCTTGGTGGAAAGAAAAGGAACCGCAATTCCCGATTCTAGCCGCCATGACCCGTGATTTAATAACTGTCCAAGCTTCCACGGTAGCTTCGGAATCCGTTTTTTCTTTTAGTGGCTGGGTCATCACGGAACGAAGGTCCAAACTCACGGCCGAATCGATGGAAGTATGTGTGTGCTTGAAGGATTATTTGGATGGCGTCGAAAGGATACAAAATTGCGTTTCGCTTGCAGGGGAGTTTTTACCGCCGGTGGAAAAGTATATTCACGAAGAAGAAGTTGCAATGGGGATATCACCCCCAACGACCGAAGGTGATGACGGTGAGCTTGAAGAATTTTCGGATTAAAAATGTGGGCAATGCTTGAAAATTTGAAGACGAACCTAGGTTATTCGATATTGAACCCATGTTATTCGAAGACTATAATTCTAACTTTTTAATATTTATGTAATTTGTCGTCGACGTTCGTTTATGTCATTTGAAGTTCAATCTATGTTATCCAAATCCAAACATTGTTGTTTCTTATTTTATATCCTAACCAAATACAATAGAAGTTTTTATTTATTTTTGTAGTATTTAAAAGAAACAAAAAATAGGTTTTTTTACCGGTTTAACCGGAACCGGTTTTAACCGGAACCGGTTATGACTTCAATTGACAAAAAACCGGCTAACCGGTCCGGTTTAAACCGAAACCGGTTGAAGGAAAACCGGTTTTCCAAAAAACCGGTTCGGAAAAAAACCGAAACCGGTTAAAACCGGCTTATGTGCACCTCCAACTAGTGATGTGCTCTCGATATCTTTTATTGTTCGTTTTAATATCTAATAACTTATTAATAGAACTTTAAAGCATATAAGAAATGTTTTTAAAGTAGAGAAAATTTTGTATTCAAGATAATAAAACCTCTAATTATTTTAATTAACTTTTGCAACAAATATTATTAAAAATTAATTAAAGGCCATGTTTTTTTAAAGAATCAAGTACACAAAGTTACATTATATAAAAACAACGTAACCAATAATAAACCTAGTAAAATAGTATTACAAAATCGTAAAAATCAATAATTTTTTAGGGCAAATTCCAAATAAAACATTAAATTTTCAAAAAATTTCGATTTTGACACTGTTTTATTTTTGTTCAATTAAGTCATTAAGTTTTCAATTTTTTCCAATTAAGTCACTATGTTTTCAATTTTGTTTCAATGTTGACCATTTGATTGGTCAACCCGGTTCTCAGCTTACGTGACATGGTGACGTGTCACTCTTTGATGATGTAACGTTGACGTGACACCTAGGTGTCAAGATTGAAACAAAATTGAAAACATAGTGACTTAATTGAAAAACTTGAAAACTTAGTGCTTTAATTGAAAATAATAATAATAATAATGTGTCAAAATTGAGATTTTTCTAAAAACGTAGTGTTTTTTTTGAATTTTCCCCAAAAACTAATTAGAAGCGTTTTTAAAATATTTAATTGATAAGTAGTAGAAAAATAAATAAAATATCAATGAAGAGTTGTTTTGTCAAAATGGTGAGACAGATGTTATAATTGGACAAAACAACTTTTTTGATATTTTATTTATTTTTCTACTTGTTATCAATTAAATATTTTAAAACGCCTTTAATTAGTTTTTGGAAAAATTTCAAAAAATACAATAAGTTTTCAGAAAATTTTGATTTTAATTCTCTGCTATTTTTTTCAATTAAGTCGCTATGCTTTCAAGTTTTTTCGATTACATCACTCTTTTTTCAAATTTGTTTCAATTTTGACTCCTAGGTATCACGTCAGCATACCATGCCACGTAAGTTGACAACCGGGTTGACCGGTCAAGTAGTCAACATTGAAACAAAATTGAAAACATAGTGACTTAATTGGAAAATTTTGAAAAATTTAGTTACTTAATTGAAAAAAATAACACAGTATCAAATTCGAATTTTTAAAAATGTTCATGAATTCTCACATCATGAAAATAAATATGCTAAAGTCTATAGTTTGGGTTATGCTTTCAATGACATGCTAGAACCGAGTTTCCTAGGACCATTTTGTTAATAGTTGCAATCAGCGTTAACCTTATCCTGTTATCCGAACGTAGGAGAATCGTGATTTTTTGGTCTCTATCCCAAGACCAATCTACTTCTTCACATATACTTTTTCATGTATACACAAGTACTCTAAATATTTAAAAAATTATGATTATGTATAAATACCTTCTATACACCATATTCATCAAATTATATAGATTCAATGTGCACGATTAACCTATTTTTATTATTTTATCTACGATAATACAACTTTAATAATATAATTTCAGAATCCAATATAACTAAAATTAAAAAACTAATTCTAAGACAGATAGGCGTATCGCCAATGTGCATGTTCGGTGGATTCTAGGGAAGCTCGGAAACACCACACCTATGTTCGTGGTTAGGGCATCGATTTGGAGATAAAAAGCCTTTGGCTACTCTTTTGATCATTGTAATATATATATATATATATATATATATATATATATATATATATATATATATATATATATATATATATATATATATATATATATATATATATATATATATATATATATATATATATATATATATATATAGGAATGGGTTCAAATGAGAACTACTAAAAGGTTAAGAACCGTGAGAACCGATATTCACACATTAAGAATCATGTTTTTTTTCGTTTTTTTGTTTTTTCACACTTTTTTATTATGTGAAAATACATCAAACTTAATAAAATTTCTTAATTTTTAATACGTTTTACAATATTCACAATATAAAAACATTTCTAGTTATTAAACTATGAATACTATAACGTAAAATTTTTTTTCTTTAAAACATATCAATATTGATATTTAATAGTAAATGAAGAATAATTATATATTTTTATGTGTTTGACAATTTTATTTTGATAAAAAACATGTGTTAAAAATAAAAAATACAACATTATTAAACTGTGAATTAGTGGTTCTCACGGTTCTCAACCTTTTAGTAATTCTCATTTGAACCCTTCCCTATATATATATATATATATATATATATATATATATATATATATATATATATATATATATATATATATATATATATATATATATATATATATATATATATATATATATATATATATATATATATATATATATATATATATATATTTCAAATCTGTTATAAATAAGTCATATTTCCTTATTCCTCAAAATGCAAACTCATTACTTTCTCTTTGTAAATTATCAGTTTTTCTTCTTTAAAAAAGATATCTGATTGGGAACACATATTTTCAGATTTTCCGGATAATGGAACTGTGAGCCAATGTACCACAATGATTATAATTTATAATGCGATGATTTTATCAACAAATTTGCGTTCCAAGAAGTTGCCTTGATTGCAACTCTCAGACCAACAATAATTGTTTTACATATGGATCGCAAAGCCGCACATGATCACCTTATGTAAGACTATTTGGTGGAGAAGCCTAGGTTCAACGACAACAAACTTAGGTGGCGGTTCCAAATTTAGGTGGCGGTTCCAAACGAGAAATGAATTTTTGCTCCAAATATCAAACGATTTAGAGAAAGAGTTTTCGTTTTTTAGATTAACATGAGATTCACGGGTAGAAAAGTTTCACAATTTCTTAAAAGTGTACATCCGCTATTCGTCAAATGGGTTATGAGACATGTACTGATTCACGAGGGGAGTGCTTGAAGACCTAAAAAATGTATACGAGTTGCATGAAAGGACCATTGTATTCCTGAAATGCTAGGGAGTCTTGATTGTACATGTTAGGCTTGAGAAAGTTGTCTGGTTGGATGACAATGACAATACAGGCAAGGTGATCATTAAATGTTGGCGCTTTTGCAAGAAGCGGTTGCCTCACATGATATATGGATTTAGTATGCATTCTTCGGTATCCCATGATCCATGAATGATATCAATGTCATCAATCAGTCACCTTTCTTCAACAATCTTAAGAATAGAAACACACCGAAGTGTCCATTTATAGTTAATAGAGTGAAGTATATGTTAGGATATTATCTTGTTGATGGAATATACCTTGGGTTTCTAACTTTGTGAAGTCATTCACATGTCCAACCGACAAAAAGAATCAATTGTTCAAGGAAAGACAGGAATCAACTAGGAAATATGTGACACGTGCATTAGTGTCCTAAAGAAACGATTGAAAATACTTGCAATATCAGCATGGGCATACAATCATAAAGAAGTTAAGCTACATAGTGTATGTGTACATCATATTGCACAATATTATTTTGGAAGATGAAGTTCATGCAGTCTATCACTACGGGGTTCCAAAAGAAGAAGATTGAGATTTCCAAGAAATTGATCTCCAAGTATATGAAGCCAATATTTCGACACTACATAAGAAAGAAGTGAGCGTATAACATTTGTTCTGATTTGGTAAAACATATTTACACTAATAGCTAAATGTAACATTTACGTTTTTTTAGTATAAATTTATGTTACTTTATATTTATGTCATTTTAGTTTGATTTAATAAAATATATTTGTTTTAAAATAGTAAAATATAAAAAATAATTGGTGTAGGATATGGGGAAGGTATATATTCTAAAAAGAAAGGGGTGTGAGGATGTTAGTGTAAAATATGACGGTGTGAGATAAATTAGGGATGATCAAAAAGACCATTACTTGAAATCGAACCTTTAATCAACCGAAACCGAAACCCGTTTAGGACCGATTGGCTATTTTTGTTCGGTTCTCGGGTATTAGAATTGAGCATTTCGAGTATCCGTTCTTTTTGGGTTTTTCTTTCCTATCGGTTCCAATTATTTAGGGGCTTAGAACCGAGAATGTGAAGAGTCGAGGAATTAAGGAGGGTTTACGAGGATAACAACCAAAATAAAAAAACTCCCCCCCTTGAGCTAATGTTGACAATTGACCAAGGCTAAAGAAACTTTAAATCTGATTTTTTTTAAACTGACATTAGAATTCAGCATGCATTTCAATCTGTCTCGAACTTCGAAATGTTATACCATGCTCATCTGATCTCGAAATTACATTATTCAATTTCCATACTTTATTTTAGTGTTTTTATTTAATTTTAGACTATAGAAACACTTTTTTTGGTTGCATATTCACTGAGTTACAAATCCCAAAAGACAATGTATCAAATCTGTCAGATTTCTTTTTTAACACTTATTTTAATTATGTCTCGAACTTTAAAATGTTGTAGCATGCTCATACGATCTCGAAATTACATGATTATTTTTCCATCATTTAGTTTAGTGTTTGTAGTAAGTTTTGGACTATAGAATGTTATTTGGTTGCATATTCGTTGAGTTACAAGCATGATTTTTTTTATGGAATCTTATTTTTGTTTGTACTAGATACCTTCGTTTGGGTGAGATGAACTATACGTCAAAGTCTTATTGGTTTAGAATTTATATATGAAAGATTTAAGAATATTTGGTAAAAAACATAAGATTTCCGGTTCCGGAACACAAAATTCGATTCCTATGCCCGTTACCGGAAACCCATATACACTTTCAGTTAATTTGGTCCCATATCCGACCATACTCGAACTGTATGGGTAACGGACCGAAAACGAGTTACACATTGGTCCGGTCTTCGCTCTTATGGATCGGCCATTTTCGGTCTTTTGTTATTTCGGATTCGGTTCCAGTTGGTCCAATTCCGGATCCGTGCTTATACCTAATACAAATACATCTACCAGGTTAGATTCGTATATATTCCAAATATAAAACAACCCACTTCTTAATTCAATCCGATTTTTTCTTAATTAATGGTGTTCTGTGGGCATCGGGGTTTTTAAAAGATGTTGCTAGTCGATATATAGAGGGGTGACAATCCATGACACGTCACGACAAAATACACTACATGAGACAAAATTGGAACGAAATTAAATTATGAATTCCTATTCGTGTCGTGTGCGTGTCAGGTCTAAAAAACATGACGTCGTGTCATGTCGTGTTCGTATTCAAAAGTCGACACAGAATTGATGCGATATTAGCATGTGTTTATCGTGTGTTTTTTTGCGTGTTTGTCGTGTTTTTTATGATTAAATATGAATTAAATACAGTAAATATTTATTTTATTTTATATTTTTCGTGTTTGCCATGTTGATTGTTTTTATCGTGTTTTAATTGGGTCGCTTTTGTGTTAGTAAAGCAAAACACGACATTGTGTCTTGTTTTTGTTGTATAAAAAAATTGTCTTGTCGTCTGGTGTCACATAAAAACTCGATACGACTACCCGATTTGTCAGCCTTAGATATATACCGGTTCACGTCTCCATGCAACTTTATGTGGACTAAAGTTGGTAAAAGGTTGATACTTGATAGAGACGACTCGATTACAAACAAACCCTTCGGCATGCCAAATAACATTCTTCATCAAAATGAAATTAAAGACCAGAGAGACCAACATCACGATTCTTCTGATAGCGATGCATTGTCAATCAAGAAGAGTTTGTCGAAAACATGTGAGAGAGAAGGGTTAAAGAGAGTCCATATGAGGTAGTACTTTAAACACCTCCACTGGAAAATCTGATGATCCGATTTAAGAACAGAGATTCAAAATTGACTTTAAGTTTTAATAATCTTACGAAATACTAAAAAATCTATGAAAAATATATAATTCAATGCTTCAAGATTGAGTGAAAAAACTAGTGGGTTAATATTTTTAAATAGCTTCGAAAATTGACTTGAAGTTTTAATAATCTTACGAAATACTGAAAAATCTATCAAAAATATATAATTCAATGCCTCAAGAGTCAAGATTGAGTGAAAAAGTTAGTGGGTTAATATTTCTAATAGCTTCGAAAATTAAAGCTAAAAGTTAGTAAATTAATATTTAAATTTTGGTTTCTTTCGTAAACCATGAATCATGAGTAATGACTAAATTAACTGGCAAACCGACACATTGTTATATGTTTTGGTATGTTTACCAAAAGATGATAGTATAAAATTTTACCTGCTACATAAAACATGTTATTATTCTGAGTTTGGCCCATTTAAATAAACTTTTAGATTTTACATGTACAATAAAATTTAACACGTAATGAAAAAAAACAATAAATTAAAATATGAATGTTTAACCAAGAAATGTCTATTTCACATGACAACAACGAACAAAGGGCAAATTTTCTTGCTAAAAACACGGTAGATTTAGATTGTGTTTTTCACCTTGTAAGAAAACATTCTCACGTGATCACATGCGGTTTTGTTTATGTTTTCATTTATATTTGTTTAATAGCGAGAAAAGGTAAAAGGTAATGCTATTATTTATTAAGTGGTTGAATTTGTTTAGAATTAACAAAAATAAAAAACATCAATTTGGTTGTTTCACACACCCAAATACGATATATAATTATACAAATTGCTGGAAACACCATTGATGTCGTTTCACCGTCCCTTCTTATACATACGCGCATACATTAAAAATCTGGTCAAAGATAAAATATAGTAAACGTGTGTAGAAATAGACACATATATATCTATACGTATAACGATAAAATAGTAAACGTTATTTCTTAGGGTTCTCACTAACAGATCGGAGAGTAAATTATATATTTTATATACTTACTGTTTAAACAAGCAGCAAGCACGTAAAAATCTCTCGAAGTAAAATATTGAGATAAAAACTATTCAATTGTTTGAATTTGCAGCTTACTTGTGAGTATAAAAAAACCAACATGGTTTGCATTTGACATTAATTAGCTTACTTGTGTTATATGGCACAGCACGTGATTTACTTGTTTATTAGATTACAAGAAACATCCGTTTTTGTTGGATAATCTTCATGGTTAAAGTAATCATCTTAAACGAAATATGTCGGAATTAATTTATGCAGGCAAAGTTTTATATGCCAGTATTTGCATCATCTATCAAAGGGCTTGTAGTCTGGCGGTACCGGTGTTGTCCTCCCTCTTTGAGGTTGAGGGTTCAAGCCTCGTTAGAGGCATAGGTGGAAATTAAGGTGTAATTTAGGAGTAGGTTAGATAGAATTATATTTGCCGTTCCAAAAAAAAAAAAAAAAGTATTTGCATCATCTTAACCAAAACCAATGGTCGTATATTTTGATGTTTATATGAAATTGTTTGTATTTAAATTCTTACATCTTGTTTAGCCAAACAAAGGAATCGTGGGGGATTCAAATTTTAAATCCTAATACATCTTTACCCACAATTTAAAATAGTTCAAAATTTAATTCCTTCCTTTTTATTTTTTATTTTCAAAGTTAAAAGGCAATACACTATTAGAATTTATTATCTTGAAAATATGTTTATTTATTAAAAATGTTAATTGTTTAATTGGATAATCCAGCAAATAGATGTTAACCGGTTTTTTGGAGTTTAAGTTTAGATTTTTCAAAACATTGAATCAATATCTTCACTCAATGGACGAAGATAAAGTCTTTGGTTCGTTAACACTTAACACTTCATGTCTTCATGAACGCCACTCCTTGAAAATTTCTTTTTTATATGTAAATCTTTTTTACCTATCAATAAAGTACAACAATTTGTCATTTATCATTTAATTTCCTAATTTATTGTGAATTTCCAAAGATTTCGGTATTGCTTAATCTACCCTTTAACATTATTTAAAAATATTATGAAAACAAAACTATTGGGGATCCAATGAAAGACGATTACCAAAAGAAAGTGATTTGATGCATTTACTCCTGTGGCCATAGTCCAAACTACTGATGTCACGGTGAATCTGCACTCCACATAAGATATAGATGATTGGCTTCTTCGGACGCGGATCTTCGGTCAGGACACAGTTCTTTTCTTCATCACAATCCTTTGATGTGCTAACCTATCTCAGTTACCATTGACTTCTACTGTGTATCATGTATGCTTCCTTCGAGTGCCTAAATAAAAAATATCTTCCGATCTGGACGAGGTGTGACCTTCCTCAGACCTGCTGATCTGATTTTCTTTCTTATAACCATTCTTTCATCCGCTTGGAGTGGTATCATTGCCCCTCTAGGAAGATACCTGAAAAATGATACGGTCTCCAATTGCTGATCTTTGGTTAGTCAAGACCTGGAGTAAATGACTTCCTCTACCGAGGTTTGAGGATCCGACCAAAACACCAACTTCAACAGCACGGAGTTTGGCTTCGCCTTTGTTTCTAGTTGTTTCGATCAAAATATCTACTTATGTTTTGGATATACTACGGTTCTGATCAGAATCCACACTTTGCTTAACAGATAATTACGTCAACGGCCGAAATTGGATCTCACGGTTCTTAAACTTTTTAATGGTTATATATATATATATATATATATATATATATATATATATATATATATATATATATATATATATATATATATATATGTGTGTGTGTGTGTGTGTGTGTGTGTGTGTGTGTGTGTGTGTTAGATTCATATGAGACGCTGAGATTTTGTGAGACGGGGAGACGCAATCCTAGTTATTAATTGTGAGCGTAAACAAAAAAAATTTTAAAAAGTCTAAATGAATGAAAACATTGAAAAAACATATCTTTATTTATTATTTTCGTCATTTTTTTATTGAAAATAAAATAAAATAAATAAAAAATAATACAAAAATAAAAAAGATTAGCATTTTATTACACTACATACGTAATATTCTATTAGAATATGCAACATTCCACTGTAATATTTCTTGATTTTTCCAGTTTTTAAATTTATTTTTACTATTTTAAAACTTTTATTTTTAGATAGAATAAATAACGAAAATAATTAGAAGTTTTTTTAAAATCATTATTTTTGCCTATTTTAAATTTTTATTTATTTTTTGATCTCCAAAATTAGTGGCTAATATTGCGTCTCCAAGTCACACAAAATTTCACAGTCTCATTTGAACTTATATATATATATATATATATATATATATATATATATATATATATATATATATATATATATATATATATATATATATATATATATATATATATATATATATATATATATATATATATATATATATATATATATATATATATATATATATATATATATATATATATATATAGGGATGTGTTCAATGCAGAACCAATTTATATTGCCTAACTGTAGAACCACGATCTTAACCGTTATATTAGATTCCTTCATTAAGGGTATGATGGTAAAATGGAAATACTAGAAATAAAACCTCCAATAAATACGTCCAGTAAATGAACAAATGTTCATCAATGAACATATGTTCATCAATGAACAAACAAACGTTAATAACCTTCTCTGTATATTTATTCGTTGTAAATGAACATATGTTCATAAATGAACATATGTTCATCAATGAACATATGTTCATCAATGCACATGCATTCATCTCCTTATCTATATATATTAATTCGTTGTAAATGAACAAATGTTCATAAATGAACATATGTTCATAAATGAACATGTGTTCATCAATGAACATAATGTTTATAGATGAACATATGTTTCAAAAAATCACGTAACATTTGACGCTTTTATATTTTAGGAATGCATAAAAAAACCTCAATATGCCCTTGTCTAGATATGATTCGCTACATTAGGTGCATAATTTTATAATGCGTCCTTTTAATCTAATCCATTAATATAATGATCCAACGGTTATAAGGATGGTTCTATGGTTAGGTGATTTAATTTAGTTCTATATTGAACCTTCCTCTATATATATATATATATATATATATATATATATATATATATATATATATATATATATACACACACACACACACACATATATATATATATATATATATATATATATATACATACACACACACACAAAAATTTTGTTTCATCAACGTCGAAGCATTGTATTGAAACAGATTAGCAGGTAACTTTGAAAATAACGTGTACTAGTCTGTAAGGCTGTAAGGAGTGGTGTCGTCAGCAACCAGTCCTAATCAACTCCACCTAGAGAAGAAATGGAAAGAAAAAACGGCATGGGTTGTCGTCGGCCAAAATAGAGAAAGAAGAAAGGGAAAAGATCAAACGCAGAAACATAGAGAAGAGAAAAAGAAGAGAGAGAAACGCTATTTTGGTGTTGTTTGAGATTGCCGCTCAACCTTTGACGCACTAATGGCATGGTGTTTGCCGTTGGCATGGAGCGTTAGCTAGAATGTCGCCAGCATTTTCTTTTTCCACTCTGTACAGCCTAAATGAAAAAAAATAAACTATCCTGATCTATTCGTATAATTAACCAAATGCATTTAATTAATGAAAGGATGTTTACCAATAATTCTTGAGTTGGTGAGTGATTTATTAAATGTCAAGCAAATGGGATTAATTAAGTCTCTCTCTGTTTATATATATATATATATATATAATATATATATATATATATATATATATATATATATATATATATATATATATATATACACACACACGATTAAATGTAATTACTGGAAATTTATATCATTTTAACTAAATATGTGGTTTTATCTATTTCTTTAAGGCTGGTGGATGTGGGTGAGAACTGATGCATATGTGATGGGATGGTTACGCCGTAACACCACCCCTAGGGTGCGTGATGGGAAGCCGGTGTGAGAGGCCATGACCATCTTCACGCTTACTCACCATTATTTGTTCGAAATTGTGACCGTTTTAGTATGATGGATGGGGGGATTGAGTAAGAAATAAATATACATTTTTTATGTTCCTTTTGGATCTTATAAATATCTGTCTAAATAGTCACTCTTAAAATACTTAAACATTCATACACTCAATTTCAACACAATTGCAAGATGGATTCATTTTCCTCTTCGACGAACGATGATCAAATCTTCATGCTGACTTTTTTTTTCATGTTTTAAGTCACACGATGCAGCAATTGGAGCAAGCGTCAACTCCATGAACGAGAACATCAACAAAAAAACAAAATTGATGAGGCCCAACACGAATGTCTGGTCCATGATTATTTTGTTGAAGACTGTCTATACGATGGTAATGCATTTAAATGAGAATTTTGTTTAAGTATGGAAGTCTTCGTATGAATAGGTACGAATAACTACTGATTTGAAGCGCAATTATCATTTCTTCAAATTGAGATGAAATGTTAAAGGTAGACGGGGTTTTACAATATGGACGGTTATCGCGGTCAAAAATAAAATATCGATCAAGAGCCTAGATTTGAGATATTGATTATCGTTGTCGCATATGATATGGTAAATAGTTAATATGCTTTAGTCAATGTACCGATACAACAATGGTGAGGTGTAGGGGAAAACATTCTTAGTCTAGGAATTGTTCTCTACAATTATGGTCCAATCTTAAGAGATTAAGTAGTTTGTTTGGTTTGTTATTTGGACAACTAAAAATTTTGTAGTGAAACTTGTTTTCCTTGGAGAGACCCTTTCCTCTCGAAAGATTGGAAACCCTTATTATCATCTATAAGTGTGAGTGATATCAAGTACTTGTTTAAATTAAATGATCTATAGGGATATCAAGTACTTGTTTAAATTAAAAATATCGGTCGCATATATGTTATAAATCGGTTGAATATCGGTGATATTTGTGGTTTTGGATATTTTGGACTGATATTTTACATCGATGTTTGGGAAAGTACTGATAACCGAGACACCACCTGGATATCACCTAGATATCAGCGATATTACCTACATAGTCTACAATGTTACAAAAATATACGGTTGCAGTTCGTCATTTGGTATACGGAGTCACAGTCGATTTAATTCACGATTATTTAAAAATATTTGAAAAAACTGCACAAGGAAGTATGTATCAGTTTTGTTAATATGTTATCGAATTATATAGCCATACACACACACGAAAGACTACATGACACAATGTATAACAAATATCGGCACATGAAGATGCACATGGTTTGTAGGGTATGATGGGTAGTCTTAATTGTACACATTGGGATTGAAAGAATTTTCAAATGCATTAAGATTTCAGTCACACGAGGTGATCAAGGAGTGTCATCCCTGATACTAGATATCGTTGCATCACATAATCTATGGATTTGGCATGCATGCTTTGATGTTGTTGGTCCAACAACGATATCAACATTCTTAACCAATTGTCAATCTTCAACGATATTTTGATAAGAAAGGCACCCAACGTTCCTTTTCTAGTGAATGGAAACGAGTACAAACATATGTATTACCTTTATGATGGAATATATCCCGGGTATTTTATATTTTTCATGGAATACCAATATCCACACGACCATAAAAGTGTGTTCAAAAAAGTGTGTTGTTCAAGACTATATCAACACGAAAAATGTCGAACATATGTTTGAAGTTTTTAAAAAGAAATGACACATAATGAAACATGTGACAAGATTTGTAAATTTAATAAAAGTTATGTGCGTTTGTATCATATTGCATAATATGACAACTGAAGATAAATGTAGGGTTATTTCGATGTACATTGCAAAGGAGGTTGGCTAACACCAACTTACTCCTAGTAGCGAAAAATATTTGTTAAGCTAAAGACTCACAACAATCTTCAGCAAGATTTGTCGGATCCCGTATACAAATACTCAAGATCCCAAAAATGGCGACGACGTAGATGAGTATAGGAATGTTTTGGTTATTTATTTCTATTTTCCTATGTCATGTACTTTATTTGTTTAATTTTTATCTTTATTTAATATTACGTGTAATATTTTTAAACTAATGAGATGTTTTATTTATAGTTTTTTAACTTTTAATTTAATGATTTTGAAAATATATATTATAAGATGGAACTAAATTTGACGTAGACCTGGCAATGGAGCGGGTTTTGACCCTGATCCGCTCCAAACCCGTGCAAAGTATATGGGTTTGGATCGTTAGTTATGATCCGTTAACCCGCTAACGACCCGTACCCGTTAACCCTTTAAGTAAAAGGGTTGGGTTTGGATCACTATCGATCTGCTCCGTTAATAACCCGCCCCGTATAAAATTATATTAAAATAAATTTATTATATATAAATTAATTAACGTTTATATTTTCTCATGCATGTTTCCAATAGTAGACGTTTGTTTTGTTTTGAAATTGTTATTTTAAGTATTAAGCTATATTAGACGTTTGTTTTATTATGAAAAAATTATTTTATAAGTATTGAGCAAAAATGTGATTCATGTTATATTTGTTACAATGCGGGTTACGGATCGGGTTTGGGTATCCATTGATCCGGTGGATAAGGGTATGGGTTTGATTATTCAAAACCCTGCGGGTTACGGATCGGGTTTGGGTTAACTTTTGAAATTTGATAAACGGGTTTGGATCAATGCCGATCCGCTCCAAACCCGTTCCATTGTCAGGTCTAATTTGACGTGGGACCACGTTGAAATAACAGGTTTTTATGCGACGGGGGTAATATCCATTACGAGTAATCGAACACGACATATACTTTTCGAATAAGACAAACCCAGTGGAAGAAAATCACTATCGTTAATAATACAACAGATAACTGGTAATAGTGAATTTAGATTAGGTTTACATCAAGAAAACGTTATACTTTAGTTAACCGAAATAATCTGAACTGCTTTATTAAATGTCTCCACTTCTCACTACAATATTTTTTAAGATCTCATACATTTATTTACCTCATAGCGAAAAAATAAACTTTAAGGAATTTTCGACAAATAAAATTTTTGTTTCATAACAAATATTATAAAATATATTTATGAATATTATTTTGTGATAGGATCTCAACCATATGTTATTGTGATTTTGGTAATTAACCTAATTATTTTAAGAATATATCATGAAAATATGAGTATTTTATTGGGACCGGAGTAATCCGTTATTTCCACTTCAAATTCACCCATTTTCGGAAACTACATTAAAGTTGCCCAATATATTAAAGAAAGCAGCAAAGTCAAAAACGAACATACAGCTATAGAGAGTCAAATATCGATTTCTCAAGAACAACATATTGTCTTTGCTTATCAACTTTAAATACAATCCGCAATGTATGATAATGTGGAAATTACACCACAGAAAATCAATAAATTGACATATACCTCCATTGAAATAATCAAGCTAAGCTTCAATCATATATATTAAACAACGAAATTTCTTTCTAATTCAACAAAATAATCTTTTCCTATACAGTATCAATATATGTATATGCATCCAATGAATTCTTAACCCAGAAAGATGATATTTTATGAGTATAATCCTAATTATGTATACCCATATCCCTTCATCGGCAAAACTCGAGCAACTTTTCCACACGCAATAAAAAGAAACATTTCAAGAAAGTACCAAAAGATTAGTACTATGTGAAAAAGATCAATTATTTGGTGTAGAATTGACCACTGAGTTGTGCCTTTTTGAAGGACCTGAAGGAGGGACAGGTTTCCCTTTGGGTAGCATGCTGAAAAGCAACCCCGGATTCTTTGAACCTGCAACATGCTTTCTCCGGTGATGTTCCCGTTGCATTATTGTGTCCCCACGGCTGGTCGCAGAGCTTGGGCCGACGAGAAGGATTATGAAGAAGAGACCAAGGAGGAAGAGCTTCCATGAAAGGCGTGTAGCTTTGAAAGAAGAAAGGGTCGCCATGAGAGGGTATTTGTGAACTTTTCTTGATTCGTATTATTTTGAAGAAATGGGTGTAAATAAGTTTTACAGAACGGAGGGGGGGTTTATATATACATGTATGTGTGTGTTTGCATGGAGGAGATAAGAAAGAGGTGGGAAAGTTTGGATGTGTAAAAGGGTAGGAAACAGAAATGGAGAAGTGAGAGGCACGCCAATGACTATTTTTGATCGGCTCTTCAATGTCAACTGCTTGAGAAAGAAATCTAGAGAGAGAAACACACACCCGCAGATTTGAAGAGAGAGAAAGCTATTTGGTCTTGCAAGAATATTGAATGTTTGACTGTGATCCGAATTATAATTTTTTTTTATTGATTTCTAGTTAAATATTTAATAAATTCGAATTAATTTAGAGTTAGTAAAGTAGTTATACAAACTTAAATAAAACTATTATTACATAAATCTATGAACATCATGATCTTTTTATTAGTTATTCTCTAAAACGATTGTTTACAAATGCAGGATTTATCAATAGCCATGAAATCGGGATTATTTTTTTTCAAGCTAATATAATAAGTTAAAACAAAATTTCGACCAAACATAATAACATAAAAACGTTTAAAAGTACGAGTACATTATATATAACATATTTTTTGTTGCACATACAATCTAAAGTTCAGCTCGACGTATACATATTTTTGTAAAACACTCCATATTTTTTAAGTGGTGACATTTTTTTTGCAGCTACGGTGACACTTTATCTTTTAAGTGGTGACACTTGTTTTTTTTGCGGAGTTGCACCCTATTAGAAAAAAAATAAAAATTTTTCCACTACATATACGAAATTTAGCAGTTGCACAGGCCACCCCGTGCCCCATACCAACACCGCCCCTGATTGTTTATTACTATTATGATGTTCCTTATAAACATAGTTTTTTAGGCTATATGGTATGGTTTTATAGAACCCTCACGCTGGCGGCATCCAGTATGGCGCCGGTGCAACACCACCCCGCAATGTCGGCATCGGCACCCACAACGTCTACATCGGCGAGATCATGCCGGTCTTCTATCTCTGTTCTCTCCATCGGCAAGACTTCCGGTTTCTCTATGCCATATCTTCTTATCTCTTTTCTCTTGACCTACATAGCAGTGATGGGACACTTAAGGGACCTGGGAGGGCTATGTCCCCCTCCCCCGGCTCTTTTAGGGATCCTAATGTCCATAGGTATCAACATCGGCAGCTCTCTTACTTTTCTTCGATACCAAAAACAAATCGCAAAATTGATAAATAACAATAAGATTTTGTGAAATTCACTCCCACCAAACGATAAAAAACCTTAATTGAAATCATTGTTCAGAAAATCGTAGTATTGCACACATACAAGCTCCTTCAACAATCAGATATCAAGACCATTCGATAAATTATCTCTCATTTTTAAGGTTCAATATATGCTTAAAGCCAGAGGAATGTTACGTGGGTTAAATTTGAATTTGTGGATTCAATGGTTGCATTTCTCATCTTGGTCTGTCTCACTCACTCTGTTTTGCTAATCTTAATTTGTTGTAAGCTTCCAGTTTTGCCATATTTAATTTAATATTGATTGCTAGTAGAACTATTTCATAGCCTCGTTATATGTAATGAATTTTTCCCTCTAATTGTGGTATTTAGGTGCATCTTTTGCAATCCTTACTTGTAAAATTCAAAAAAAGTAGAGTATGTAATAAATTTATGAGGTTTTTGATGGACACAAACCACAATATTCATATATGAAATGACGAAACAAAGAAAAAAATGTTTATAGACCCATAACCATAACTTAACACTTGGGTGAAGTCTTGTTGTTGTAAGTGAAATTCAGCATTCATATTCCCCAAAAAAATCATCATAATGTAAATTTGTATATATGATTGTGCCCATAAATGATCTATCATCTTGTAATGTAACATTGGCATGCAATAATCTCTCCTTTAGTGAGCAGAAACAATTAAAAGTTTGAAGAGTTGTGCATTCCTTTTTCTTTACAAAGACCTGATTGTACTAATTCCACAAATGCAAATTAGAGGCTACTGTCAAATTGTAATTATGTTTGTTTAATTTTTCTTTTTTACTAAATAGGTCTGCAACCACTTCCCCTATCCGTTGGGGATTTACCCTTCTTTTCAATTGATAGATGTGCTCGGCCCCTAGGTCTTGTGCTTGTGTTCCACCCCTGGCCTCACACCTCCTCACACCTCTCACTCGGCATCAACACCACATGGCCTTATTTTACTATTTACACCACTTGTTCACTACGAAAAGTGCAAATGTTAATGTATAAGATTTTTCAAATATTGTATCATAAAAAATATAACTATCTTATCATATGACATTTTTTCAAACATCGTATCATAAAAAATGTAACCAGTTTACAAAAATAAGTCACAATCTACATCATTTTATTATGCTTGTGCAAGAAAAACCAACGATTAATAACATATGTACAACTTTATTCATAAAAATGCTTGTGTTTAGGAATAAAAAATTGGTCGTGAACACAATTTTAAGTTTAGAAACCAGGTAACCGATATCAAAATCAGTACTAGGGGTTCTAGGACACGTTTCAAATTATTAAGAAATTGTATAACTGATTCGGTATTTCAGTTACGATACCAACATTTCAAAAACCACTTAGGGCTTGGTGGCGTGGTTGTGCCTGTTGCTTTATCTGGTTGTAATTTAGCACTTGTTGTTGTACTTTATGTTGTTGCTCCAGTTCCCCGCTGGAGTCTTCTTATTTTTTATAATAATATTTTCATTGCCGTTCAAAAAAAAACTTTGGGCGAATACCCGTCCATACTCGCTCTCAATAAATATCATGCAATTGTTTTATTAGTAGTGCAGGAAATTTAACCTGAATTGTCACTAAATATTCAAATTGGAACTTAATCAACTTTTGATTCCCTAAAACAGGCAATATAGCTTTGTTAGTTAAGTTGACGATACCGTTCGTTTGTTTAACTTTACTAAAAGAATACAAAGAACGGTTATATAAAATACTTTCTTTCTAAACTTTACTACTTTTGTTATATAAGAAATGAATTTAAACATAATAGGGAAATGATATGCTAAATGTGACAAAACATACCAACCTTGCTTTTAAATACAGAACTCCTAAATTTTCTTACATTGGAATTAGGAGGAGGTTACGTTTCACTATAAATATAAAAAAACATTGTTACATACGTACAAGGAATTTCAAGAAGAAAATCTCAACCCATTATTGACCTGCAATAACAATTAAATAATTCAAAACACATCTTTGTGCCGGCAAATAAATAACGTTTTTGATGTGTCATAAATAACATATATACTAACCATTTTTAGAATCTTTTATTGCCTGTGGTTTCGAATAAATTTTTGTTTATAAATTAATACATAATATTTTAAACATACAGTTTAATTATGAGATTTGACTATTAATCATAATACTAATAATCATGTATAAAAATCCGATTATCAACTTCAAAGATTCATTCAGTTAGTTGGTGGCGTGTTTTAGGATATGTAATTGGAATTTTCATCGTCTTAATTTCGTATGATGATTGTTTAGTTTTGTTGAAATCTAAAATTGTTCTCTAATAATAATGATTGTTTAAGAGGGCATTGTAAATATATGTGGAGCCCAAGAGTGTCTCTTCAAAAGAGCCCTTGTGGAGAGAGCGGAGATTCCAACATATATTGGCACTTATAGGACCGTGCCGTACCAATGTGGGATACACTAACAGTCCCCCTCAGAGACGTAGGCTCGATAAGGTTACGAGGGTGCGAGACAGACTCTGATACCATGTAAATATATGTGGAGCCCAAGAGTGTCTCTCCAAAAGAGCCATTGTGGAGAGAGGGGAGACTCCAACATATATACAAACTTATAAGACCGTGTCGCACCAATGTGAGATACACTAACAGGCATGTAGTCCGTCTGTTCATAATAATTTATTGGGATTTAAGTCTCGTCGGGAAGTAAGTGTGTAAATCTAAAAAAAAATGTAAGACGATAAAGTTTGATGGACTACGAAGAATGGGTATATGGCATTTCGCGGGAAATAACATGACATTCGTGGTAGCATCATCTCACTAGCTGTTCTCCCCGTTCGGTCTCAAGTAACCATATGATGTTTGGACAATACATTGTTTATTGCCATCTTCTATATTCATGATATATTTACAGTTCTAAATATATCGCTTACTGTTGAGAGCTTGACGCTTTACTCACATTTCTAACCTCCAAGAATTGTTCCGAGGCTGCCAAAATAACCCCCAAGAATGAAACACAACACACCAAAGTCTACTCCAAACACGCACAATCCAACAAAATATATAGATCCGAACAATTCCACACACAAACACATGCACACACAACATAACACTCACTTAAAATAGCTAAAAGTTTATCACACGAAATATATAATAATCTCATCTTTTCAAATGATTGTCTTGCTTTTCCATAAATCTAGGATCTTCATACATTAAAACATATATAATTTTAACCAAATAAAAAAATCATTAAGAAAAAAAAGGAATAAACAGATATAGGGTTTCAAATAATATTTCATTACGGGATCGAATCGTATCCTACCACTGAAGAATTGTCAAACAAAAACCAAAAGTACCAAAATCGTTGAAATCCAAACCCAAGTACAAACTATTTGTGATATTAAAGAGTTTGTTGAAAAAGCAAATAGATGCTTCATTCCAAAAACAATTTCAGATTCACACACACAGACACCTTCTTGATCGTGTTCATTACCAAAAATATGAGTTTTTTTAGTTCTAGAAACAAAATTTTATTTCAGTTTCACACACACATAAATCGATTTCTAGGGATGAATACACACATAAATCTATTTTAAAAACGAAAATACACTCATATGATGGTTGTACTTACGTTGTAAACACTTATCAAAGGTAGACCTAAAAGCACCTGTCATTCCGTGTATTTATCCTTATTTGATGGGAGTTACCATAAGTTTAGGATAATTTAAATTTAAAATCATTTATTAAATAGGAATGAATTTGAAACTTACTTTATCCTTAGGCGTGTATTTATCCTTAATAAATTATGATAAAATTACCATTATGAACAAAATGACATGTTTCATTCTAGCTTCTAAGACATGCCACTTGGCAATTAAAAGACTTAGTTTATTAGTATGTATGTGTATATATATATATATATATATATATATATATATATATATATATATATATATATATATATATATATATATATATATATATATATATATATATATATATATATATAGGGTTAGGATCCGGTACGAACCCAAAATCCGGTAGGAACCGCAAAGACTCTTCTCGTCCAATCATTCTCCTAAGGGCAATAACGTCAAACATCTTCCTTCGACGTGACACAATCACGTGCGACGCACGTCCACGGAACGAAATACGAACTCGAGGATTTAAGTGAGTTTTTTAAGTGGGTTTTTTTTTCAACGTGATTTAAGTGAGTTTTTTTCTCATTTTTTTCCTTTTTCGTTTTTTTCGTTTTTTTATTTTTTTATTATTTATTTTTTATTTTTTTTTCAAATTTTTTTTATTTTCGATTATACTCGGTTTTTAGTGTTTTATTTTTTTAATTTTTTTGAATGCTACAGTACTCGATTTTTAATTTTTTTTTTTTTTCATTTTTGATGTATATTTTTTAATTTTTTATATTTTTTAATCTTAATTTTAACGTTTTTTTCGTATTTTTAATCTAATCATTTTGGATCATGATATTTTTAATCAAAACATTTTGGATCATGTATTTTTGGATCATAACATTTTAGATCATAGTTCTTTTGCATCTTGGATCATAAGTTTTGAATCATTTTATCGTTATATGTTTTTTTAACTCGTTTTGGATCATAACGACTTTTGGATCTTGAATCATAACGAATTTTGAATCTTGGATCATGAGTTTTGAATCATAAAACATATTTTGGTTCTTAATATTTTGGATCATAGAATTTTTATTTTTTTTTGGTAATTTGATAAGTTTTTGCTTAAAAATAAAAAAGAATATACACATAAAAACTTATTTTCAAAAAATTCTTTTTACAAACTTACTAATATGATGTCTAGAATGATTCCTTAAATTTTTATAATTTTTGAAAGAGTTTTTTTATTTTTTGACTTTTTAAATATAAAAATTAAAAAAAATAATTTTTTTCAAATTTTCATGATTATGCTTGTTTTGTAGAGAATTAAATTTTAAGAACTTTGGTTTTTTCAGATTTTTTTTTCAAAAAAAAAAAGTTATGGCCAAAATACAAAATGGGTGGAAAAAAAATGAAAGGACCAATCACACAGCGCCACGAGGCGCGTGGGTTCTCCAATTTGCTGAAAGTTACGCGCGTAATGTTGAGGAAAATGACATAAATGTCCCTAAGAACTTCTATTTCCCTCCCTCTTGGTTTCTGGAATTTACAAAAACAAACTTTGAATTTAAATACATGGTCATTATTTGCACATTGAATCTAATCCACTCATTTTTCAAGATTAAAGGTCCAGATTTGCTCTCGCGGGTCTTACCAGATTTTGGGTTCCTACACGATCCTCCTTATATATAAATATATATATATATATATATATATATATATATATATATATATATATATATATATATATATATATATATATATATATATTAGGAAGGATATCAAACGAGCATTTAGTATCATCAAGAAACGTTGGCAAATTATTAAAAAAATTACAAGTTCATGGAACAACAGAAACTACAAAACTTAATGTACGCGTGCATCATATTACACAATTTGATTTGGAAAGACGAGGGAAAAACGATATTGCACTACAATAAAAGCGAAAGTTTGACATTAGTTGAACCGCTAGGTATTGGTACATCACAATACATAGCAAATAGATAGGAATTACGTAACTAAAATACACATCACAACTTTCGGGGTGATTTAGTAGATCATTTCTATACAAATGATATACATAACGTCTAAATTTGGACGAGAATCTATACGATTCGTGGATGGGTAATCTGTCGAATATTTGGACGACGAGTTGGAAGAGAATACAACCGATAACTCAGATTAGTGAAGTTTGTAGTTAATTAGTGTAATGTTTTATTTTCGTTTTAATTGTCATTTGTAGTTTTTTAATTAATGAAGTAATTTCTTCTCTATTAATTTTAGTATTTAATTAAATTATATTTGATATAAATTTAATTAGTTATATTTGTTTTTTAATTATTTAAAAAGAAAATAATGAGGAGATGGCGAGGTTATCCATTTCTTGGATTTAAATAAGTAGGGAAAAATGAGAAGAGTATGACATGACGTTTATGTGGCATTATAAAAATGAACAGAATATAGGGGGTGAGGGGTACCTACAACCATTGGTCTTATATATGTGTTTTGTCTATTGTACGATACAAACACAATGACAATATTTTATCATCTCGTGACTGGTCATGAAAATATGGCCATATGGGCTAGCCATCTCTTCAAAGATCATCCAACATACATGTCAGGAAGGTGCTCGGTGAGCTAATATGGCTGTAGAGTGTACGGCTAAACCATGCCTCTATTCATAAGGTCACCGCTAAAGAAACAATTTAGTTGTGTCATTTGGATTCATGTTTTGATCCATTTTGTCAAAACTTAACGGAACCATTTCCTTTCCTTTATGTAAATTAGTTTTATTATTTAGCATAAAATAATTAATTTGAAAACAAATAATAAAATTATTTTTTAATAATTTAATTTTAAATTAACCAATAAAATGAAGTTTATGTTATTTTAACATTTAAAATTTTAGTTTAATGAAAAGTATTATTAATGTTTAATTTTAGTTTTAGTAAAGATGTTTTAAATTATTTTCCTAAAAATAAATGTAAAAGGTTGAGAAAGGAAGTGATGTGATATTGATATTGATATGATACTTGAGATGATGAAAGGTAGATATGTATAGTCTAAGATTGCACTCATTGACAACCCAACTCATCCCAAAATTTATATTAAAAAAACTAATATATATATATATATATATATATATATATATATATATATATATATATATATATATATATATATATATATATATATATATATATATATATATATATATATATCTTCCGCACACACTACCCACTTAAACTCGATCTTTTATATACATTAGCAACTCAACTCAATCATATATTCTATTAAAAATCACAAAAATTATCAATGGTGGTCTCATTTTGTAGAGAAAATATTCTAATATCTTTTATTTATTTTTTAATAAATGTTATATCCAGTTTTTAATAAATTAAGTTTATAAAAAATAATAAAGAAGAGAGAGAGAGAGAGAGAGAGAGAGAGTGTGTGTGTGTGTGTGTGTGTGTTCGAGCAATTTAAGTTTATGACCTGATTGTTGTGGTGACCTAGGTCACATAATCCTTTTGATTATTTTTTAATTATATTTTTTGTGAAATAAAGCTTCAAGGCTACCAACGGGAGTATGGGATCATCCATAATATGATTTAAATGAATAGAGGTTGAATGATGGAGTTAAGTTCAATGGATTAAGCCCCTATTGTGAAAGTGCCAACATTTTATATGTTCAATGAGAGCTTAATCTCCATCAAATAGTACAATGTCATACTAGAAGTTTAATGAACTGAGTTTAAATAAAGTGGCGCTCCATCAAAACTTTATAAGCCAAGTTTAATGGATTATAGAAGTTAAAACATATAGTTACATAGAAAATTAAAGTAATCATATGATAATATATTATATTTTATAGAGTTTAATCATGTATGGATGTCCTAAGGGTGGTAGGCGTACTTACCCCATATTCATATACTCCATATCAGTGTCACATCAACATTACTATGTTTTTATTTATCTATTTAGTGGACATATCATCTTCACACTCCCACACAATAACTACAAGTTCCAAATGCATTGGTACTAGTTAAAATGTATGAGAGAGATAAAACGATAGAGAGAGAGATAAAGAGAGAGAAATAGGGGTTACCTTGGTGTCCGAACACTATTTTTCTTCAATACGGGGCCCGAACCACGAGCATGCATAGTGGTCTTGAGACCACCAAACATGTTCAATGGTGGTACGCGGGTAGGCTAATAGTGCAAGATGGATTAAAACCAAATCAAGACATTTGAATAATTATAACAATAGAATATTTATTATTTTTAACTGAAGTCAAAAGATATTGAGGGTTGCTTAGATATTTTTACAGTTTACTCTAATTTCTATTATCTATAAGTTTTTCTTTTCTCCCAACTAAATAGCTATTTAATCAACGATTATTGTAATAAATATATTTTATTTCGCTACTATAAAGTTCAGGGAGATAAACCAATCAAATGTCCAAATAGGTTTTTATTTAAATGAACTTTAGAGATACTATTATTTATCTTAGTAATATTCAGTAATAGTTACTAATATAAAATCAAGTGACAAATTGAAAGTATAGTATACCAAAAAAAAATACATTTTTAGGACAAGTTGAATGAACTAAGTTATATCTTTAAATAAAGAGTTAATGATCCATAATGACAACCAATAAAACAAAATTTGTCCATTAGGTCACTAAATTTTAATTGCATCTAATATGTCACTAAACATTCAATTTTGTACACAATAAGCCACTGAACTTTCAGTTTTAGTTTTAAAATATCATTATCGCATTTTTTAACCAGTTATACCTGGTTAAAATCGTTGTGAGGAGGCCTCATGGTTGGTTGTTTTCCTTCGACGAAGAGATGAGTAGTGGATGGAGGCGTATTGGACATCGCAGAAGGAGAGTCGTGGGGGTATGGTCGAGGTGGTACGACAGTGGTAAGATTGTAGATAGGCATTGGAGCTGGTTAATATGGTATGACAGTGGATGGGTCGAAGAAAATGGTTTGAGCCTGGTTGCAGAAATGCAGGTGTCGTTGAAAACGGAAAATGGCGGTTACAATCGGAGACAATAATATTTTAAAACCAAAATTGAAATATACGTGACATGTTGGGTGCAATTAAAACTTCAATAACCTAATG
>CM042011.1:10239782-10294782 GCA_023525715.1 Cichorium intybus | reverse complement strand
GGTAGGTAATCAAAACAAATTAGAAAATTGATAAACCTAAAATGTAGGAGACTAAATTTACCAAGTGGAAGTTTAAATCTATTTTGAATAAATGAATTATACTATTGATTTTTTTTAACAAGGAGTGGTGTTGTAAATGATTTAACATAATTTTGGAGTAAAATATAGGGTTTGGAATATGGTTGGAAATGTCCTTAGTAACACAGTAAATTAGTTTCGATGTTTAATAGACATTTTAAAACAATTTAAACACTTTTATATGAGTTATAAACAAACAACTTAGCGGATGTTTGCCTTCTAGTTATTTAGAGTGTTTATTAAATTATCGTGGTTTGACATCTTTAATAACCATTTTGAATGTTTTTGGATAAGAAAATCATAGTAGCATTTATTGTTCACAAAATATAAAGTTCATTAATCATTCAAATGTCGTTCAAATTCTTTTTATTTGTTCATATGTTGTATCAAACGTGTTAGATGCTAACTGATTCATATGTTAAATCTGATGGCTCCATTTATGTCTACTTTATATTTTAAGAAATATATAAACAGTTTGTTTCATTAATTCGATCGCTCATTTTTTTATATTTGAGAAAGTTGTTGTATTTTCCTTGTTGCTTTTTTCTACCTATGGAAAGGCCTGGGGTATGTTCATAAGCGAGATTTTGAGAGCTTTCGTGAGCTTTTAATAAAAAACATCGAATTAATGAAAAAAACTTTTTTCGGGAGTACAAGCTTTTAGTTTTTATTTTAAATAAAAATATTAATCCAAAAGCTACTTCATGTAGTTTTTAAAAGCTTTTAGATTTTAGAAGCTTTTAACTTTTTTATTTTATGAAATTTACATCATTCAAAAGCTTACAATTACCTTTACTTAAAACTTCTATAAAAAATTAAATCAACAACTTCTAACTTTCGGTTACTAACTAGTTTTGTCAAACATACTCGTACTTTATCATCATCTTCACACTAAATGGTAATTAGTTTTTTGAAACTTCTATAAAAAATTAAATCAACAACTTCTAACTTTCGGTTACTAACTAGTTTTGTCAAACATACTCGTACTTTATCATCATCTTCAAACTAAATGGTAATTAGTTTTTTGATACTGGTGTCTTTCTTAATAATATTGATAATAGTTTTTCGGTAATGTTTTCGTTATAAGAAAACTTGTTTTGTTTTAATTGATTAATAAATTCAGTTATTTAATTAAAAAATCAGGTTATACTGAAATTTTAAAATTTATATCGACTTGTTTGTTAACTATTTAAAAAGTTTAAAGCATAACCATTTTGCTCCAACGATATCAGCTTTTTTACTTTTTTTTTTTGTAAATTATGACAACGTAATAATAGTGATGAGTTGTTTTCTAACCTTACAATTTCTAATTCTCAATATATCAATTAACAAGGGGTGTGCACCAAACCACAAAAACCACATAAACCGCCCACACCGCACCACAACGCACCGCGTAATGCGGTTTTGAAACTCTGCGGTACGGTTCGTAACTTTTGTAAACCGCATTATGCGGTGCGGTTTATACTTACAAAACCGCGGTTGAAATCGCACCGCACCGCTATATATATATATATATATATATATATATATATATATATATATATATATATATATATATATATATATATATATATATATATATATATATATATATATATATATATATATCCTAATATATAAGTAACTCAAAGCCACATGTCATCTCCTCATTGAATTTGCCACATGTCATTTTCTCATAATTTTAAATTTCTTAAAAAACTAATTGATTTTGAAACGTTTCAAACTCCTTAATGATCGGTTTAATTATCATTCAATTCCAAAATTAATTGTTATCATTCAATTTTAAAATTAACTGTTTTCTAATATCATATTATTTTTTAATGTGTAGAATGATTTGGGAGACAATAGACAGACAATAGACGTCATAATATTTTGAAGAACGATTCCAATTATAATAATGAATTTGAAGAACGATTCCAATTAGTACCGGTGATATTCTCATAATCAATTATATTTATCAAAATACAAAATCGTAATAGTAAAAATCAAAAGCAAGATGTCACGATACACAAACAAATTTCTTATGTAAAATTATTAATGTTTATATATTCTTAATTAATATTTTTAGTATCATTCCGTGTAATAAACGGGTCTCACAACTAGTGTATATATATATATATATATATATATATATATATGTGTGTGTGTGTGTGTGTGTGTGTATGTATGTATGTATGTATGTATGTATGTATATATGTATGTATGTATGCATATATATATATATATATATATATATATATATATATATATATATATATATATATGTATAAAATACGGAATTTAGCATATTGAAACCGCATAAACCGCCCGCACCAAACCGCACCGCATAATGCGGTTTAGGAACTTTGTGGTGCGGTCTACGGTTTCCAAAAAAACTTAAACCGCATATGCGGTGCGGTCTGCGGTTTTTCCTCTAAACTGCACCGCACCGCGAACACCCGTACAATTAACTAGGCATATGTTTGTGTGATGCGCACAAATAAAATTATGCGGCTAAAATAACATAGAGTAAATGTTCAGATATGTCGTCATTCATGTTTATACAAATAGATAACATATTAATAACATACATTCATATTAGTGTTCACATAAGAAATTAAGAGTTCTTTTACGACGTTTAAACGAATGCTTCTTTATTAACAATGTGAATTTTTTGTCAGTCTCATCTATCATATATTCATATGCATTTAGAAGGACCGTAATGTTGTTTTTTTCTTATTACATATAAGTGTTATTTCTGAATGTCATGATTTGGTAAAGTATGATCAACGGGAAAAAGATCGAATGTTGTAAGATTGTGAATAATGTATTTCCTTTGTATTGGCTATGAGTATCAGCATCTTAAGAGAAATCAATGTAATGTATTATTTGCCGTTTCAAAAAAAAATAAAGTTCTATAACAAAACAAAAGTTACTTCAAAAATTATGACAAATAGCTAAAATGATGTGTAGTAGTATACAAAAAAAAAATACACGAAGATCCTAAATCAATAAATTGTGACAAACTAACTAAAACTGCATCATCATTTTCTTTGACTCTAAATTTACAATCATAAACCTTTTCTTGAATTTTAAAAAATTTAAACAACAAAAGGAGATAAAAAGATAAAACAGTGATAGTAATATTATCTAGATATTGGTGGTGGAATGCTACACAAATTAATCAGACATTTACATATATAATATGTTAAGTCACTTTTTCAATTTGTAATTCTCTTTATGTGTACATTTGTAACATCCCCCAATCGCACGTATCACAATATTGTCCGCTTTGGGCCACCCAGCGTGAAAACTTCCCAGGGGGTCACCCATCATGGGATTTCTCCCACCCGGGCACGCTTAACTGCAGAGTTCTTATGGGATCTGCTGCCCTCACGGCTTTAAAACGCGTTGTAATAGGGAGGTATCCACACCCCTTATAAGGAGATGCTTAGTTCTCCTCCCCGGTCGATGTAGGATCAGGGATCACTCCCCATTCCAACTTGTAACACCCCAATTTTCATAATATAATAGATAAACGAATTCCATCCCAAAGTAATACTAATTATAAAAACTCCTAATATCGTCTAGAAATAGCGGAAGCGATATAATAATATAAACTTCTTGATTGGCGAGCATTGGGTGTTACGTCTTCGTGAACCTTCTAAGTCTTCACACCATCTAAGCCTTCTCCTTCCTTTTTCCACTGCCACTCGCTAAGTTGTTCCCTGGGTTGCGCACATTTAAAATTCTAACTGGGTAAGCCTAGGGCCTAGTGAGTTCGTGTTGCACATAGATGTCCATCAATGTAAAAAAACAAATAGTTTTGACTACAAATCATGTTAAAACGGATAACACCCAATGTCACAATTTAGGGGAACGTAGTTATCCAGAGAAAGAACCAAATGCCTGTTTCTCTTCCCACTTGGCACAACACACCCTTATGCTCAAGCATTATAAATATCCAAGGAAGTGAGTAAATATTCTCAATTCCCATCTCCGTCGTTCGCAATACATCCGTCATGCTCACGACTAATAAACACCCCGTTCCCACTAAATGCGACACAACGTAAATAAGGAACACAAATACGTTTTCATGCATACTATCAACGGATCATAAAATAAATATATAATAACCACAATTTACATGATAAACATTTTGTGCAAGCAACCACAGAACACGAAAAACTCACATATTAGGCGAAAGGTCTTAACCGGTTCCGTCACGCTACTCGCACCCTTAACTGCTAGAACTCCGAAAAAACTTCACAACTTTCTTCTCCTATTTCTCCGTTGATTCACCACCGTTTCTTGTGATTTCTGAGTGCATTTCACTCTATTTTTCGTGCTATTTATAATGCCCAAAGTTGTAACCGATGAGACCCTATTAATTGCTCGAATTTACTCCATCATCAAGATGATAGTTTTTTTTATATAAATACCCATAATTTCGTCTCCATTAAACCTAATTAATCCTAATTAATATTCTTAATCATTGACATAATAACCTAATAAGATTTTATTCATAAATATTATATAAAATTATTTTAAGTTATCACAAACTTCCCCCCTTACAAAAATTCCGTCCTCGGAATTGAATTAAGAAAATAAAAAACGAGTATTTAGCCTTCATGTCTCATTGTATCCGACTTTTTATCTGTCGACCGATTTCATTTGTCTACTGCTCGACCTTGGTTGTTGTTACCATTATTTTGAGGACAGTGTGACCGGATATGATCGGGGGACCCGCACCCATAACACACTTTCCCCGTCCTGCATTCCGAAGCAATGTGTCCTGTCTTCCCACACTTGTAGCAAGTCCTCTGGTTCGTGGTGCACTCCACTTTATGATAATGATTGCATTTGGAACACTGATTAATCCCAGAGCCTTGCTCATCCCTACGCTCCTGGTCTGAATTTTTCCCCTTCTTGGAATCATTGTCCGTACCTTCCCACTTTCTTTTCTCCGAAACCCTGTCCTCACCTTGACGATTCTTTTCTCGTTCTCGACTTTGTGCAGCGTCTACAGCCGACTGAAAGGTACTTGGACTTTGGATCTCTACGAATTCTCGGATAGATGTTTTTAGACCCCAAATGTACCGTTCCACTCTTCTTCCCTCAGTAGCTACATAGAATTCAGCAAATCTAGCATTCTCGATGAACTTGGTGGTGTACTCCCTCACTGTCATACTCCCTTGTTCCAACCTCAAGAACTCCTCTTCCAGTTGCTTGATTGATGTACGAGGGCAGAACTTCTTCATAAAAATATCCTTGAACTCATCCCATGTCATTCTCCTTGCTTGATCAGCGCCCCTTGTTACTTTCTCCATTTGCCACCAGTATAGAGCTTCCCCCTTAAGCATCCTTGCAGCATAAATCACTTGATCTTCATCCGCACATTTACTTGTATCAAATGTTTCTTCGATTTCCGTGACCCACCTTGATGCTATGATAGGGTCAATTTCCCCCTCAAACGACGGTGGTTTGCAAGTCAAGAAGGTCTTGTAAGTACAACTCTGTCGCTCCTGCTGAGCATTTGATCTTGGCGGCTGTGCAATGCTAGGTTCATGGGTTGAGACGGGCGTACCATGCTCGTACTCGTACTCATCATCACCTTCGTTATTATCATTGTTCGCATTCAATATTGCATCACGAGCTTGAGCAATTACGTTCGGTAAGTTAGCTTGTATAGCTTGAGCAATCTCATTAGCTAGTTCCTCCGTGGTTATCACATTTGTCGCACGACCTCGCCCCCGACCTCTACCACGACCGCGATTGGAGTTGGAGCTTCCATGGGCTGATGTTGTAGGTATCGGTGTTGTGCCAGATCCCCGGCCTCTACCTCTACCCCTTCCTCCTCCTCTTCCTTGACCACGCCCACGTCTTGCGACAAAATTTAGAGGAGCCTCCGGCACTCCTCCTGGCGGCGTGACATTCGCTCCAGTAGGAACATGTGATCCCTCTAGGGTAACCCTAGTGAACCTCCCAGATCTTCGTGAAGACATATCGACTACATGTCAAGGTTTCAACACAATAAGGATATAATTCACGCGATTTATTTTATTTTCAACTCTTTCAAAATAACAATTATCGGAAAGTAGCCTAGGTTAACCTAAGAGTTACTTCACCCCTCTCGTCTAAGCTTAGGCGTTTATGGAAAACACCTAATCTGCTTAAACAATGCTCTGATACCAACTTGTAACACCCCAATTTTCATAATATAATAGATAAACGAATTCCATCCCAAAGTAATACTAATTATAAAAACTCCTAATATCGTCTAGAAATAGCGGAAGCGATATAATAATATAAACTTCTTGATTGGCGAGCATTGGGTGTTACGTCTTCGTGAACCTTCTAAGTCTTCACACCATCTAAGCCTTCTCCTTCCTTTTTCCACTGCCACTCGCTAAGTTGTTCCCTGGGTTGCGCACATTTAAAATTCTAACTGGGTAAGCCTAGGGCCTAGTGAGTTCGTGTTGCACATAGATGTCCATCAATGTAAAAAAACAAATAGTTTTGACTACAAATCATGTTAAAACGGATAACACCCAATGTCACAATTTAGGGGAACGTAGTTATCCAGAGAAAGAACCAAATGCCTGTTTCTCTTCCCACTTGGCACAACACACCCTTATGCTCAAGCATTATAAATATCCAAGGAAGTGAGTAAATATTCTCAATTCCCATCTCCGTCGTTCGCAATACATCCGTCATGCTCACGACTAATAAACACCCCGTTCCCACTAAATGCGACACAACGTAAATAAGGAACACAAATACGTTTTCATGCATACTATCAACGGATCATAAAATAAATATATAATAACCACAATTTACATGATAAACATTTTGTGCAAGCAACCACAGAACACGAAAAACTCACATATTAGGCGAAAGGTCTTAACCGGTTCCGTCACGCTACTCGCACCCTTAACTGCTAGAACTCCGAAAAAACTTCACAACTTTCTTCTCCTATTTCTCCGTTGATTCACCACCGTTTCTTGTGATTTCTGAGTGCATTTCACTCTATTTTTCGTGCTATTTATAATGCCCAAAGTTGTAACCGATGAGACCCTATTAATTGCTCGAATTTACTCCATCATCAAGATGATAGTTTTTTTTATATAAATACCCATAATTTCGTCTCCATTAAACCTAATTAATCCTAATTAATATTCTTAATCATTGACATAATAACCTAATAAGATTTTATTCATAAATATTATATAAAATTATTTTAAGTTATCACAAACTTCCCCCCTTACAAAAATTCCGTCCTCGGAATTGAATTAAGAAAATAAAAAACGAGTATTTAGCCTTCATGTCTCATTGTATCCGACTTTTTATCTGTCGACCGATTTCATTTGTCTACTGCTCGACCTTGGTTGTTGTTACCATTATTTTGAGGACAGTGTGACCGGATATGATCGGGGGACCCGCACCCATAACACACTTTCCCCGTCCTGCATTCCGAAGCAATGTGTCCTGTCTTCCCACACTTGTAGCAAGTCCTCTGGTTCGTGGTGCACTCCACTTTATGATAATGATTGCATTTGGAACACTGATTAATCCCAGAACCTTGCTCATCCCTACGCTCCTGGTCTGAATTTTTCCCCTTCTTGGAATCATTGTCCGTACCTTCCCACTTTCTTTTCTCCGAAACCCTGTCCTCACCTTGACGATTCTTTTCTCGTTCTCGACTTTGTGCAGCGTCTACAGCCGACTGAAAGGTACTTGGACTTTGGATCTCTACGAATTCTCGGATAGATGTTTTTAGACCCCAAATGTACCGTTCCACTCTTCTTCCCTCAGTAGCTACATAGAATTCAGCAAATCTAGCATTCTCGATGAACTTGGTGGTGTACTCCCTCACTGTCATACTCCCTTGTTCCAACCTCAAGAACTCCTCTTCCAGTTGCTTGATTGATGTACGAGGGCAGAACTTCTTCATAAAAATATCCTTGAACTCATCCCATGTCATTCTCCTTGCTTGATCAGCGCCCCTTGTTACTTTCTCCATTTGCCACCAGTATAGAGCTTCCCCCTTAAGCATCCTTGCAGCATAAATCACTTGATCTTCATCCGCACATTTACTTGTATCAAATGTTTCTTCGATTTCCGTGACCCACCTTGATGCTATGATAGGGTCAATTTCCCCCTCAAACGACGGTGGTTTGCAAGTCAAGAAGGTCTTGTAAGTACAACTCTGTCGCTCCTGCTGAGCATTTGATCTTGGCGGCTGTGCAATGCTAGGTTCATGGGTTGAGACGGGCGTACCATGCTCGTACTCGTACTCATCATCACCTTCGTTATTATCATTGTTCGCATTCAATATTGCATCACGAGCTTGAGCAATTACGTTCGGTAAGTTAGCTTGTATAGCTTGAGCAATCTCATTAGCTAGTTCCTCCGTGGTTATCACATTTGTCGCACGACCTCGCCCCCGACCTCTACCACGACCGCGATTGGAGTTGGAGCTTCCATGGGCTGATGTTGTAGGTATCGGTGTTGTGCCAGATCCCCGGCCTCTACCTCTACCCCTTCCTCCTCCTCTTCCTTGACCACGCCCACGTCTTGCGACAAAATTTAGAGGAGCCTCCGGCACTCCTCCTGGCGGCGTGACATTCGCTCCAGTAGGAACATGTGATCCCTCTAGGGTAACCCTAGTGAACCTCCCAGATCTTCGTGAAGACATATCGACTACATGTCAAGGTTTCAACACAATAAGGATATAATTCACGCGATTTATTTTATTTTCAACTCTTTCAAAATAACAATTATCGGAAAGTAGCCTAGGTTAACCTAAGAGTTACTTCACCCCTCTCGTCTAAGCTTAGGCGTTTATGGAAAACACCTAATCTGCTTAAACAATGCTCTGATACCAACTTGTAACACCCCAATTTTCATAATATAATAGATAAACGAATTCCATCCCAAAGTAATACTAATTATAAAAACTCCTAATATCGTCTAGAAATAGCGGAAGCGATATAATAATATAAACTTCTTGATTGGCGAGCATTGGGTGTTACGTCTTCGTGAACCTTCTAAGTCTTCACACCATCTAAGCCTTCTCCTTCCTTTTTCCACTGCCACTCGCTAAGTTGTTCCCTGGGTTGCGCACATTTAAAATTCTAACTGGGTAAGCCTAGGGCCTAGTGAGTTCGTGTTGCACATAGATGTCCATCAATGTAAAAAAACAAATAGTTTTGACTACAAATCATGTTAAAACGGATAACACCCAATGTCACAATTTAGGGGAACGTAGTTATCCAGAGAAAGAACCAAATGCCTGTTTCTCTTCCCACTTGGCACAACACACCCTTATGCTCAAGCATTATAAATATCCAAGGAAGTGAGTAAATATTCTCAATTCCCATCTCCGTCGTTCGCAATACATCCGTCATGCTCACGACTAATAAACACCCCGTTCCCACTAAATGCGACACAACGTAAATAAGGAACACAAATACGTTTTCATGCATACTATCAACGGATCATAAAATAAATATATAATAACCACAATTTACATGATAAACATTTTGTGCAAGCAACCACAGAACACGAAAAACTCACATATTAGGCGAAAGGTCTTAACCGGTTCCGTCACGCTACTCGCACCCTTAACTGCTAGAACTCCGAAAAAACTTCACAACTTTCTTCTCCTATTTCTCCGTTGATTCACCACCGTTTCTTGTGATTTCTGAGTGCATTTCACTCTATTTTTCGTGCTATTTATAATGCCCAAAGTTGTAACCGATGAGACCCTATTAATTGCTCGAATTTACTCCATCATCAAGATGATAGTTTTTTTTATATAAATACCCATAATTTCGTCTCCATTAAACCTAATTAATCCTAATTAATATTCTTAATCATTGACATAATAACCTAATAAGATTTTATTCATAAATATTATATAAAATTATTTTAAGTTATCACAAACTTCCCCCCTTACAAAAATTCCGTCCTCGGAATTGAATTAAGAAAATAAAAAACGAGTATTTAGCCTTCATGTCTCATTGTATCCGACTTTTTATCTGTCGACCGATTTCATTTGTCTACTGCTCGACCTTGGTTGTTGTTACCATTATTTTGAGGACAGTGTGACCGGATATGATCGGGGGACCCGCACCCATAACACACTTTCCCCGTCCTGCATTCCGAAGCAATGTGTCCTGTCTTCCCACACTTGTAGCAAGTCCTCTGGTTCGTGGTGCACTCCACTTTATGATAATGATTGCATTTGGAACACTGATTAATCCCAGAACCTTGCTCATCCCTACGCTCCTGGTCTGAATTTTTCCCCTTCTTGGAATCATTGTCCGTACCTTCCCACTTTCTTTTCTCCGAAACCCTGTCCTCACCTTGACGATTCTTTTCTCGTTCTCGACTTTGTGCAGCGTCTACAGCCGACTGAAAGGTACTTGGACTTTGGATCTCTACGAATTCTCGGATAGATGTTTTTAGACCCCAAATGTACCGTTCCACTCTTCTTCCCTCAGTAGCTACATAGAATTCAGCAAATCTAGCATTCTCGATGAACTTGGTGGTGTACTCCCTCACTGTCATACTCCCTTGTTCCAACCTCAAGAACTCCTCTTCCAGTTGCTTGATTGATGTACGAGGGCAGAACTTCTTCATAAAAATATCCTTGAACTCATCCCATGTCATTCTCCTTGCTTGATCAGCGCCCCTTGTTACTTTCTCCATTTGCCACCAGTATAGAGCTTCCCCCTTAAGCATCCTTGCAGCATAAATCACTTGATCTTCATCCGCACATTTACTTGTATCAAATGTTTCTTCGATTTCCGTGACCCACCTTGATGCTATGATAGGGTCAATTTCCCCCTCAAACGACGGTGGTTTGCAAGTCAAGAAGGTCTTGTAAGTACAACTCTGTCGCTCCTGCTGAGCATTTGATCTTGGCGGCTGTGCAATGCTAGGTTCATGGGTTGAGACGGGCGTACCATGCTCGTACTCGTACTCATCATCACCTTCGTTATTATCATTGTTCGCATTCAATATTGCATCACGAGCTTGAGCAATTACGTTCGGTAAGTTAGCTTGTATAGCTTGAGCAATCTCATTAGCTAGTTCCTCCGTGGTTATCACATTTGTCGCACGACCTCGCCCCCGACCTCTACCACGACCGCGATTGGAGTTGGAGCTTCCATGGGCTGATGTTGTAGGTATCGGTGTTGTGCCAGATCCCCGGCCTCTACCTCTACCCCTTCCTCCTCCTCTTCCTTGACCACGCCCACGTCTTGCGACAAAATTTAGAGGAGCCTCCGGCACTCCTCCTGGCGGCGTGACATTCGCTCCAGTAGGAACATGTGATCCCTCTAGGGTAACCCTAGTGAACCTCCCAGATCTTCGTGAAGACATATCGACTACATGTCAAGGTTTCAACACAATAAGGATATAATTCACGCGATTTATTTTATTTTCAACTCTTTCAAAATAACAATTATCGGAAAGTAGCCTAGGTTAACCTAAGAGTTACTTCACCCCTCTCGTCTAAGCTTAGGCGTTTATGGAAAACACCTAATCTGCTTAAACAATGCTCTGATACCAACTTGTAACACCCCAATTTTCATAATATAATAGATAAACGAATTCCATCCCAAAGTAATACTAATTATAAAAACTCCTAATATCGTCTAGAAATAGCGGAAGCGATATAATAATATAAACTTCTTGATTGGCGAGCATTGGGTGTTACGTCTTCGTGAACCTTCTAAGTCTTCACACCATCTAAGCCTTCTCCTTCCTTTTTCCACTGCCACTCGCTAAGTTGTTCCCTGGGTTGCGCACATTTAAAATTCTAACTGGGTAAGCCTAGGGCCTAGTGAGTTCGTGTTGCACATAGATGTCCATCAATGTAAAAAAACAAATAGTTTTGACTACAAATCATGTTAAAACGGATAACACCCAATGTCACAATTTAGGGGAACGTAGTTATCCAGAGAAAGAACCAAAGGCCCGTTTCTCTTCCCACTTGGCACAACACACCCTTATGCTCAAGCATTATAAATATCCAAGGAAGTGAGCAAATATTCTCAATTCCCATCCCCGTCGTTCGCAATACATCCGTCATGCTCACGACTAATAAACACCCCGTTCCCACTAAATGCGACACAACGTAAATAATCAACGGATCATAAAATAAACATATAATAACCACAATTTACATGATAAACATTTTGTGCAAGCAACCACAGAACACGAAAAACTCACATATTAGGCGAAAGGTCTTAACCGGTTCCGTCACGCTACTCGCACCCTTAACTGCTAGAACTCCGAAAAAACTTCACAACTTTCTTCTCCTATTTCTCCGTTGATTCACCACCGTTTCTTGTGATTTCTGAGTGCATTTCACTCTATTTTTCGTGCTATTTATAATGCCCAAAGTTGTAACCGATGAGACCCTATTAATTGCTCGAATTTACTCCATCATCAAGATGATAGTTTTTTTTATATAAATACCCATAATTTCGTCTCCATTAAACCTAATTAATCCTAATTAATATTCTTAATCATTGACATAATAACCTAATAAGATTTTATTCATAAATATTATATAAAATTATTTTAAGTTATCACAACATTCTTTTATTTTTCCTTGCACTCTAAATTAAAAACAAAAAAGGAAACACGTATAAGTAACCAAATATGAAATTAATGTCAATATAAAGACAAAATATTTCAATTAGCCAACCAATTAAATAGCATAGGGAAAAGTTATAAGAGTTATGTTGACAATATATTTCAATTAATCAATCAATTAAGTAAAATAAGTTGAAAAGTTATTAAAGTTATATAGCCAAAATATTTCAGTTAACTTATTCATTAAATAGGATAAGTTGAAAATTTATGATAGTTTCAAATGAATAGTGTTTAAGATACATGACAAAGCTTGAATCATATTAATTTAAATGACATCTTTATAAGGCTGGGGGAGCAGCTCGCTCTCCCCCTCGCCATCTGCTTCGTCATCTTCTCGCCATTCATCGCCAACTGCATCGGATCCCCTCGCCCTCGCTTTCGCCAAGCTCCCTTCGTCAAGATCTCAGCGAGGTCGCCAAGCAACACCCAGCCTTATCGAGCCAAGCTACATCTCCTCGCCAATCTACCTCTCCTCGCCAAACAACACCTCCCCCACTCGCTCTCGCTCTCGCCTTTCTGCTCCCAGCCTTAGCGATGAGAATGGCGAAGGAACTGCTCCCCCCACCTAAGGGTTATAGAGATAATGAGAAGGTTATCTTTTGTGGTTTTCTTGTTTCTTTTAAACCAAATCTCAAAGTTTTTATAAGCTATAAAAAGAATCATTTAATTCAAATTAGGAATGAAGTAATAAAGACGTGGCTGGTGGTGAAGTAGATAGATACATAATTATGATTATATTTATGCCAATTACATACTTAAACTATATTTTGTGTCAATTATTTGTTTATATTTTTTCGATCTGTAATTAGTAACAATAACAATTTTTAACAATATTTTTAAGATATGAGAATATAAACAATTTTATAAAAAGCATAATAATCAATTTAATTGTGTCAATTATTTGTTTATATATTTTCGATCTTTTAGTTGGTAATATTAACAATCATTAATAATACTTTTAAGATAAAAGTACGAAAATATAAACAATTTCATAGAAAGCATGATAATCAATTTAATTATTTAACTATTGTCAATGGTACTAATTTTAATTAATAAAATGATATACCTAATATGTTATTGGGTGTTGTTAATGTTAAATACGTTTTAGTAATAAAGCATAATTATCCATAATTATTATGTAATGATTTTTATTAGCCATCCAATAATTAAAAAACTATATTTAAAAGACACCTATAAAAAATATAAACTAGAGTATATTTGAAACTATAATTTTTATATTCTTTTTATTGACCATTCTAAGATTAGGTTTACGAGTCAAAATCTATCGCCACCGTATTTATCTCGGCCAATATCTAGCGAAGTTGGGTGGGCAGTAGGGACAAAAAGGGTAGTTGAAGGAACAAAGTTAAAGTGGATTTTCTTTTTGTTTTCTTCCAAATATTCAAATGGGACTTTTGCAAAACACCTAAATTTCTTCCCACTTCTTGTCACCAAGAAGAAGTCTATTTTGACTTTCAAAAAGTAAATATATATATTTTTTTGATCGGCAAAACACATAAAACGGTTATTAAATTTTCATTAATAACAGTTTAAATATTGATTCATATCCATTTTTTGGAAGCTATTCAAGTAAGGGAAGTGATATTTCCACTTGAAACTTTGATTCTTCTACATGATGTACAACACACTTCAAGCTATTATACAAGTCAATAAAGCATGCATTTAAGTGGATAAATCAATTTTCGTAAGTGATATTGAAATATCACTTCCCATTCAAGTAATATGGTTAAAATAGAAGTAAAGTGAACTGATGTAATGATTAAGGAAATCATTGTGCCTAATATTATCATATATGTTTGCTTATAAAATATGTAATATAAACAAGTGAAAAAATTCGTATGGATAAAAAAATTCCACTTTCTACAAAACGATGTTGTGCTGTTTTATCATAAATCGCAATTATAATGTTGGAAATTTTATATAATTCTGTAAAATTTTCTCTCAAAATATAATCAGCCAGTTCTTCAAATATATTGGAAAATGACTTGATACCAATTAGTCCAATTTTGATAGTGTGTTTTGTACGTAATCATATTTCAAAGACGAAATGTAATGAGTGTGCCGAACTATAATCCAGTGTAATCATACAAAATACTTTGTGTTAAAAATTCAAAATCTAAATTTATTTTCTGAATAAAAGAAGGGAAACTTTATTTAAAATCTCATTATTATAGGTCGGTTTATGAAAAAAATCTCAAAATTATTATTTTTATATAAAATGACAAGATACTGGCAAACATATCAATTCAGTCATTTCTTCTGGTATACTAGACTTCCTATATTAGAAATCTTCAGTAAAGTATCATTATTTTGATCCTATGAAAAACCTCAAAGTTAAATTGTTTACACAAAATGAAAGGATATCGGCTAACACATTCAATGTTGACACAAATTGCATTTTTCCAAAGTGTATACAATAGTACTCAACAAATTAGTGTTTAATATTGATAAAATAGAATCACTAATAGTCAAATATCGCTAATAGTAATTATGACTCCGCTGTAGATGGAAATTTAAAAGAAGATGACACAGTCAAATATTAGATCGCGCATTAACATCTAAATGCTCTCAAATCATTTATAAACAAACCATGTTCTTGAAAAATTATTAATATATACTATTGTCGCCAATGTTGAACAGTAGCTTTTAAGGTTTCTGAATTGTATCACTAAAGTTTTGTAGTTTTCAAAGTTGCCACCAAAAAAATTATTTGTTTCAATTTTAGCTTCAAAACTACAAATATTTTAATTTTGCCAACAAAACATTTGTTATTTTCAATTTTGGCCTCAAAACTTTCAATGTTTTTAGTTTTGGCCAAGAATAGTAAACTTTCAATTTTTTCAATTTTGCCAACAAAAAATTCGTTGTTTTCAATTTTGCCACTAAAACTTTTAATTATTTCAATTTTGTTACCATTTTATTGACTTCCTTAACCGCAGCGAAGCGCGGCTCCCTTTCCCTCGTTATATACATTATTGAAACTCAAGAGTGAGAACTTAAGTCGTCGATCGTGGTTTTATCAATTTGAATGGGAGGAGTTGGTTACACATCGACGATTTCTTCTCCCACTCCAGCTCTTGCTCCCCCAGCCCCGCCTAATCTGTAAGTACATGACCGTAACCAACTCTTCTAATTCAAATTGATAAAACCACGCTCGACGACTCAAGTTCCCACTCTTGAATTTCAATAAGGTATATTATTTTTCAAAAACATGTTTTTGTTTATAAGTGATTTGAATTCATTTTGATGTTGATGCATGATCTCATATTCGGTTGTGTTGTCTCTTTTTTACTTTTGTCCACCGCGGCCAAGCCATAATTTACTATTAATGGTATTTGACTTTTAGTGTTTCGATTTCATCGAAACTTAACAAACTTTGTTTGGGTACTGTTGTTATACACTTTGGACAAATACAATTCGCGCCAACATTGAATATGTTAGCCGCTACTTTGTCCTTTTGTAAATGCAATTCGCACCAACATTGAATATGTTAGTTGGTACTGTGTCCTTTTGTTTAAACAAATTTAACTTTAAGAATTTTTCATAAATCAACCCAAAATAATAAGACTTTATTGAAGATTTTCAATATAGGAAACATGGTAAATCGGAAAAAAAAAATATTGAATTAAATATATTAGCCGGTATCTAGTCCTTTGTGTAAAAAAATTGAAGAACTTTTTATAAACCAACCTAAAATAATAAGACTTCATTGGATATTTTTAAAATTTGTCTTTTCTAATATATAACTTGCATATAACTTAATATAAATATCTAATCATTAATTAATCATATACCATAATACTAATTGTGATAATATATACACAAATAGTTTAATATAAAATATTATAAAAATTATATGTAGTGTATTAAACGGAAACTTTATCTAAAAGCAATTTTTTATAAGACTACGGTGTTATTACTATATATTTTAAGAGTAAACTATAAAAATAGTCGAAACATAAACAAATATGAAACCCCACCACCAATAGAATCAACAAACATCACTCGTAAAAGATCGATGACTTTTCATCCATGAAGTTTTATAAGGCATTTGATCGAACACATAGAGTGCAAAAAAGAAAAAACAGGTTTCTTTCACAGGAATATCGGTATTGGTCCATTAAATAAATGCATATAATCGTCAAGTACAATCAGAGGAATACTTTTAACAGATGAACACAAAATAGAGATGTAATTGTACAATAAAACTTACAAAACTCAACAATATATATGATCGGATATTAGAATCATCACAGACGATTTCTTGTAGTCGAATCCATTTCAGTTCCAATATTTCCCTGGTTCGAATTCAATAAAATAAACACAAAGAGGAGATACAATCTTCGTGGGTGATGTTGACGACTAGAGAAGATATGCAAATTGAGAAGAAAAGGAAAACGGAAACGGATGGAGAAAAACATGAACATTTGAATTTGAATTTGAATCGATCATTAAACACAGTCATTAAGAATTTGTGTTCAAAATGATTGTGCAGTTCTTTTGTGAAATTCACAAATTTCTGAAAAATTACACATGTACTATGGGAGGTTGAGGAGAGGATAAGTGGCATTTGAGATCTGATGCGACCTAGTCCTCTTTCGGTCGTTCAAGCTGGCCAAGTGTTTCATCAAGGTCCTGGGATCACAATTGGGAAAGGAACTGTTAGTCGCACCTCGAGAGGAGGTCCCGGGATAACACTCTGACGGTTAAGTTCATTTTTGAGTGAGGGGAAGGTAATCGGAAATATTCTTAGGTAAGGGCTTGGAATTAGAAAATGATATGTTACGTGTGAGGCTTTTGGCTATTTATATGGTCTTACCTGCGAGGGGGGTTCGCTTTTAGGGGACAAGGGTGTCAGCTCGGCAGCAGACCCTGTACTTATTGGGCGATCCTATGTGGTGCATGTGATTGGTTTACTAGGTCGACCAGGTAGTGGCACGTGCACTACCTTTGTCGCCTGCAGATGTCTGCTTTTCCTTGCAGGTTGTTATGTTTGCATGGCGCGGTTCGACAGCCTACTGGATGGGCAGCGCTGCCTTGGCGGTTTAGATGGCTCGCCAGCCAACCGGGCAGACTGCACGGTCTCGACTGCTAGCTGGCGGTTTGGGGTTGGTGTGACCGTGCTGTCCTGTCGTGCCGTGCCGTATCGTTATGATACATTATCAAGAGCTTTATTTATTATGCAGGGATTAGTTTAATAGTCTTTCATGCATCATATTTTAAAAAATTGATGGAAATGATGGATAGACCGTTTGAAAATTAACTGAATGTGAACGTTGATGTGGTATGATTTTTGTTGTTCAATTTTAAAGTTTTAAAAGTTTTCAAATTGTATAATTTTCATAGTTTATATACGCTCCATCTTTTGATGTTAGATAAATAATGCATGATTGTTAATCAATGAAAATCAGTTTCTATTCTGATAGTTACAATTGCCATATTTAAAACAAATATAAATTACAAATGACTTTTGCTTTTACTCTGGTTAGTACATGCTTCTTTTATTAATAGACAAACCATTCTAACATTGATGTAAAATTGGCAAATTATTAGATGTCATCTTTGTCTCCAAGGAAGGGTTCCAAAATCTTCATCAAGTGATGGGATGATTCAAAATCTTCATCGTAGGGTCACGTTTTTGCGGTTTACTAAAATTTGAACTAATATGAGTTTATTTAGAATTATGTTTATAATTTATTATGATGTTATTTTTAATATGATTTCGGTCTTTATTTTATTATAAATTATTTCCTTTTATTAATTTAAATTGTTAAGATATTTAATACGCGTCTCTCATAGCTTAAGAATATAAGCTATTATAAATAGTTTAGGGGACAGCACGAATACATACAACAAATATTCTAATTAAAAATGAAGTTTGACTTGTACAAAGTCAATCTGTTTTTTAACTCAAAAGTAAGATTAAATAATGGTTGACCGCCAATTTTTCAAATGCCGCGGCCGTGGCCGCGTAAGTGCTGCTCGGAGTAGTTCAACGTGAAGAACCAGACGGCAGACCACCGTCAGCTATGTATTTGACCCATTGTTGTGTATTTAATTTTCAGTTATATACAATCAATCGTGTATTTAACTAATATGGTTTGTACTGATTATGTTTATTTTGTTTTTGTTTTTGTTTTAATAATTTATCTAATAAGATATATAAATTGACTAAACCAATCGATCTTATTGTCTTAACGAATGTGCTACATAATACATACATATGAATAAATTTCCTGATAATAAGGACAAGTATACATATCATATAGTATTTATGTGCAACAATAAATAAAGGATGCTGCTAAAGGGACACCCTTTAGACACCATTAGTATTGAAAAATGTGTTATTCAGATCTGTCATGCTGTCAGCTTTAACTTTTCAGTATTTCTTTTATATTTTCTAAACAATTTATAGTTTTTTACAAGTCAACCAATTCTCAAAGTTACTTTCATAGATTTTTATACAATGCAGTAAAAGAACCAATACAAACAAGTCAAACATCCAAAATCAGTAAAAATTAAATTAGACACCTAAACAATCTTTAAATTTACAGTTTTACAAATTAATCAAAACAAATCCGTTTGCTGTTCCTGAAACAAAAAAATCGAGTATAATTCTAAAACAAAATCAAAGGTTGATTCTTGTTTCTTCTTCAAAATATTTTGGTATACATCAATGTTTCCTAAACACAGTTAATAGATCCAGAGAAAAAAAGAGAAACAGAGAGTAGTAGAGGCAGCCGGAGTTGCTTCTGGTTGTGGCCGGAGGAGATCTCGGCTGTGCATAGTCTGAAAGAGAGTCGATCGGCAGGCGACGTGGTGCGATAAGGAGGCGACGGCGGTGTTCGCCGAAGATGCAGAGAGTCGAGAGTTAGATCTAACCGGAGGTGTGCATCGCCTGAAAGGAGAAACAGAGAGCATAGAGCAGCAGAGGCAGGCGGCGGTGTGCGATAGGATGCGGCGGTGGTATGCGCCGATGATGGAGAGAGTCGAGAGTGAGTGGCTGTCGAGAGTGAGATCTGACCGGAGGCGGCGGCCCTCGGCTGTGCGTCGTCTGAGTAGCTGTGAAACGTGGTCGCCGGCGTCGGCTGGTGGCTTGGGAGACTTTGAGACCTAGAGTGTTTAAAGAGAGGAAGATATGTGGCAGCTAGGGTTTTTTCAATTTATAGGATTAGGGTTTTTTTTTTACTATTATACCCTTCTACTTTTATATCTTTCATTTTTATATCTTTTATTTTCACAGATTTAAATTTAATCTCCTTTAGTTATATTATTAGTCAATTAATAATTATTAATCGATCATTACACCTTGAAACCTAGCAAGTAATTATGAAACAATTAAAAAAACAAATAAGCAATGATTAAGCAATCAAAGGGTGTCTTATTGGTAAAATGGGGTGTCTTTTTAGCCAAACCCTAAATAAAATTTACAAATTCAACGTTCAACATCTTTTTCGTTGATAAATGTACTAAACACAACTTTTCCACTCCCTACGCTCCGTAAAAGAATGGTGATGTCGAACACGTGTATAGAAACTTGTCGAAGCAGCCATTAAGAAAAATATCCTCATGATTAATTTTCTTATGATGAATGACTGGAGATTCATACAACAGAATTGATTACAAATAGGACTTGATGTTAATATCGGCAATTTTGATTCAATAAACCTTCGTAGAAGGCATGAAACCTATAAAAATTTCAGGTTTAGAGTAATTTCATAAGCATCATTGTCGACCGCTAACTTTCCTATTATATATATATATATATATATATATATATATATATATATATATATATATATATATATATATATATATATATATATATATATATATATATATATTATATATATATATATATATATATATATATATATATATATATATATATATATATATATATAGTGGTGAATGTAGAATCAAAATTCACGTGGTTCTTTATTTATGTAAACAAAAAAAACGAGAGTATTAAAAAGAATACCAAAAGCAGGTCGGATCATGTTTTAAAAAAAGTAAACATAACTTGAATAGTTATATTAAAGTTCTTACAACTGAATCCAACGAGGTCTTATATTTTAAAATATTTTCATAATTGTATCATTATTGATCCTTTCTAAAACACTTTTTCAACATAAGACACTAAACTATCATTTAAAAATTGATCGTCCATTTTGTTGCGTGTATCATTTTTTATCAACTTTTATTGCTGAAAATGCACATTCCACATTTGCTGTTGCGACGGGTAAGCTCAGGATTCTCTCTCTCTCTCTCTCTCTCTCTCTCTCTCTCTCTCTCTCTATATATATATATATATATATATATATATATATATATATATATATATATATATATATATATATATATATATATATATATATATATATATATATATAGAGAGAGAGAGAGAGAGAGAGAGAGAGAGAGAGATAGTCTTGAAAAGTAAAAGTTTGTAGGTTTGGGTTTGAAATGTAAGGCACCCATGCTTTTTACCGACATGGCTCCACATGGCGACTGGAATTCGTTGGATATGTGGAAACATGAACGCTCAGCCGACGAGGCGGTGGGTTTCTGGTCACCAGGCAGCCGAATGAGGAGAATCAACCGGCAACCTACCCCAAATATTTTGGAATTATCTAAATTAAATTGGAATTTTTTAGGTGTTGAAATTATTTCCTTTCAGACATCAATTCTATATTTAAATTTATATTTCTACAAGCTCACGCCATCTTACCTGAAAATACTTGCCGAACTACAACTGTTGATAATAGTTGGTTGAAAATTCTTAATTGTATTTAATTCGTATAAAACAATTTTTTTTATGAATTACGTGATCTTGCTTCATACTGAATCATCATTTAAAACAATCACATTACATATCGCTTTTTAAATGGTGTTATAATATTTTAAAATTTAACGTAATAAACTCTAATCTTATTTATAATTTTATAATAAATGTAAATAAACGTAGCCACAAAAGTACAAGGCCGGTTAGGAGGTTATTGACTTAACAGGCCTGGTTAAGGCCTAATAAGTGTTTTGATGTAGACGTACGTAATTTGTGTGTTGATGCGTTTGTACAAATACAATAATAACACATAATACTATTTGCTATTGACATTCGTAATCCAACGTAATTTAATTTTGAGATAAAGATTTGATATTGTAATTAATTTTTAAAATTATTCATATTTGGTCGCTGAACTTATTTTTGTGTTTGACTTATTCATGAATTTTTTAAAAATGTTTAACATTTAGTCACCTATATTTATTTTGTACACATATAACCATTAAAATTATTATTTTTTTGAAAGGCGAGCAAAACACTTTATTCAATAAACAAAAACAATGCAAAGACTACAACACCATCACCACCTGCGAGCTGCAGGAAGCCTCAAACTAAAGGGTATTATTTTGTTTGTACACATATGATTATTAAACTTATTTTTTTGTACATATATGACCAATAACATAATAGTCGTATTTGTGAGAAAAAACATAAGTGACTAAATGTGAACAATTTTAAAAAATTAATGGGTAAATCAAACTCAAAAATAGGTTATGTGACTAAATATGAACAATTTTTTATGTTCATTACCCTATGAAGTCATTATTCTTATAATTTTTCTATTAGTAACTTATATTTTTCTCTTCTATATATACAACTCACTTAAACCCAATATTTTTACATACATTAGTAACTCATCCCAATCCTATTTTAATTAGAAAAATCAAGAAAAAGTTATTAATATTGGCCTCATTTTTTAAAAAAAAATTATGAATTATAATGTCTTTTATGTATTTTTTTTAATAATTATTATATTTGCTTTTTAATAGAATAAAGTTTAAAAAGAAAAAAATTAAAAAAGAACGGGGAAAGAATCACCTTGGATTGTGGGGATGACTTAGGCCACCAAAATTTTAAGATTTTAGATTTCTTTTTTTTAAATCTGGCATAGTTTGAGCGATTTGGCCAATCGTCCCCAATGTTGATGGTCTAAAAATTTTCAAACTTGCTGAAAAGGATTCAATTATCATAATTAATTCGAACCATTTTATGCATAATCTTATGTGTATAGAGATTTTTTTCAACATCGCTCTCTTTTAATAAGCAAAAATTCAATGAATTTAATTCGGTTAAAAGTAACCATAAATTCCATGTCTATTTGACGCTTTTACTTGATAGATGATTAGAACTACGTAATTTATGATAGATGGTATATTATTTATTTGTTTAAGTTACTACTTACTACTATCACTTATTGTCTTTGTTAAAAATAATGGTCAAAACTTTTTACATATCGATAGAAACATAATTCACAAAGACGTTTGTTTATAAGCAATCTTCTAATCACAAACCTAGCGTATCTAAAAGAACAGATTTGTGGGATGCTATTATGCTAAACACAATCCGATATAAAATGTTGTCCACCAATCCCCTCTTGAGTATATTGAGACTAATGATTTAGTAACGACAACAAATGTATTATCACTTTATCAGGGTTCGTGCTATGTATATGCCTTGTTTTCTTATTCTCATGTGGTTTTGTTAAACATAAAACAATTCATAGAATCTTATAAAAGTGCATAATAGACTGTGAAAATTGTTTTTTTTAATCATATAGGTTTCAAATTGGTTTGCGAAAATAGATGACCTAATTGTTTGCCTTTAATAAGTTCAATGTTTCCAATCTATTTAATACATATATTTTAAATAAAACATTCTAATTTTTTCCTAAAAAATACACTGCCAAACGAAAATAATTGTTTTATGGTGCAATTATTGAGCATCTAATGTATTAAACATTAATGTATTAGATATTAATGTCACAAAAAGTAACCAAGTTTTCTTAAATTGTTTTCTTTAAATCTCTCAAACACTTTTAAGAATTTTTACCTCTCTCAAGTTTCATTTCTATTCTACTACAATACATCATCCATCTTCTCGGTCACTATAGTAGATTTAGTGTATATTTCAGAATAAGAGTAATAATGTAATTTTGGTTTCTTAAGTGATGATTGATTATAACTTAATCATGAAAGATAATATCAAAATATGTAACCGGGTTAGAATTTAATGCTAGAGGTTTTTGAGATCACGATTCCTGAAAAACAAAAACCATAATACATAGCCTCTATAGTCATAATTCTTGAGATCAAGATTTTATGAAACTTGTACAAGATACATGTCACATGTGATCATCAATTTCTGAATGAAAAACAAAAGCTAACTTCTTCAATTCAACAATAACACTCATGCAACAAATTTATGCATTTTTATTTTAATACGTACAATTGTTCAACTTGATATGACAAACATATTGCTTTTCATTTTTTTATAATATAGATCAACATATTTCAGTTTCAACCTATGTTTGGAAGTTCGTTGAGTTATGCGATATGCATATATGCATATTAATACTTGTAATATAAATTCATGTATTTCCCGTACGCATATATGCACATTTAAATAAATTCATCAATATGCATGTGTATCCATATTTGTTATATCCATTCATGTATATGCATATGTATATACACAACACCCACAAATCTCCATTCATTATTAGGTATTCTCACGACAAAATTGAAGGATGCAAAGAAATATAAGGAAAACAAAAGAATTATGTGGTTTACACAATTAGGATAGTCGTGTTATACCCACAGACAAACTAGAGAGATTTATTATTGATTTTGGTATGAAGTTCATAATTACATTGATGCGTAATATATAGAGTGAGGTACAAGCAAATAAAATTATGTCTAGACAATGTGGAACAATAATATAGTCACACCCATGTCTTGATAATTATATTCTTCATATTTACTATTTCAGATTTGGGAAAACCTTATACCCATCAGAAGCAATCAGCCTCCACAGCCCAACAAATCTCTCATTTAGAAGCTTATCAACATATCGAGTGTCATCCAAAGTGTGTACCTTTAGTAATACCTTCTTCTCTCTAGTTCATCACCTTTTCATCAATCATCAAGAAGGCCAGCTGAAGCTAAACATAAGTTCAACTTTTCTAATGTCGCCATATTTGTAAACATTTATTTTTTTATTCTTCATACCAAGGATTTTATTAAGGACAACATACCACCTGTGATCAACTCTTTGATAAAGTGGTGATATATTATCTGGATGTGTTTAGTCTTACCGAGAAACACTGGATTTTGATATATGAACCATATTTTGATTATTACATTGAAGAATATAGACTTCATGTTTCATGCCAACTCTTATAGGAAGTTCTTTAACCAAATAAGATCATTGATAGCTTCTACAGTGACTATCTATTATGCTTATGTGGTTGAAAGAGAAACATTTTTCTAAAGTTTGGACATCCAAATGATTGTTGTAGCCCTAATAGTGAACACATAACCTGTAGTGCTCAATCTCGAATGTAAACACCCACCGAATTTTGCTTCTACGGATCCTTCCAAAATAACTCATTTTCTTCTTAACCACAAGGCATCCTCAAAGTTCCTTTTAAGTAGCATAATAACCATTTGACTACTTCATAATGTTATTTCCTCAAATTAGACATAACCATTCTAACAACTCCCATCGCATCGTGTAATAACTCAAATTAATATATATATATATATATATATATATATATATATATATATATATATATATATATATATATATATATATATGAATAAAGTCCGATTAGGTTATTATGTCAATGATTAATAATATTAATTGAGAGTAATTATGTTTAATTTGGAGGAAATTGTGGGTTTGAAGTTCAAAACCGTCATCTTAATGATGGAGTAAATTCGAGCAAATCATAGGGTCTGATCAGTTATAAACCTAGGCATTATAAAGAACTTACAACATCGAGTAGAATACACACGGAAATTGCAAAAAATCGTTGAGAATCAATGGAGTAATCGGTGGAACAAGATTTTGAGTCTTTTAGGATTCTTTAGAGCGATGTAGGTATGTTCCTCCGATCTAAGCTACAATTAGTCGTTAATCCTGATCTTGTATGATGCTAGTTCACTGTTGGTTGAATTCCATGTGTCCATTTCGACCAAAAGAGTAGATTATTTGATAAAATAATCAAAATGTATTTATGTTTCTCTTAACGAATTTCATTTCTTTTGCGGACTGATTTTTATAAATAAGTCATTGTAAATGATGAATAGTTCTGGAGATGAGTTGAGAAAATATTGTCGAATTATTTAATTTAATTTTATATGAAAACCAAAGCTTGCATAAAATGAAAATGGTGGAAACAAGGTTCTGGTTGTTCGTGTCAAGAAGACGTGTTCTTCGGGTCCATAAGTCACTCAAATTACCCAAGTGGGCCATTGTTTGGGTCTAGTGCAGAAAAGACATATTCACTCATTTCTTTATGTTTTTTTTTTCATATAAACCTACGAATTTTTATGTAGGCCAATTAAACTTTTTTTTTAAAATCGAAATATGTTGGAAAATATGCAAGTTTTACAAACTCCATAATTTTATGATTATTTCAATCAGGTTCGTGAACCACTTTTCTAATTAGTTATTTGTTTCCTTTTGTAACGTAAAAGAAATACACTAAACATGTTTACAAATATTGGTGTATCCGATATGTGGGACTAACATCAATATCGTGAAGCATATTTAAGTGTAATTCATGATTTAAAATTTTGGAATCGGGAAGCGCCCGAGAATAATTGAACGTAATTGAAAACTCTTGGTTGACCGAACAAGACACGTGTGCAATTCAATCAAACAAATTCCTAAGTTTTAGAATACTTGTCTTAGATATGTTCGTTGGGACTTGTAGGAGATCACTTAATAGAGCCAAACTTGTTCTAAGTGTTGCATTACTCAGGTGAGTTTTTCATGTTTTGTGGTTGTTTACACAAAATGTTCGTTCATGTATATGTGGTTATTATATGTTTATTTATGATCCGTTGATAGTATGCATGAAAACATATTTTTTTGCTTATCTACTGTGTGTCGCTTTTAGCGGGAACGGGGTGTTTATAGTCGCGAGCATGATGGATGTATTGCAAACGACATGGATGGAAATTGGGAATATTTATTCTCTTCCTTGGATATTTAAAATACTTGAGCATAAGGGTGTGTTATGCTAAGTGGGAAGGGAAATTGACCTTTGGTTCTTTCTCTGGATAATTAAACGTTCCCCTAAATTGTGACATTGGATACTATCCACTTTAATATGATTTGTTGTTAAAATTATTTGCTATTTTACATTGATGAACATCTATGTGCAACACGAACTCACTAGGCTCTAAGCTTACCCAGTTAGAATTTTAAATGTACACAACCCAGGAAACAACTTAGCGGGTGGTAGTGAGAAAGGGAAGGAGAAGGCTTAGAATGTATGAAGACTTAGAAGTTTCACGAAGATGTAACACCCAATGCTCGCCGATCAAGAAATTTATTTTATTTATTGCTTCCGCTATTGTTAAGACGATATTAGGAATTTTTATTTGACACTAGCATTACTTTGGGATTAAGTTTGTTTATCTATTTTGTTATGAAAAAATTGGGGTGTTACACATCGCCCCATGCATACCATAACATACATCAATCTATATATTATCCATATGTGTGGAACTTTAGACATCTCTTGATTGTATTCTTTTATTTATGGTGATTTTTTATTTGATAACTTAAGTTGACTTCCTAAAGGTATACATTTAGATTTATCATCTATCATGTTGAATTCCATTAACATGTTCTTCATGTACTTCTCCTAAGAAAGTTTAGAGTTTCGCTTTTTCTATCTTTAACTATACCTAAGCCAAGTATTTGACTAATTGCTTCCAAGTCTTTCATCTCAAACTCTCGAGATAACTTTCTCTCCAACCTATTGATTTCCTTCGTGTCTGATCTATCCACCAACATGTCGTCAACGTATAACAACAAGATAATGTATGAGAAACTGAACTTCTTTAGAATAGCAGCGATGATTCATATCACATCTCGTGTACCTATTCTTTTGGATGAAATTGTCAAACTTCAAGTACCCTTTTCTTGGTGTTTGATTTGATTTATACAGGTTTTTCTTGCCAATCATATGACAAACTTGTAGTTGTGCCATGTATATTCCTTCATTAGTGTATCATATAAGAAAGTTGTATTTAAATCTAGTTGCTCCAAATATAATTCTTCCGCAACCACAATACCCAAGACTAATATGATTATAGTCATCACAAAAACTGGAGATAATATCTCACTGTAATAAACTCTCTTTTATACTGGAACCTGTAACCACCAATATGGTAGTGTATCTCTTGCTGCCATCAAGCTTATCCTTTACCCTAAACGCCTACTTATCATGCAGTAACTTCTTTCCTACTGGTAACTTGACCAAGTATCAAGTTTGGTTCTTATCATGTGAAACATGTCATCATCCATTAATTTCTTCCACTTTATGGAATAGCACATTCTCAAAACCTCTTAATAAGAATCTAAGCAAATATATTAATGATGGGGAGTATCTAGTTGGAGGTCTTCTCTTTCTAGTTAACCCTCTAACATTTTTGTTTTTTATTTCATCTCCAACCTATTCTACACCTTCACCATTTCTGATGTGGGACACCCGTACATCATGCAAAGAGGTAAGTAAAGGTAAACAAGCACATCCATCATGCAAAGAGGTAAGTAATCTGTTTTCGTTAGAAATTCATATTTTATTTGAATATTTAAAGATAAATATTATTTGTTACATTTAATTACATTTAAATTATTATACCATTAACAAATAGTAAAAGAGGGGCTAGTTATTTGTTATGTTGAGCAACTTGGTGGCAAGCTTTCCATTGAGGTTAGAACTTAGAACAGTCTAAATATGAAAAATGACCATTTTATCCATTTTGGTTAAGTGACATTTTGAATAATATTTGATTGTTTATTATGTGTTTCAATTTGATGTATGTGGAGAGGTTAGTCTATGATGATAGTGGTAAGCATAATTTACTTTTACGAACTACGTTAACTTGAGTAATTTTGCATTCAATTTTTTGTTTATATTTTACATGTTTGATTTATGTCAACAAAACATGTGGGATATGGTGATACTTTGATTGGAATTCTTCCTTCGTTTCTCGGTAGCAAAAGTAAAGTACGTTGCTTTTAAAAAATTTCAAGTTTTAGATATATTTTGCATCCAATCATATAAGTATGCTGCTATTATATATCACAAATATACTTAGTTTTTTTAATTTGTTGTTTTGGTCCCAAATAATTTATGTGATATCTAAACTCGTATTTTCTCATCGACTAACCGTTTCACGGAATGGGTATAACGCTAGTTGCTTTCTATAGCTAAGGTTATGGCAAATTCCCAATCGTTCTCGGATGCTTTTCAAATCAAGGTCCGACTTACCTTGTTTTGCCTTTCTAGTCGCCGATATGACTTCACTGAACTTTTTTACAGCTAAGGTTAATGTTTTACGACATTAACCCTGTTTGAATTACTTCCGTTCTAAACTTTTTCCTAACAATGAAGTATACATAAAATAATAACATGTCTTGAATATTTGATCACTTGTTAAAAAAAACCCGATTAATGTTAGTAAGGGTGAGAATAACGGAGTACATCATGCCCAGGTACTCACTTTTAAAATCCGAAGGAGTATGGATAAGGCAATCAAAGAATCGGGTCTATGATTGGGAACAACTTGGATTCCTAAATTTAAGAATTGATAGTAATATGTTCCTGCTCTGATTCTCAAATTTTCGGAACCAATACTCGAGAACAGTTTCAGACTACGTTCTAGTCCCATTTGATGCCGACAATCAGTCTCGCACATGGTGGTTTACTAATAAATTATATTTTAATTGTTATAACATATAGTAAATTAATTACTAAATTGCTTTCTGTAGCTATGGTTATTGAAGTTGTTTCTATGGCAATTTTCGGTCGTTCTCGGATGCTTTACAAAAGAAGGTGTTGCTTGCCTTATTTTGCCTCTGTTGCCGTCGATATCACTTCATTATTGCTAACTTCATCATGAGAATTGAACTCCATTGATAACAATCTGGATGGAATTGACTTAAATCCGTTCACATGATCTATTATCGAGCCTCCTTCATTCATATTTGTATTCACCAACTGTCGAATCAAGAACACCTTATTTATGGTTTAGGGTTTTTCGTACATATTGTACTATGTATTGATTGGTCCAAATGTTCTTAAATTATTCACGATATTATACGCAACATTCTTAACACAATGCCAAACTAGCTACGACAAGAGCTTTGTCGATCCAACGATACCAATCTTCATTTTTTACACACTTATGTATTTGCTAAGACAGGGGTTTAGATAATTTTTCTAGTAGAGATAATCTTTAAATAGTATGTCGGTATCTCTATCTCCAAATAACCAATATCATAGCTATCACACATGTATTTCTTAGCCTTCATGTCTTCAGTCGTAGTTATCATACTAGTTGTTAGTTATTCTCACAACAAGCACACAATTAAAGGATGTGAAGAAATATAAAGAAGAGAAAAATCACTTGGTTACACGATCTGGATAGTCGTACTGCATATGCTGAAGAACTTAATATATTTTTTATTGATTTTTGGATGATGTTTACAATTATATTGAGGCTCTAGAATAGAGCTTGGTACAGACAAATAAAACAATTTGGGACACTAAGGTGCTGTTTGTTTTTGAAGAGTTAAAAGGTGTGCAGTCTGCGGACCACATATGCAGAGCATCTACAGAGAAGAGGTGGACTAAATGTTTGCAGACTGCAAGAAGAAGACTGTTTGTTTTTTAAAGTCTGCAGGTTGTGAAAATAAACTGAAATTTTAATAAACTTTTTTTTAAGTAAAACACATGAGTACGTTCAATTTATGATATTAACGAATTTAATGATCAAAGCAAACATTTATTTTTTTTAAATAATAAAGAATAAAAATTACGTAACCAAAGTTGGATTTACAAATAGTTTGTAAAGCTAAAAATTTACGTAAGATTGTGAACCAAAGTTCTAATATTAAAATATATTTGTAGGTTTCAAATAGTTTATAAGTATGATTTACAATAAAAAAGCGTATATTATATGATATTAACGAATTTAAATATCAAAGCAAACATGTCCTTTTTTAAGTTTGTGAAATTTTTTTTAAAGTTTTACAAATTTATCTTTATTTTGTTTAAAAACTTAGAAAAATAAATATTATTTACTTCGAAAAGTAATGTTGAAAAAAATCGCAACTACTAGTAAAAAAAATCAAAGTGTTTTTAAAAACATATATGCGTATTTCTTTTTTTTTTAAATCGAATGTGGTCGGCGGCAGCGGTTTGGTCGACGACGCAAGGAAGAGAAAACGCGAGACCGGTTGGAGGAGAAAACGATATGCGTATTTTTTTTGGTTAAAATTGTATTAATTTATTATTAGAAGACCTCTGCAGACCATTGAAGACATTGGTCCATGTCTGCCCCAAAAAGAGAACGCGCAGACCTTTTTAGGTCTGCAGTCTTCGAAAAAACAAACACTCTGCGAAGGTCCATGTCTGCGCGCCGTCTGCGTGGCGCAGACAAAAGTGGCCAGGAAGATCTGCAAAGAAAAAACAAACAGCCCCTAACATATTATGAACCCTTGTTTGTCTCTCTCTCTCTCTCTCTCTCTCTCTCTATATATATATATATATATATATATATATATATATATATATATATATATATATATATATATATATATATATATATATATATATATATATATTCTATACCTTCACCATTTTAGATATGGGACACTCTTACATCATGCAAAGAGGTAAGTAACGTGCTTTTGTTAGAAATGCATATTTTATTTGAAAATTTAAAATAAATATTATTTGTTATATTTAATTTATATTTGAATTATTATAGTAAAAGAGGGGCAAGTTATTTGCTATGTCTAGCAGCTTGGTGGCGAGCTTTCCATTGAGGTTGGAACTTAAAACAGTCTAAATATGAAAAATTGACCATTTTACTGATTTTGTTTAAAAATTACGTTTTGAATAATATTTGATTCTTTATTATGTGTTTCAACCTCATGTAAGTGGAAAGGTTATTAAGATACTCTGCGATGTTAGTGGTAAGCATAATTTACTTTTATGAATTACGTTAACTTGAGTCATTTTGCATTCTAAGTTTTTGTTTTTATGTTAAATGTTTGATTTATGTCAACAGAACCTGTGGGATATGGTGATGCTTTGACTGCAATTCTTCTTTCGTTTCCTGTTAACAAAAGTAAATACGTTGCTTTCAAAAAATTCAAGTTTTAGATTTATTTTGAATCCAATCATATAAGTACACTGCTGTTATATAGTGTTATTGTCAAAAAAACCCTTACGTTTGTAAGAAATGTTTAGATTTACGTTTTTATGTAAATTTTGTTCATAAAAGCCCTTAAATTTATTTTATTAAAACCCTTAAATTTGGCAGAAATGTTCAGTTTTACCTTTAAGTTTGACAGGTTTTATAAAGGACACAAGGGTAAAACCGAACAATCTTGCCAAACTTAAGGGTTTTAAAGAAGGATACATAAATTTATAGGCTTTTATGAACAAAAAATACATAAAATGGTAAATCCGAACATTTCTGACAAAATTAAACGTTTTATGACATAAACCCTATTATATATCACAAACACACTTAGTTTTCTTATATTGTGGTTTTGGTCCCAAATAATTTATGTGAACTCTAAACTCCTATTTTCTCATCGACTAACCGTTTCACCGAATGTGTATAATGCTAGTTACTTTCTATAGCCAAGGTTATGGCAAATTTCCAATCGTTCTTGGATGCTTTACAAACCAAGGTCTTGCTTACCTTGTTTTGCCTCTCTAGTCGTCTATATGACTTCCACGCTAGAATATTGGGCATATTAACCCTTTGTGTTTGCCTTTATAGGTTAAAAACTCATGTGTGAGATTATTAATCCTTTATGCGTCGAGGTTTTTTCATTCTAGATTTTGTTTGATAAAAACATATACGTGATCTGACATGTTAGGTAACTGGTACTTTTAAAAGTGCATATCAAATCGGGTCAAGTTCACCCATCAAACGTTGCATCCATATCTTTAGATACGAAATATTCGTGCAGAATTAAACTACATAATTAAAATAAAATAATAACATAACAAGCCATTTCATATGAAAAAAAAAGCCCCCAGGCCCCCCACGACCCACATGGTCCACAACGTATGTACGGTCATTGTCTGTAAACCTAACCGAATGGTCCATGGTGAGGACCAGGACCAGACCACCGTCAGCCATATTCCACAACCACATGCATGAACATGCAGCTTGCAGTCCCTCAAAACCACCCTTTCATCGCATTAATTATCATACACAAACAATTGCCAACACTTCAAAATATAATGTAATTCAGTGAAAACAGGAATCACTTTGCTTACTACACGTGTTACATAAAGTATCGTTTTTCTTTTGATCACTAACATACCTTTACACCAAACGGACGAACACTAGTAGGCATCGTAGCCACCGGAAAACACAAATTCGAGTTATTCCACGCCCCAAATCGCCGGCCCATTTTCCGGTAGAACTCTATGGGGAACTTGAGATCTCCGGCGAGGTTGTTTCCGTTGACATAAAGTGCAGTTAAATTCCCCAACTTCGCTAGTTCCGGTGAGAGATTTCCCGAGAGATTATTGTCGTTTAAACCCAGAAATCTTAGGTTTTTTAGGTTTGAAAACGACTCCGGGATCCCGCCGGTCAACTTCATGTTTGAAAGATCTAAAGCCATGAGACCGTGAATGTTTCGCCAGTTGAGTTTCATAAGATCACCGGTTATGGAGTTGTTTGATAAAATCAACTCCTGTAATGAACTCATTTCTTGATTTACGAAACCTAATTCGCCGGAAATCTTGTTGTTGCTAAGATCTAAAAGAGTTAAGGTTTTCAGATTACTGATTTGACTTGGGATCTCTCCTTCTAATTGGTTCTTACTCAAGTCAAACTTCAAAATTGAAGTCAACCCACCGAAAGTCAAAGGTAAACTCCCGGACAATGAGTTTCTGCTTAAATCCATGATCAATAATTCACTCAAATATCCATAACTATCTGGGATTTTCCCTGTAAACGAATTACCAGACAACACCAACCTCTTCAACTGAGTCAACTCACCAATGATGGCCGGTAAACCGCCAGATAATCCGTTTCCGATCAGTACAAGCGATTGGAGTTTCGTGAGGTTGCCGAAGGTGGTCGGGATTTCGCCTGTCAGACCCGGATTTGCTCGGAACTCCATGGATTCCAATGTGGTTGAAAGCGCGTCCCAGTTAGCCGATTGAAACGTAATCGGGCCTTGAGTAGGTGAGATGATACAGTTAAAGAACGAGAGTGATTTCAAGTGTTGAAGTTTAAACAAATGGGGTTTAAATTCGAGATTTGGAGCACAGGGAAGAGAGTTATCATGAACTTCACCAATGGAAAGTTCGGTTACATACCATAATCCATCAAAAACATCACATGAAACGCCCTATAGAAACAATACACCATAATTTTAGCATCAACATCACACGAAAACTTTTGACGTTTTCGTTCATAAGAATATAAGATAGAACTTGTTGTGCAAGGTTACACACGAATTTGAACGTTAATGACTCGCATTGAGTTTAACGTATTCAAGTTTAGTATAATTGTAAGCCTAAGAAACAAAGAAGGGTTTAAAAAAATCATCATTGTAGCATCAAGTTTATGAAGGAAAGCTTCGGAATTGAACTGTATTTGTTTTTCGAACTTTTGTCAACTTCCTTGTGTTCTTATTAATGATTTTGACTAGTGAGAAAATTGTTTCACCGTTTAGTACATATAACAGTGGATTCCGTTAACGATTTGACATGATAATGGAACTGCCAAAGGATGAAAAGGTACCTGAATGGGAGTCCAACCACAAGGATCAGGATAGAGATCTGAGCCATTCCACCATTTACCCACAAATCCTTGAACAGCAATGTAGAGAGCTTCTTGCTCTGTTTTCACCATTGGAGCTCCTACTACATCTCCATTGATGAACATTCCATTCAAACCAAGCATCATCAGCATTACAACGAAAAAATACCCATCATTTCTAACACTCAAATCCATCACAACTTTTCTGTTTTACCCTCACAAATAGATGTTGAAAACGAAGAATTTGGTTAAATGGAACAGATGGATTAATAATACTCCGTTCCAGATACCTAGAAATTTTAGGGTGTTTTTCAGGAACCCATTTTTAAATCTCTATCGATGTGGACTTGAGAGTTAGAAGGAACAGAGGCATGTGCGAAGATGATTATATAATAATGAGAGGTGAATTGAAAACGAAAACCAGTAAAACCCTAATAAGATTTATCTCTAATTCGCATATATGTCAAGAAACCCAGTTAGTTTTCAACGAGTAAAACTCCAAAATAGGAATTGATGTTGAGCAAATTAGGAAAAAGTGAAGAACACATAAAGAAGCCAGAAACAGAGAGCGCTCATTTCCATGATGTTTTATAGCAAAGCTAAGGTAGAAAGTAAGAAACGGGTTAATAGTAGTGTTGCAGAAGCCATTGGACACAAGATCAAACAGCTAAAAAGCTAACAATGCACAGTTATCGAAGATCCATAAATGTATGGATTGTGAGAGAAAATATAGGTGTCTATATGGGGTGGGTGTGTTTGGCTAAAAAGAGAGGAAGATTGAGACCTTTTTTGATTGGTTGTGAGTTTGTGACTTGTGATGCTCCGTTAAAAAGATTAATTATGGCTTCCATTGATTTGTATTATGATTTATGAAGAAAAGAAGGACTGCGATGTGAGTGTTTGGGGGCTCTGAAGATATTAAAGGTTGTTGAAGATGGTTCAGAGCCAAGGGGGGACCAATGAATGCATATGTTGTTATGTGTTGGATGTATATGTATGCATGCATATAAAAAACAAAGACAGCCAAATGATTAAATTTTTACCAGATAAAAATATTTGTAAAAAACGAATATAGCTCACTCATAACTGCTAGAACGTATACATACTAGTTTTTAGGGTAACTGGAATATTTTGTTCTCTTTTAATATATAAATGAAAAGACATAAAAACACAATTATAAAATAATATGTACGTGATTCATACTAATTTCATGGTAATTGGGCCCTGGAATTTGTATAACCGTGATATGTGGGAGTGGGAAAAAAAAAGAATAATGGATGGCTTAAAGTTCATCACATTGTTATCTTAAAAAGTTTATGTTTAACATACTATGAATAAAAATTATTTAATTTGGGTAAAGAAATGCGTTTTACATATATATTAGTCATCCATGAACGAAACTGATTAGGGAGACGATGAAATAAGATTGCCAAAATCAAAAAGGTTATTATTAGAGTTTTTCATGCAAGAGTTTTTTATTTAATTGTAAATTTAGAAGCTCTAACTTAGAATTTTTTTTCAACAAGTACAATAATATAAAGTTCATTTCTATAGCAGTATAGCTCTTTTATTTTAGTTAAACCTATAAATAAGTTTTATAAAATAAAATAAAATAAACTTTACTGTAATTGAAATAAGCTTTGTTGAGTTGGCTTTTACTGAAAATAATATGAAATAGTGATACCACCGTTAAATTGAAACACATAAAAAGTGGTTTTAGTTTTAACTGTATGCTTTATGCCAAGGAAGAATATTGTGTACAAGACACTACCCATCAAATCATATTTCGTCGGTCTTCTAAAACATAATAAATTATCGAACCGGAGTATGTTTCAGTTTATACAATTTTTGAGGTTAAACCGAACCAAACTATGAAGTTCGGTTTTTTTTTTTTTTTTTTTTTTTTTTTTGGTTTTAGCAAGTCATAGAAATGCATCGTTGAGATAATACATTTCATCACTTCTTCGGTTTAAACTTGTGTATTGGTGAGTTTTCAGTTCTAACATGTGGGTTTTTAATTTTGGGTTCTCAATTATTCAAGTAGGTTTAAACTTGTGTATTGGTGAGTTTTCAGTTCTAACATGTGGGTTTTTAATTTTGGGTTCTCAATTATTCAAGTAGGTTTAAACTTGTGTATTGGTGAGTTTTCAGTTCTAACATGTGGGTTTTTACTTTTGGGTTCTCAATTACTCAAGCAGACCGAGATAAATATGTATATAAAGTATAATGGTCCATAGAAATAACAAAAAAAAAACAAACAAAAATAGCTTAATGTCATAAGTTTTTTTTCAAAAATTAGTCAAAAAATCAAAATAGCCACCATTTTCGCAGATGAAGAAAAGTTATGTACGAAAACTAACCCTCATCTGCGAAAAGTAGGCATCATCTGCGATTTTTATTTTATTTTATTTTTCACCCGAAAATGTCATTGGAACTAGACCTGGCAAACGTGTCAAAACATTAAACGGGTTGAAAGTGCTTGACCCTAACCCAACCCATTTAATAATCGTGTCGTGTAGTGTCAACCCGTTTATTTTCGTGTCGAGTTTCGGGTTTGCGGTTTAGACCTTGAAAATGTATCATGTCACTTTTCGAGTTGAAACACTAAGTGTGTTGAAAGAATAGGAGTTTGAGGCGAAAAGAAAAATATGAAAACTAGTAGTAGAAACATTCACACAAAGTTTATAGTGGAACATTAAAATATTAGGAGTCGGGAAGATGAATTGACGAGGTTGCGAGGAGAAGAGAGAAGCCGAACTGTGGAGTATGAGTAGGAAAGTAGAAAAGTGAAAATGAATTCATGACCTAGGTGGTTAAGAGAAATTCACATTATAAAACACGTCAATCAAAAGTTTTTCTTTTAAATATGGTATTGGTTTTTGACTTTTCCAATTTACATAAGAGTTAGAATAACTTGAATATAAATAAACGGGTCATTTTCAAGTTGAACTTTTCGACCTAGGTGGTTAAGAGAAATGAATTCATGACCTAGGTGGTTAAGAGAAATTCACATTATAAAACACGTCAATCAAAAGTTTTTCTTTTAAATATGGTATTGGTTTTTGACTTTTCCAATTTACATAAGAGTTAGAATAACTTGAATATAAATAAACGGGTCATTTTCAAGTTGAACTTTTCGACCCTGGCTTTACCTGTTTAATTATTGTGTCGTGTCGTGTCAACCTGTTCAATTAGACGGGTTAAAATATCTTATTCAAACACGTTTATTTTGTGTCGAGCTCGTGTCGGGTTGTCGTGTCGTGTCAGGTTTTGCCACCTCTAATTGGAACCACCGGCGAAAATTACTCCTCACCTGCATAAATTACTCTAACGCCTGAGAAATTTAAAAAAAATATTTTTTTTAATATTTTTAATATGTTATTTTTGATGAGTTATAGCTGAACTACATAAAGTAAAATTTTGACTATGATTCTTTTGTTTTGTATTACTAGATAACTTGTCCCTGTAAGGGTGGACGGTGTAATAAGCGAGTTCGGCGAAAGATGAGTTTGGGCTCGGCGGTACCGCCGGTACCGTTGGTACCACTGCCCCGCCCCTTGCGGGTTCGGAAAGATTGGGACGGGAGGGATTGCTTGTGGCTTCATGAACCCCTGAACCCACACATATATACACACAAATATATATATATATATATATATATATATATATATATATATATATATATATATATATATATATATATATATATATATATATATATATATATATATATATATACTCTTATTTTTGGTATTATTTACCCGTATTTAGGTTGTTTTTAATTTTTTTAATGGTGTGTTTTTAATTAAATATTCTTTGACTTTTGAATTTAATATTATTTGTGATTTTTATTTTATTAATTGTATTTTATTATTATTTATAATATTAAATTAAATGTTAAAATTCATTTATTAAATTAATAAATGCATTTAAAAATCGAAAATCTGATGTGGCATTGTGGGTTCAGTGGGTTCAGTGGGTACTGGTTCCATGGGTGAAAGATTGGTGAAAGATGAGGAAAAATGTATGTGAGAGGAGAAAGAAAAGCTGACGTGGTGCGTAGGTTCAGTGGGTTCAGTGGGTATTACTCCCTCCACCCTAACTCTAAAATCGTGAATAGCTCTTTATTTATTTATGATATTATACGTTTATTACTATTTCTAAAAATATTTATTAGAGATTCTTTATTGTTCGATTGGTACTATACGTAACTTTCTGCATTTAAATTGTTTTTTATATACTTGTAAAAATATTTATTAGAGATTCTGTATTGTTCGTTTGGTAATATACGTAACTTTTTGCATTTAAATTGTTTTTTATATACTTGTATGTAGCATTTGTTGATTTTTATGTAAAGACTCCCAACTTTAAAATTGTTGTTATGACATGATGGGTGGCATGCCTACTTTTGAAACCAAATCTTTTGCAGTGTAACTGTAACACTTTAAGAGAAAACTCACCGGACATGGTCCATTCGCTAAAGATTAACGTTTGCATTAATAATTAATACGAAACAAAAGAATCATAATCAAAATTTTATTTTAGGTTAGTTCAGCTATAAACCATCTAAAATAAAGTATTAAAAAATTTTAAAAATTTTCGTAGGTGGTATAGTAATTTTTGCAAGTGAAGAGTAATTTTCCCAGGTAGTTCAAGGTCATTCTCGGGTGAAAAAAAATCGCGGATGAAGCCTATTTTTCGTAGATGGGGATTAGTTTTTGGAAATGGCTCCCTTTCATCTGCGAAAATTGTTACTATTTTTGTCTTTTGGTTTACTTTTTTGCTATTTTTTGGAAAAACGTTATGGAATTAGGTTAAATTTGACATTTTCTTTAAAAAATAAACACTTATATGTACACACATTACTTGCTTGCAAATCCAAAGATTAGTGGTGGACATTATTTGGTCCGAAACCGAAAAACCAAATCGAACCGAAACCGATTTCAGACCAATTTGAATTCAGATTCGGTTTTCGGTGTGGTCCCGGACCAAACCGAATATCATACCTGGTTTTTGGTTTGGTTTACGGTCTCCCGAGGTTCAAACCGAACCGAACCGAATTACCGAATTACATTATATAAATAATTAAAAAAATAAAATATATGCTATATAATACTAGGGAAAGGTATGGCATCTTCGATTCTTCCCTTTGAGTTCTTATTTCCTGATGTTATCGATGTCCCTTCGAGACTTCGAGTCGAGTTCTTATTAATTCTTGGCTTTTGTGATTTTTCTTGTATAGTTGTATTTAGAATTAGACAGTTTATAAATCTTGATTCTTGAACAATATGTCGATATCGGCCTCGATGAAACTACAAAAAATAAATTCCTGATACCAAAACTTCTAAATATTGTCACCGGTGACAGATTTAAAAATAATGTTGGAAGTTTGTAGTTGTTTCTTTGTATTCTTCCTTTACGCAATTATGTGATTACCTCCCTGGTTCTTGAATTGTGCTAGTTCACTTTTCCTTTTAGCTTTATATTATTATATGTAAGTTATGTTGTAGTGAAAATAATGTTGGAAGTTTGTAGTTGTTTCTTTGTAAGTTATGTTTGGAAAATTGCAACAATTTTTGTTTTAGTGAAATACGGTTTTCTTGGTCTCAAATCGAACCAAACCGAATTCGAATTCGGTTTTCGGTTTGGTCTGCAACCATTTGAAGTCGGTTTTGGTTCGGTTTACGGTTTGGTCCAGAAAATTTTGAAACCGAGGAACCCACAAACCGAACCGATTTCCACCCCTACCAAAGATTGAAAGAAATGTCTTTGGCCTTAGCAGGACGTGTACTAAACCTATGTCCTTGTATTTATGTCAATTACAAAATTGAAATAATCTTAATAATCAAATAAATACAAAAATTCTAACAACAAATAAAGGATTCAAAAACAATATTATAAATACATAGACATTCCGAATGCGGTAGTTTACCACATTTTTAGAAATATAAAGATTGTGTTGGACATTGTATGTGAAATTCATGTAAATTACAAAAACGAAAAAAAATTAGTTGTAAAAAAATCCCTGAAAATCATTTTACTTGCAAATAAAACTCTAAAAATGCTATTCCAGGTCAAATGAGCATATTCACAAATTTTTATCGGTTTGGAAGGTTAAATCATAAAATAATAATAATAATAATAATAATAATAATAATAATAATAATAATAATAAAATTAGGAAATATATTTTCTAAATAAAACCAAAATATAGAGACTTTTTGATAAATTTCCTAAATATTTTCATCATAAAAAACAATCAATGTAGTAAATTAGAAAATCCCTATTAACCTTCATTTTTCCTACGTTGATACGGTTGTTTGGTAAATATGTAATTTTCGTGTCTATAAATGTGAACCGCTAATCAAACAAAATGTTAACCTCATAATGTCGCTAATCGAGATAAGTTTAGTCACAAAATGAGATTATGTTTTTAGGTTAAACTTTTTATCCGAACCAATTTAAGAACAAATTTTACATCCCTTAAAAAAAGTTCACATTAACAGAATTACGGGGCTTCAATAAATAACTCATCTCATAGTGGTGTATATCATTCTTATAATAAATCCAACGAATTACCCAGAGCTTTAAATATTGTAAAAGATATAGTACAAAGGGGTAGTTCAAGTTGTAGACATTTTGCTCATTCAATTGTAGCAATTTGGTTTCCATTATTGACAAAGTTTGATTCCACTAAGCAAGTGAATAACAGTGCCTATCACAACTTGGAACTGCTTGTACCATGCACTTAAACAGTTGTACCATGGCCAATACTTATGAACACAAGCAACGGGACCTGCAATCACAGAAAAGGAATCAAGAAAAAGGGTACAAAGGGGTCTGACACTTGTGAGGAACCCCAATGTAACTAAAAGTACATGCCCAGTCATCTTAATGGAAATGGGAATTCAAACTACTTCAGATCTTTACAAGAACCTTCTTTATACTTTCCCAATAAAGCTTTTAAATCGGTATTTCGTCCATCTCCAACGACACTTTAATACACAAGAATAGTGTTCTGAGCTCTTCCAACATAATGTTTGCACCCTGCCCATGGTAGATAAGATCTTATGTTCATTTGAAAAAAAAGATAATTACTTGTAAGATTAACGAACTTCTAAAATTGTTTATATTTGGTCACTGAACTTATTTTTCTGTTTGATTTATCTATAAACTTTTTAAACTTGTTCATATTATACATTTATGACCGTTTATAAAAAGTTTATGTTGATTTGGAATCCCACATGAAATCCTAGAAGACTTGGAAGGGTAACGAACTTCTAAAATTGTGCACATTTGGTCACTGAACTTGTTTTTGTGCTTGATTTACCAATGATTTTTTTAAAATTGTTCACATTACACCATTATGACCGGCGATAGAATGTTTATGCTTATTTAACATCCTACACGGCGTCAGCAAGCTGAGACATAAATAATGGTATGTGGTCTTCAGTTGATATTCACTTTTTATGCCCTAATCTATGAGTAAAGGTAGTTCAATCTTGCAATGTCTTGCTCATCCTATCCTTCTCTCAAGTTCGCAAGTCTTCTAGTATCAATTATCATAATCGTTGTGATTGTGGAATTTCTTCAACCATTCGAACCTCAACCATAGAAAAGAACCCAAATAGGTTATTCTTGGTGTGTGATAACTCATAAGTAAGTCCATTGAAAAAACCTCAATCGGTATGGATTACTATGATTCGAACATCAACCACAGAAAAGAATCTAATGGACTTACATGTGAGTTATCGTACACGAAAAATCACCTACCTAGGTTCTTTTACATGGTTATGGTTCAAATACGTGAAGGAAAACCACAATCACAACGAGTATGATATTCCATACTAGAAAACTTGCAAACTTGAGAGAAGGTTGAGAAGTAGGAAGACATTGCAACATTGAACTATGATAGTATGTACACTATCCAATTTTCTTTTAAAAAGATTGTGAATGGAAGCCTACAAATTGCAAATAATCAAGTAATCAACACAAAATAACAAAATTCTGCACAAAATTTCTTATATTCTTACTTGTTTTTTCATTGTATTTCACTCTTTTAAGCACAAATTCCCCTTAAAATCAACAAAAATCTGCACAAAATCAAGAGTTCAACACATTCAACACAAAATTCTGCACAAAATAGCAACTTCAACACAAAATTCTGCACAATTTCATAAACTAGGGCTGGAAATTGAAATTTTGAACATAAATTCTGCACAATTTCATAAACTAGGGATTGAAAACTTACCCTTCAAGAGTTCCACACCTCCTGTTTGGAATTCGAGTCTTTGTGTGGATTCATTGGCTGCCGCACATCACTTCAATGTTGTTCCAATGTTCCTTCAATGTTGTTCCAATCTGCAACAAAAAACCGTAACCCAAATCCAATGTTCGTTCGATCAGAATCAGAGAGTGAGTGAGGTCGATCGAGAGAGTAGAGACGAGAGGAGAAAGACGGGAGTCGGGTAGGAGATGTTCGCTCAATAGGAGACCAAACCCAAATCCAATTACCCATATGTTTAATTACCATTTACCCAACCCAATTGTTATAATTATAAATTTAGCCCAATTACGCAAATGTCTAATACTCCAATTACCCAAAGTTAGCCCAATTTTACCATAAGTCCAAAAACTAATTTTACGAGTGTTTTATTTTCTTAAAATTTTCTAAATCGAGGAACACCTTTTTTTTAGACGAGGAGCATCTTTTTTTTAGACGGGGGACACCTATATATACAAAAAAATTACACTACGGGGTCAAATTTCAGGAGGGACCCGTGCCCCCCAGGGCTCCTAAGTGAGTCCGCCCCTGGAACTATCATTCCATGTAGATTAGGACACAAAAACGAACCCCCAACTAAAAACCATTCTCCTTATTTGTATCGCAGCTTTCTGATGGCACGTTGGATGCCAAATCAACATAAATATTCTATTATCGGTCATAATGGTATAATCTGAACAATTGTAAAAAGTTTATAGGAAAAATCAAGCATAAAAATAGTGAGCAAATGTAAACATTTTTAGAAGTTTTTTTACCCTTTCAAGTCTTCTAGGATGTCACGTAGGATGTCAAATCAGCATAAATATTCTATCACCGGTTATAAAGGTATAATGTGAATAATTTGAAAAAGTTCATAGTTAATCAAGCACAAAAATAACTTCAATGACCATATGCGAACAATTTTAGAAGTTTGTTACCCTTCCAAGTCATTATTCATTGAAAAAAATGGTATGATGAATATATAAGAAACTTTTAGAAAACATTTAACAAAAACTAATTTTGTAAAAATAAAAAACTCTTCAAAAACATGCACACATACAAATCTGAAAAAACAAAGTAATTAATGCCTTCCGGAGTGGGTGTGCGCCCTCACCAATAGTAAGGGGAACACCACCCCCTAGTGAGGTCATTGCACTTTCATGCCCGCATAGGGTCCTCTCGTTGCGCGAGCAAAAATTAAACCAAGCATATTGCTTGTACATTTAGCTTAATTCATTGTACCAAAACCAAAGGAAAGTGAGAGAGAGATAACCATTTCCAAGGGTGAGGGTGCTGACTGTAGGCATGGGAAAAATGAGAGCTCGTGAGCCCACACTGGAAGGTCTAACAACTAAATGACTAAGTTGTAAAACGAGACGTAAAAAAGTTGTAAATAAAGTAATGTTCTGAAAAACCAAGTTCGTAAGAACATATAAAATCAAATTTGTAAGAAATAAATTGGAAAATGTTTGGAAAAAAAATTATAAAAAAGAATTAAAACTTTGACAAAAATTGTAAGAAAAAAATAAAATTGTAAAAAATTTAAAATTTGATATCAGACTGTGAAAACAAAGTTAAGGGTGGGCTGGATTTTATGTTGGGTATGATGAAGTAAAAAAAATTAAAAGTAAAGTTAAACATGTGAATTTTTTTTTACCACGGTGAGTGAAGTGCTAGTTAATGTTTAGTGGGATATCTAGGTTGGGTCGGCTTAATACGTATAGATAGGGATGTGGGACGGGTATTGGTGATCCCAGTCTCATACCTTATTATAAAACCGCATCGCAAACTCGTTTCCATCTTGTCGGGTACCCGGTTAGTAAATAATCATTGGGTTCGTGGTTATACCAACGGGTATGTGGTATCCCAATCTATGATAATAATAGGTTGAAATTTACCCCTTGGAATTTTCATTATAAAATCCGATCACAATCTCATCCAACTTATTTTTAAAATAAACCCTATCAATGGAGATGCATGCATAGTAACAAGTTTATGAGTTGAAAGAGGAAACATGAGAATTGGAAAACTCTATATCACATATAATATACTATATAGAATTTTTGGTAAGTAGTAATTAGATAACGGTAGAAATGGTAAATACTAATCACATAATAACAATTATATATAATATCAAAATATGGATTTGCAATCTTATATATATAATAAAATTATAAGTATATAAATATACATGGTTTGTGGTCGGGTATATGCGATTGGGCATGGAATCGGGTAATCGGGCGGGTATCTCCTCAATACCAAAAACATCTCATACCCGCAAATTTTTTCTAGAAAAATCTCATACCCAGTCTCATAACCATTTACTCGGTTCAAAACTCGTCCCAAAAATTTCGGGTTCGGTTTTTCCCATCGAGTTCGGGTATTTTTGCCATCCCTACGTATAGATATATTTTATATGTATTTATACATATAAATATGTAAATAATACGAAAGAATAAAGATTTCGACATAAAGAATTGGTTATAAGTGTAGAAGTATGTAATCTAGGTTCAAAAGATTTATAATAAAAAATAAGTATTTATACCAAAAGCGATACATATTCAGTTTTAAAAAAACTATGTTTTAAATTAAAATAGAATTTTTATATGTATTTGTACATATTAATGTATAAATAATACTTATAAATATAAAAATTGTGTATTTATGTTTAAAATATGTATTATTCCTTATTGGAATGTGTACTTTATATATAATATGGATTACATTTAATAAGCAAAATCACTTTGGTTAGGTGGTATTGTTCTTTCATTGTATTTAGCAAGTGGTGAACTTTTTGCCACGGAAAAAAGAGTAAATAATGCCAATGGAGTGAGTCGAATTGGGTCTCTCAAGTGAAAGGTATTTCACCTAACCGCTAGGCCGAAGTACTAATATTTATAACAAAATAAATATAATCCATTAGTAAACATTGTTCATCATGTCACATGGATGTTTAAAATTTTATGAAATATAATACTTGTGATGCTTGAACTAAGATTAAGAAGTTGGATTCATGCAATGATGTGTTATTAAGAAGTCGGTATTGTTACATAACTTAAAGCCTTGCATTGCAACGTAACCTACTAACCTTAAAAAAATTAAATAGAAAAAATAGCAACATACTTTTGTTTCAATATTATGGAACTTAATTATTGATTGGAGGTAGAATTGTAATTCAATATTACTTTTTAAGTTTATGGAAAGTTGTATAGTATTTTAATATATATAAATAAGAGATCAGCCGAATTATGTATGTTGATAATATTTTTTATTCAGATAAATCGCAGAGAACTTATCATTAAGTTGAGTGATTTATGACGATTACAGCATTATAATTAATTTCCAAGTCAAACGATAATTGGGGTATTGTGTTTAATGGAAAAACTACATACGATTTGTTAAATTCATGTGGATTCAAACGTCCGTAGAACTTCATATTCAAAAGTATAATGCATAAAAAAGTAATTTAATTACGATTTTTACGACATAAACAGAATATATAAATATATATAAAAAATATATATTAAAATTGAAAGCATGTCGTGTATAATGTGTGTCGGATTGACACAAAAATTTATATTATTATCTATATAAAAAAATGTTATAGTCTTAATGACATATTTGGATTTGTACTGTACATTATATACTAAAATTTAAGATTAAAAATGTATCTAAGAACTTTAGTTAATTATAAAAATTAAAAAAAATAATAATACAGTTAACCAAAGTTTTATGGATTGAAAGTACCATATTTGAGAAATTTGAAAATTTCTATTGAATCTAAATACCTATTGAATATGTCAATATAGATGGATGTTTATGAGTTGCATAATTTTTTAAAGAACATCTTAAATAGGTCGCTATTTTGAAGAAAATCATTCAAATCAATATGTTTCAAGATATCTCATATACTTGAACCACATTCATTTGAAATTCCTACATTCTTTCATGTTCCTAACATTAATAATATTTATTAATCGCTTTTTATTTTTCTTCTCATTTATACATGTCATAGCTATATTAGTAGTATATATATGTAAAATTTTCTCACAAAAAACATACATGTGTTTGAAGGGTTTGAAATTCAAACATGAAGAGTTAGAGAAATGCATTGTGTCGCATCATGGTTATTACAATGTGAAGTTTTCTTGGAAGAGTAGTGTTCAGATAAGAGGTAAAAAAGATATCACTTCTGTTAAGGATGTAGAGCCTAATGCGGACTAAAGAAAGTCACTAAGACCGAAGAAAGATCAGTTGTGTGAAGAAATCAAACTGAGCTGAGGAAAGCCAACGTGGTTAGAGATGTGCTTTGTTCGGATAAGTTACCTTCATCCAAGAGAGTAAACTTCGCTTCAGTCAGATTGTGCGAAGCAAACAACGATCATATATGGACAGTCGAGATGTTGATAAAAAGGAAGAAGCTACTTCAGGTGAGAAGTGTCCCATTTGACACAAGTTCCAAGGAGTGTTGCTGTCAGTAGTTGTTTTGCCACAGCATGTTCTGCATGCTTGTCCCATCAGCTGACTTAGTGTAGTAAAATAAGGTCTAGAAGATTTATAATCATTACTTTCTAATTCTGTTCCCGATCATATATATATATATATATATATATATATATATATATATATATATATATATATATCCATGTAACCAAGAATGTGTGTGTGCCAGATTGAGTGTAAGATACTTGTACATTTTGTATAGCATTCATATATACAATTTACTCTAGTTCCGTGTGGACATAGCTTGATCTCACGATCGAGTGAACCACTTAAATTTCTCTGTGTTGATCTTTGTTTTCCTGTTCTTCTTGTATTTCTTGCTGCAACATTTTCGTGGTTGAGTGCTTACCTATCGAGTGTTCGTTTAGTTGAATCTTCATATTGAGATTTGAAGTTTTCGATCTCGCTTGTTGCTACCCAACAATTTCTCATATTAAGGCGAAAGGAACAAATAAACTTCGACTACATAGTTTTTGTTTACTCATTGTCATACATGGACATAGCCTATATTACTGTCAGTTACGGACAACATTGGAACAGACCAATGTACAACAGAATTGTAGAGCAAAAACCTCATGTATCTCTGTTTGAAGAATAGTAGATATTATCATCTTAGAATTACTCGTGACTTTATCCATGAAGTAATCTCTAAGTTCGGGTTGTTCCAATACTTAAATCTCAATTAAGTACTCATCAATGTTAGTCGCATTCTCTATGCTATCTAATCACCATAGGCAATCTACTAAGACTTTATGACAGTCATACATCACCACTTACTTCCAAGAGTATGACCCACTAGTATATGAAACAGATATAGCAATGTTTGTGGGGCTACAGTTGCAATGTGACCATGAGCAGTTCTAACGCTTACCGTCACTGGAAGGGGGGGGTGATCGGTGCTGGGACCTAGAAGGGTCACACGTTTACCGATGAGAGAATAACTGGTCAACAAGATGCAAAATTATGTAGAGAAACAAAGATTGGGTCAGGGTTCTTGACCGAGAGAGAGGGAGAAAGAGAGGGAGAGGGAGAGAGAGAGAGAGAGAGAGAGAGAGAGAGAGAGAGAGGAGGGAGGGAGAGAGAGAGAGAGGATACAGAGAGGGTGTGGCTAGGTGAGTGCATTATTTATTTATTAAAAATGTAAATGGTTAAAAGGATAAAGAAACCTCCTGATAATGGCTATTTTTACGATTTTGAAAGTTTATAAACATTATACACAGAAATCGCAAACCACGGGTACCATTTTTGCATTTTTGTCTTAAAAATATATTAGTAATCTTATCACAAATAAAAACTTATGCCAAGATAGCTTGATATGGTAGTTACATTAAAAAGTTAGTTACATAATTTGTCATAATAAAAGTTATACAATAACATTTAAATACACCAAAATATTTGAAACTAGAATGGTTATAGATAAGGAGAATCTATTTGTTATATGTGTAGCACCAATATATTACAATTATGTACGTTTAACTTAATTTTTTAAGAAAATGATTAAAAAATATATACTCAATCATAAAGATTATATTTTCAAAATCTATCTAATTAAGAAGCAATACAAATTACTTTGTATCTATAAGATACTGATGTAGTCAGATAGATTTTCTAAAATATAATATAATAAGAAAAAAATTACATACAAAAACCGATCAATAAAAACATACTGTATTTATTTGCATTTAACTGAAAATAGAATAATAGCTCAAAAAGGACCACAAGTTGTAGTAAATACAAAAGTTGGAAGTATAATGTGCGATAGGACCACATGAATAGATAGTAATGGATACTAAACTACAAAAATAGAACCAACTGGAAGGTTTACTATTAATTACTTTTGATCAGTGTACTTGTATTTATTAAATTTTGTTTTCATACACACACCCACACCATATATATATATATATATATATATATATATATATATATATATATATATATATATATATATATATATATATATATATATATATATATATATATATATATATATATAGAGAGAGAGAGAGAGGTAGGTTCATTGGAGAACTCTCAAAAGGTAGAGAACTGGAGGACAAATCTCATCCTTTTATTATTTTGAATCTAGAGCTGTGATTAATTGTTGATTTTGAAATTATTAACATATTTATTTTATATTAACTTAAATTAAATATAACAAAAGGGTATTTTGGTAAGAAAATATTAACCTATATTTATCTACTCCTATTTTTTCTCTCCACCTCCTCTCTTACTTGTTTTTATATCCTTCATTTTTTCCGTAACCCTAATTTTCCCTTATCTCTGGTCGTAGACTTATTCCACCACCATCGGCACACCATTATCTCGATCAAGCTACTTTCGAGGGATCTAGAACAGGAAGGTATGCATCAACATTGGAAGCATGGAGAGATAGTAAAAAGAAGCATTGAGGAAATCTTTGGAGAAGCATGGTGTGGTTCTGTGCCTCGTAGGATTATTGGGAATTAGGATGAAATGACGACCCACGTGTGAAAAGGTGAAGTATCTAAAATAATTTTTACTCTATTTTTCCGATTAGTTTTAATTTGTTGATGCTAATTAGCAATTTTGTTTTATAATTTCAAGGTCGTCAAACGATTAGTAGGAACATATCAATAAAATTGAGACTATGTTAAATTCGATGAATCTAAAAGTAATTTTCACATTTTATTTGAACATTTAATTTGTTATTTAATTATAAAGACATACATATTTTTTATGAAGATAAAAAAGTTTTCAAATTGAGATTTATATTGTTCGGCAAACATACACATAAATGATTATACAGTACATGTGATTCTTTTCACAGTGTAATAATTTGTTTTTAATTTAGTCGTAGTCTTTTCGATTTTGGTTTTATTATTTAGTTGCTTATTACAATTTAAGTACAAATAATTTATGAATGTAATGATACATGTAGGAAATTCAGGTGTATTCATTATTGATTAGAGGCATATTTGCTTATTATTAGAGGTGTATTCATCTATGATTGAAGGTATATTCTGTTTTGATTTTTTGTTTATGTTGTATTCATTTATGATTCTAAAGAAATAACTCGTTAATTTGAACTTCTACTTATTCGTAAGGTAATATGTTTTAACACTTATGATGCAAAAGGAGTTAAATCTGTTTTGTATGCAGTGCTAATTTGATTGATTTACTTTTTAACATTAATATTAATAGATGGTAATATTTGAAATATTTTGTAAGGTTACGAAATATTTTGAACGGTTAATTTTATAATTATATCATCTAAATTATTCTAACCAAATTAACAATATTCATTAATGATTGAACTTGGTTTACTGAATATTGATTAGCCAAATCATTGATGATTATTTTAGTATAATCATCAATGATGTTAAATGTTCTTTACTTATTTAGTTTGTATAAAATTCATTAATGATTGAACTTGTTTTAGTGAATATTGATTAGGCAAATTATTGATGATTAACTTAGTTTAATCATCATTGATGCTGAATGTTATTTACTAATCATCAATCACATTCGATTATAACAACATTTTGTTAACATTTTGTATAAATTTCTACAGATGTTATCTGCTCAAACCACATATTCTTGCTTAATTTCAGAAGATTTCTGCAAAAAACATAAGCAAATCAGGTCTGAAGCTACTGATTAGAGGAAATGCTGGTGTATTCATTGATGATTAGGGGGATTCAGTTATGATTACGGGCGTATTCATTTATGATTAGGGGCGTATTCATTTATTTCCATGATTAAGTGTATTCAGTTATGATTAGAGGTTTACTCATTTGTGATTACAACTTAACAATATTTTTTATTTCCATAATTTCCTTATATATTTATGATTAGGCATGTATTGAATTTTTTATATTTGCTTTATTCATTTGTGATTACAACTTAAACAGATTGTATAGAAATTATCTTCAATTTGTGCTTTATTTATTTACGATTACAACCATATTGATATATGAATACAAAATGCGTCTATTCATACATGATTACAAATATTATGATAAAATAATAGATTTTCAATATCATTGATACTTTGATTTATAAAAAAGAAAAAAAAACATTTTTTTAAAGAAACACATTAAATGATAATTTTCTTAATTTTTGGTAAGTAAAGAATGGAAAAATAATTAGAAAATAATTGCTTTTTTAGGTAATTATTAATCAAATCCCAAGATTTTAGGAAATTATCAATTAATTTATTATATTATAATTTAACTAAAATATACAATTACTAATATGCCCTTATAAAATGATTGGTCCACGTTTGGCCTCTAGTTCTCCACCTTTTATTGGTCTCTATATAACCTCTCCCTATATATATATATATATATATATATATATATATATATATATATATATATATATATATATATATATATATATATATATATATATATATATATATATATATATATATATATATATATATATATAAAGAGAGAGAGAGAGAGAGAGAGAGAGAGAGAGAAAGAAAGAAAGAGAGAAAAAGAGAGAGGGAGAGGTTATATAAAGTACCAATAAAAGGTGGAGAACTAAAGAACTATTATGGACCAATCATTTCATAATGGCGGATTAGTAATTGCGTATTTTAGTTAAATTATTATAGAATAAATTAATTGATAATATCCTAAAATCTAGGGATTTGATTAATAGTTACCTAAAATCTACGGATTTGATTAATAGTTATCTAAAATCTAGGGATTTGATTAGTAGTAGAATAAATTATCAATTAATAAGATTTTTTTATTCAAAAAAACGTTTTTTATAATTCAACGTATTAGTGATTTTTTTATTCAAAAAAACGTTTGTAATCATGAATGAATAAAGTATAATATAGATATAAAAAATGAAATACATGTGTAATCATAAATGAATACAGGACAATGTATATATACAAAAAAAGTTAACTACATTTATAATCATGAATGATTATAGAACACAAAAACGGGAAAAAAAATACAATATAGTTTTAGACATAAATAATTAAAAACAATACTACTTTAATCATAAATGATTAAAGAACAATGTTGTTGTGCTAAATCTTTTGACTTGAAATAGACTACTTCGACTTCTCATTCATGCAACTCCAATACTCTAAAAAATCTACATTCAAAATGCATAAAAATCATGTCAATAAATGTATAAAAACACTTGTAATCATAAGTGAATAGCATATATAATCATCAATGAATTCTAGTTTTTAGCGAATTCACCTTGTTATTTATTAGTGAATTCCAGTTTGCTATTCATTTGTTGATTCCAATTTTTAGCAAAGTGACCTTGCTATTCATTAGTGAATTCCGGTTTGCTATTCATTTGTGAATTCCAGTTTTTAGCATATAATCCAAAATGAACATACTGAACTAGAAAAAATCATCACTAAATGAATGAAAAAAGAATTACACATAGATATACCTATGGAACCAGAAAAAGTCATCACTAACATATTTATTAATGAATACCTCTAATCATAAATGAATATGCCTATAATCATAAATAATTATACCTGTAATCATAAATGATTAGAACTGATTTGTGATTTTCTTCTAATCATAAATGATATGCCTCTAATTATAAATGAATATGCATATAATCCGAATAATCATCAATGAATAATCATATTTGTTGCAATTTCAATGAATGAACTCATATTGTTTTTAACTTTACAAAAGCACTATTACTTTCCGTTCAATTTCCTACACACAAAACATACAACAATTGACATTAAAGCATTAAAAAAAATATAATCATAAGTGATTCTACCCGTCAATCAAATAGTTATATTCACAAATGATTATAGTCGGCGTTCTAATCATTTATGCAACAATAGTTATAATCATAAATAAATACACCTCTAATTGTAAATAATACCTTACAGTTATAATATAGTTTCATTTATTAATGATTAAACTCAAAAATAAAATTCGTCAATGATAATTCATTAGTGATTAAAACTGCTTATTCATAAATGATTAAAAGTAAATAAAGAAAAATCATAAAGTGACTGAAAATGATTATAACTGAAAAGTAGTTCCAAATCTATTTTCACCAAATCTAACCCAAATTAAAAATATATTTAAATTGAATGCAACCATTATTATGTAAACAAACCGCGGCTAATTAAAATCGTATTTCAAACAAAATAATATTACTAATACCCACACTCGTGAGTCACTTCCATGAATTAGAAATTGAACTTGGAGGAGGAACAAATGACAAATACATTTAAATAGTCAAATTGAATGTCATTATTATATATAAACAAACCATATTGCCGACTATTGAATTGGTGTATTTTAACTTGTATATACTTAAATTAAATGTAATCGTTATCATGTAAACTACGATGGCTAATTAAATCGTATTTCAAAACAATTCATTTCACTAATTCTAATATTTATGAGCCGATTTTACAAGTTGATTGAAGCAACATATAGATTTATAAGACACATAAGTACATGAAACAAATGATTTGGATGATTACTGATTAACAGGAGGAGTACCGAAAAAATATGCCAATCGAATTAGTGATTTATGGAAAAAGGCAATAGAATCCCAATGTTGCTCGTTTATACATGTATTTATTTAAATACATAAAATTAATTAAAAATACGTAAAAATAAGCTACGTAATAACTTTATAATTACCTAACAATATGAAATCTAAACGAAATTTATAGCAACTAATATGGGGAATCTCTATTAAAGTCTCAATATTTTGATTCGGTTTATAAAAAAGTCTCAAATTAATTTTTATTAACAAAATTGTCCTAAATCAATTTTTATTAACAAAAAGGACAGAAACTACATGTTTTATCTTCAATAAAGTCCTAATATCTTCGCACAGTTTATAGAAAAATCTCAATATTAGCAAGTTTTTTGTCCATTTTTGTTAATAAAAATTAATATGGGACTTTTTTGTTAATAAAACTAATTTGAGACTTTTTTATAAAGCGAGCCAAAATATTGGGACTTTATTAAAGATTTCTCCAACTAATATTGGATATCATTCTTGAAATCCGAAAATCATTGCTATCAGAACCTATATTAAATCATAGAATAATCTCTTTTTTGTTTTGTTTTTTACACTTCTTTATTGTCTTAAAATATATCAAACATAAATATTATATATATATATATATATACATATATATATATATATATATATATATATATATATATATATATATATATATATATATATATATATTTGTGTGTGTGTGTGTATGTGTCTGTATGTATGTATGTATATGTATGTATGTATTCTTTTGAGGCTAACCTATTTTTATTATACCGTAAAACCTTTTTTTCTAGTGAAATATTCTAATATTCATAAAAATATAATATATGCAATATTCTAATATTTTTTGTTTTGTAATATTTACAGTATAAAATATGCTGACAGTATTATTTTAGAATATTATATTATTACTAAAATGGCAAAATGTTCCGTTAGAAATAAATGTTCTCATGGCCTCACAAATATAGCTCCGATGATATGAAGGGACTAATCTCATCCACACGATTATTCAAGTTACGATGGACGTGCATGTACCAAATAAAAAACACTTCGTTTTTTAATTTTTTTGGGCTT
>CM042011.1:10037282-10234782 GCA_023525715.1 Cichorium intybus | reverse complement strand
TATATGACTCTTGACAAGTAATCTTGGGTGCTGGGAACAAATTATATATGTGCATGAAGTGCGTTGTGCAGATTATACATCCAAATTGACCGGCATTTTTATTTTATTATAATATTAACTAATATGATACAGGTGTACATCATGTTGCGTATTCTGTCCTCATACCAAAGCCAGATGCGTGTTTAATTACATGCCATTTTTTCCTAAGTACTGCAAAAGCACGCTCGACATCGTTCCTAGCGGCTGCTTGCGCTACATTGAATAGATTTCGTTGTTCATTGTTTTGATATACGTAGGATTTTACAAAAGCACAATATTTGGGATATATACGATCACGAAGGTAATACCCGTGATTGTATTCATTTCCATTCACCATAAAAGACATGTCCTGTGCTTTTTCCTATTAGGATATTGTTGAAAATTGGCGATTGGCCAATAATATTTATGTCATTGTTGGACCTGCGAGACTAAAGAAAGCATGTTAAATTCATCAATCTTGCGATGTCACCGCTTCAAGTATAATAGTTGGGTGTCCATAGTCACCTCATGTGTATTGGCCTCACCATGCATTTGGACAATTTTCCACGCCCAAAGGGTAGAGTCAATGCTTACAAACATCCTTGGGAAACCATGTGCGACCTCATGCGCCACATACAATTGCTCAACATCACTTCTAGTAGGTGTACGCAAATAATTTTTGCCATGAAGCTCGATAACATATCCCAAAAATGAAATGTGCATTCATGTGCTGTTCACTTAGACGATTTTAGATATTCATATGTGGCGTCAAAATGCTACACCGAAAGCCAAATGACGAAGCGTAACTGTATATTTTTGTATAGGAGTAAAACCTCGTCTACCTCTACCCTCATATATTAACATAAAAAGTTTGTAGTTCGCTTTTAAATCATTAGCTATACATAAAATTAATTGCCTACTCAAACAAAAATGTCGTTTAAAAGAGAAAAAATTAGGTAAGTTTTTTTCGCAACTTGAGTTTTTATTTGAACTTTATCTTTCTCACTCACACACACATACACACACACACACACACACACACACACACACACACACACACATATATATATATATATATATATATATATATATATATATATATATATATATATATATATATAGGTTCAGTAAATAAACAAAATAAAACAAAGAACCAATCATGAGCGGCAAAATATTAAATATCAAAGATCAAAGCAATGATGTACATTTATTATTTGGATGTGGTATGAAGTCGGCGGTGGTGTAGAGGAGCGACAATAGAGGGAGGAGATATAGGGCCGACGACAATTGTGGTACGTCATCAAAGGTAGGATACAACAAAGGGAATTGGGTGTTTGAGTTCTTGAAGCTTGGTGTTATTTAGTGCTAGGGTTTAAAAGAATTAGATCTTAAATAAAAAAGGAAAATTAAATTAAAAATAGTATTTTTAGTCTTTTGACATGGACTGGGGACCATGAGTGTTAACTTTGTGCAACCACAGGGACCATCTGTGTGAAATTTCAAAACTTGGACCAAAACTGAAAAATAGTGTAAACCACAGGGACCAAAACTGTAATTTACTCTATTTATTAAAAAGTATAAAAAATGAAAGGAAATAGGGCCAACATTTATCTAAGTTGGAAAAAATGACGATGGATTGAAAGAAAAATGGCATGGCGTTTAGGAATAAGGAAAATTTTCTCGTAGACTTAGGGGAATGTAAAAAATGTAAGGAGATCTTGTAAGACTATCAGGTATATCCATCATATAGTCACATGTGATGGAGTGTCACCTCACTAACAACTCAGCATCACATCGCAACACATGTACAATGGTATACCTATCACACAATGTCATATTCCGATATTTTGCTCAGACATTTTATCGCATTGCTAGGAAAATCTCTCGATCTTCCCCTCGTAGTCGTTGGGTTCATCTTCAAAACCTCCAAATCGGCATCCCTTTATAAGGAATGTTGCATTTGTACGATTTCTTGTTACACCCGATACATTATATCGACCTTCTCCAATTATAGTTGTACATATCGATCAAATTTTTCTCCAAATTGATCCATGATACTAGACTTTGAATTTTTCAATCTCGAACCGGAAGCCGCTTTCTTTGCTTTATCTCGTCCGATCGGTCGACGTCGAAGTTGTTCATCGTGAAGATCCACCGACTCATCGTTTATGTTGATGTATGTACGTCCGTCTGATTGTTGTGATTGCGTTTCTTGACGAACCGTTCTCAGACGCTTCGTACTGGAAGAATGCAGTTATTCGGTAAGTAGTCATTTTGACAAACCTTCAGCTCCAACCAATGCTTGACATCAGAAATGTTTTGCGGGTAGGTGTAGTTTTTTCGTATGGTTTCATAGCCGCATTGAAGACGTCGAAGACATTCGCCTTATTTTTATGCAAGTTAGTGAGGTTGTAGTAAATTCTGTTGAATTGCGTAAATTTCAACCTCATTTCGCGCCATTTGGAAGTAAGTTGATCAATGTTCCTACTTTCTTTTCCCGATAAATCATAAAAGACAACTTGAACTTTTGCCCAAAATATTTCTCCCGTTTGGGAATCTCCGACAATCGGTTTAACGGAAACCGAAATCCACGCCTTTACTAAATTCAATTATTCGTCCTTCGTCCAAGGTATCTTTCCTTCGGCTTGCGGTTTTTTGTCTTTCTTCTTCGACGGTCGTCGTCGCTCTAGTGATTGTGTTTCCTCAACCATTTCGGGAGACACCTGTTGCGTTTGTGACAGTTGTGTCTCTGAATATTGGAAATGTTGTTAGAATACGAAAGCGGGTTGGAAGGGTTGTTGATGTGTAAAGGTGTGAATGGTTGTTAGAAAAGTGTTTGTTGTGGGATAAGGGAGCCGGTTTGGAGTAAGTTTAGGAAACCATCTTGTGGTGATTCAATGTTGGGGAATTGACGGTGAGTTGTGTTTAATCCACATAGATCAAAATCGCGATTGCAGTTTGATGGTGGGATGTTTAGATTTTGATCCATGATATTTTGTATGAATGAGGTAAACTATGTATGTATTTGTAAATGGAATAGTAGATGGCGTGTTGTATGAGGTAAATTAAGTGAGTATTTATAGGTAAATTTTTGTTAAATTAGAAAAGTAATTTTTTTAATCTAGCCGTTTAACGGCTACCTTCCTCGGATTGGTTGTGGTGAATCGTTACACGGAGCACAATAGAACACATTTTACCCCATCACGGACCACACGGGACGGTGTGCACGACCGTGATGGGTGACAAGTAAGCCATCACGGAAGCCTCGTGAGGAATATACCGCTTAATCTAAATGAAAGTAGAATGTTGACTGGTTTTATCTATCTTGAAGCTTTTCTATATTAGTTGAAAAGTAGCTAATTAAGATAAAGATTTGTGTATGTTATTATTATACCATGTATTCCGGACACTAAAGGGCTCGATCGATACACAACAATTTGGTAGTGTTTTAAATCAAACAATATCTGTTTATAGGTTAGGAATTAATCACGGTGATTTTTGTAATATACTTAAAAACTACCCTATCAGTTATTTATTTTTTACAATGTCATGTTAATCTAATTTGATATAAGATACAACTTTTACCTTACCGCATAAAAGACAAATTATTACCTTTCCATGTTTGAGAAATAACATTGTTAGAAACAAACAAAAAAAGGATACCATTTGGTTTAGAAGTTTTGTAATTATTTTAATTAAATTACCCTATAGAAAAAGCAAATGTAGATGGATGGGCATAGAGTAGGATAGTGAAGTATCATAGAACTAGCCCACTCTACTTAATTGCGCTTTGTCTCTCTCATCCATTCAACTTTTAACACAATGTTTTTAGTGTGATATTTAATTGTTGATCTTTCTATGTAGACGTTCATTTTATTTAAATCAAACATATTTTTCGTATTGCTTACCAATCGTCTTAGAAAGCGACAAGCCTCGTATTCTAAATTACTATATTTTTTATCAATCATGATAGTAGCGTAATTGGAAAATTAGTAAGGGGAAGACGAAATTTATAGATTGACTAAAGTGTCTATTCAGTATTCAGTAATAGACCAATGCCCTCATTTTATATCTTGGTAAAATCACGTACAAGTCCATAAATGAGTGATAGGTTAGAAACACATCTTCATGTTGTACCTTGTTTAGTGAAAATTGAAATCGTATAACTATAAACTCACTTTCACGTGTAGAAATTGACGTAAATGAATCGATGTCAATAAACAATATTTCTCCAACATCTATAAAAATACTATCTATGAATCATTTGCACAAAATACACATAATTAGTCCCACATAAGGCTATGTGTTGTATTGTATACCCTGTTGGTGATTTTATTGTCATCAATAATAAAATGGTTTTTTCAGGAATTGTTAGATAATAGGTAGAGTTTTTCCGTACTTTTCCCTATACATAATTCCAAATAACATATTGTTTCTAAACAATCATATATATCCTCAGCATGGCAAAAATAATAATAATAATAAAAAAAATAATAAAAACTGTAAGCAATTCAAGAATCAAGATTCCACTGAATGCCAAACCACATGTAGTTGTAACTAACTTTAAATTCCAATATATCTAAGAACTAAACAAGATGCAACAACACATAAATGATAAGAATTACATATTCTAGATGCGATTTTATCAAATATATGCAGTACAAAACTACAAATACACTTATAAATCTTGTAATACTGTAAAAAAAAATGAGTGCACCAAAAGGAAACTGTATTGCCACTACAAAACTAGTCTACATGATATGAACCAACGATGTTATACATGGAGACATTGAAAATGAGTAAAAACTTTGATTATCATGTTGACAAGAAAGTCCATATTTTCTTGCCAATCGACACTTCACCGGGATGTTGCTCTTCATCATCACCATCATCATCATCATCATCATCATCATCATGTGCATCATCATGATGATCATTATCATCTTCATTATCATACAAATTCTTGTTCTCATCTTCAAAGGTGGTAACATTAACATTAACCTCCTCAATTATTTCGGTACTCTCAACAAATTTTACCGCACCACTGCTTTCAACAATATCTGTTTTAAACTGCACACAAGTATTAAACATATTATAACTAAATGAAATTAATTGTAAAAATGGGGGAGAAAATAGTAATTATACATATACTTACAGCTGTATCTATTATCTGAGTGTCGACTCGTTTGCTAGTTGTGACATGGACCATTGCTGTGCTGGCATCTTCACTAGTAACTTTTGTATCGATACCAGAAGTAATTTCATGTTTATTTGTTGCTGTTTTTGTGACACTTGTTCCGGAAGCTTCCTTTTTTTTGGTATCAACAGAAGCTTGAGGTTGAGGTGCCACGTCACCACTGATCATATATAGAAACAAAAGTTTTTAGCATAACACAAGTTTATCATCTTTAACATGTAAAGTACATTAATACATCCCTCTATTTGTTAACATCATAATATTTAATGTTGTGAATACATTTGTTATAGAATAATAATGTTGTGTCGCATTTGTCCAAATGTAAAATGGCTTTGGTGTGAGTTATTTGACTGGATTTCTTTCTTATTGATGTCCAATGTTAATATTATATACAGAATTAGACTTGTAATGCAAGTATTTTATGATTTGCAGAATTTAGGTAGCGTTGTAATCGAAGAAGGAATGGAATGGATATTCCTCGGAATGAAAAAGAACATGTTTGGTTGCTTGAAGGAATGGAATGCGATTCCTTCTCTTTGGTTGAATTTCATTTCATGGGGGAGGGGGGGTTTTTTTTTCATTCCATCATGGAATGGAATGATATATAATACAATTAAATTACTTTTTCTTATAATATTCAATAATTTTTTTTTTTAATTTCAAAACTTCATGTAAATAGTTTTTTATTTTTAAAATTAAATAATTTTTTTATCATATATATATATATATATATATATATATATATATATATATATATATATATATATATATATATATATATATTAGGATTTTATGGTATATTGGTCTGTTTATTTTGTAACTTTTTTTTTTAAATTATAGATCATTCTTTTTCAACTATTCGCAAAATATATAATATGTATTTCAAATGAAATGAAATATATTTATTATATATTTTTAACTAACAAAAATTTATTTTATAAAATGACATTCTTTTCTTTATTTATCAAATTTACTTTATTTAGTTTTTTAAAAATATTAATAAAAAACGCTATGTTTGAATGACTTATTTCATTCCTTCGAGCCAGCCAAACATGATAATGGAATGTAATGATTCATTCCATTACCTTGTTCATTCCATTACTCCATCCATTCCATTCCTTCATGATTCCATTCCATCGTATCAAACAGACCCCAGAGTTTGTTTGGTAAGATGGAATGGAATCACAAAGGAATTGGATTGAACAACGTAATTGATAGATAAATAAAACTGCATATAAAAATCTTTCATGTTGCTTGAAATACGTATTTCAAAGAGTCACGAAAAGTTTATTTATCACTTTAAAAAACTTGTCTGCAGAAATAAAAATTTAAATAAAATTAAACATCGAGAAATCTTAAAATAGAATTATAATCAAAAATACTTTTAGTTATTTGTAAGAAAAAAACTGAAGTTTAGATTTTCTTTAAATAAAATTGTTATTAAAGATTATATAACTAAATAATACTGAATGATTACAATATCTCATTTCATTCCTATATGACAAACAAAAATGATTTTTCTTCCATTCCATTTCCTCTTCAATTACTACATACCAAAACTACATTAAAAATCGACATATTTATATGTTTTCTTATTCCCCTTAAAGATGCTTCACATGACTCATAATCTTTTTAAATAAAAAAAAAAAAAACAAAACTACATGCTGTTCACCATAAAACCCAACATACATAAAACCATTCACCCAAAAAAACCTTAAAACTTACGTCTTGTGTCGCCTGAGATTATACCGGCTTCCTCCGGGAGTCTGCACCGCCGCCGGAGCCACCGTCTGCCGCCTCTTCCTCCGGCCACCACCACCACCTGTTGTCACACTTTCAGACTGAACTTCACTACCACCACCATCCATCTCACTTCCACTCACTAAAGAAGTTTCCGCATGTGCCCTTTTCCTTCTAGAAGTTTTACCACTTTCCTCATTAACATTAACAGAATCTTCATGTTTAGTCTGGTCAACCTCAGTCAACGCATCTTCAGTGTGAGTTTTACGGGGCCTGCCTCTTGGTTTTCTAACAGCTTTCTTTCTGCCAATTTTCATCTCTGATTGCTGAGAAGCTTCCGGAACTTCAACCGTCTTGCTTTCCTTGTGGCTTTCATCATCGGAATCTTCCGGAAGCTTTTCATTTTGTGAAGCATTTTCAATTTCGATAATATTATCATTTAGCTCATGCTCTGTTTTCTGGTGAGGGGACAATTTGAAAACTGTTGCACCCTTTTTGAGCCAAGATACAATATTGCCCTTGGACTTGTCACTAATTACATTTCTACCCTCGGGAATTTGCAGGTCAGAGAACTCGTAACTCCTGATGACATCCCCACAAGACTCGCAGTTTTTGAGTTTTTCAACAAATGAATGGAAACGATTTCTCTCGTTTATGAATTCTTCCCTTTGAGTGTTTATCTTTTTGCTAAGAACATCAAGGGCATCGATGTCATTTCTCATCTCAAGTTGGTTTTCTTCTAATTTTTTATTGTTGGAAGCAATTTCTTTCTTTTCTTTATCGATTCTATTTCTTTCTGATTTCAATTCTTCCATTTCCTTTCTTGCAATTTCCTTTAAGTAACTAATGTTACTAAGTTCCTTTTCGCGCTCTTCATCGAATTCTTTTTCTTTTTCCTTTAATTTCTTTTCCAATTCTGTTCTTTTATTCTGTAAATCCACCTCTAAATCTCTTTTTCTTTTCTCAAAATCATGAACAAATTGTCTATGTTCATTTTCAGCTTTTTCAACTAAAAGGGACTCTTCATGTTTCATTTTATCAGCAAATGTTTCTCTCTCCACTTTCAAAGCTTCCAACTCCTTTTCAACATAATCTTTTGTGACAATTTTCTCCTTTTCTAAATTTTCCTCTTCAGATTTCCGTATTTTTTCCCAATTCTCTTTTTGTTCACTAAATTCCTTTAATTCTTTAGCAACAAGAGCTCTTTTTTCATCTAATACCTCCCATTCCCCTTCAAATTTCATTCTATCTTTTCTTAAATCTTCAACTTCTTTCATAATCAACTCTTTTTGAACTCTACATTTTTCTATCTCATCTTTTAACTCTAACTGCAACCGTGTATATTCTACCCTTTCATTTTCTGTAATTCTAAGTTTTTCAATCTCCTCTTGAACTTTTACCTCCTGTTCTTTAATCTCATTCTTGATTTTTTCAGTGTCAGATTTCAAGATTTGCAGACTCTCTATGTCAGCAAGTATTTCTTTCTTGTCCATTTCCAGTTTTTTTGCCTCCAATTTACTATCTTTTTCCTTTTCCTTCAATGCCCTTAACTTTGTTTCAAGATCCTTCTCTTTCTCATTGAATCTTTCCAGCTTCTTTTCATGAGCTTGCTCTTGCTTTTTTAGTTTTTCCACTTTATGATTTATTTCATCTTCTTTTTTCTCTAAATCTTCTACCTTTTTTCTCATATCTTCCTCTAAAGATTTCCTCTTTTCTTCCATTTCCAAGTCAAACTCTCGCTTTTTGGAATCCAAGGTTTTTTTATGGGCATCTAGAAGCTTCTGAATCTCAACCTGCAATAAAGCAATCATTAATACTTGCTATCATGTCAACTTTTTCCTACATCTATGCATTGGTCCCACTCCCACACATACAAATTAAAGTAAATTACAAAGATGGTCCCTGTGCTTTCTGATTTTACAATGTTTAGTCCAAAATAAAAATCTTTTTTTTAGTTTTGTTCATTGATTCAAGGTTTCATATCAATTTTGGTCCTCATTGCAAAGTTCCAAGGACCAAAGTCGATATAAAACATTAAACTAAGAATTAAGGACCAAATTTGAAAAAAGTTCCAATTTTGGACTAAACACGATAAAAATCAGAATGTTCCTAGATCATTTTCTTAAATTTACTCTACAAATTAAGTACAAACTCACCCTTTCTTTTGCAGTCAACTTCTCGGTCAAATCAAGCAGTTCCTTTTCCTTAATCTCAAGGTTCTTTTTCATTGACTCGGCTTTCTGCAAGAAAAGAAAAAAGAAAATGAAATCTTTCAACTTTTGAACAACAAAGTCAAGACTCAAAAAGAAAAGATAGGTCAGAAACATACTTCCTCTTTTGCAACTAAGTCAACTAATCTTTTGTTTACATCATCTTCTTTCTTCTTTGATTCTAAAATGCTCGATTCAATTTTACTATTCATCTCCTCTAATTTCTTCTCTTTCTGTTTTAAGGACCTCTCCATTTCATTCACCTTTTCCTCCCTCATGTTGATACTTCTCCTACCTTCACATAATCTCTCTTCACCCTCTTGCAATTTCTTTTCCCATTCCCTTATATCCTCTTTTTGTTTAGCAAATGTAGCTTCCCATGATTCTCTCCTATAAAAAAAATAAAAGTTATCATATCATATAGATACATAGGAAGCAATGTTAAACATAACAAAAGAAAAAAGAATGATTTGAATCATAATGACAACTTATAACATGATCAATATATCATACCCTGCAATAAAAGATTGGCGTTCACTTTGTAACAAGCTTTCATGAGTCTCTAGCTCTTGCAATTTTCTATCCAATTCCAAACTTTTTCTATTTGCCTCAGCAAGTTTTGCATCTGCTTCATACATCTTTTCTTCAACCTCTCTTGATTTATCCCCAATTCCAGCTACTAATGTGTTTGCATCAGCTAAATTTGTCTGAGATTTAAGTTTTATTTGTTCATTCTCTTCAACAATTTCACGCAATGCCTTTTCAAGCTGCATAAATGAATGTCATAAAAAACTGTTCAGATGAAGTTTATGATAATGATATAAAGATTTACAGTCAAAAGAGAAGTTATCTTACATCGGCCCTACAAAGCTTCTCAAGATCTAGGGCTTTCTTCAAGTTGTCTGCTCGCCTTTCAACTTCAGATACATCCATCAAATGAGCAGCTTCCTCACGTTTAACAACTTCTTGAATTTCTGCTAATGCTTCTCTAAGTTCTTCAGCATTTGATGCCAACTCTTTATTCTCAATAAGCAAGAGTCCCATATTATACTGATAATCAAAAAGCTGTCCAAGAAAAGAACTCAGGATTAAACCAAAAGATCCAGAAACGGATAAATGTGTTTCAATTATGAAATTCTTTTTCATTATTGCAGTTAACTTAAGAGATGGATTGACAAATAATATTGAAAAGTGAAAAGATCTATTTGGCTTGACTCTAGGTCTAAAGCATAATAGACTTTTAACCTAGAAAATTATCTAGTTGGCCTCACTCTAGCTTTGACGTCAGAAAAGATTTTGTAGCATTTTTAGCAGAAAAAACGTGAATTCTGGAGTTTAGGAAACAGTAACAACAGGTAACCAATCAAGGTCTCAGGTAAATAAACTTCATTCGCAAAAGATGCAAAGAAAATCCGAAATACCTCCTTTTCAAGCCTAGCAGTCTTCTCAACCAATGCCTCACGATCTTTCCTCTCCATGGAGGCCTCGTCCAATAACCCGGCTTCCTTAAACGCTCTCCAATCGTCCAAATCGGTAACCTCAGCCGCGGCACTCGCCCCATTCTCATTCAACAACCCCAGTGGCGGCGGCGGAGGTGTCGGGTCGTCCATAAACGCCACCGCCTTGCCCTTCCCGGATACATGTATAGGAGTGTTCCCGATGTTTTGCCTACCGGTCCGTGGTGTAATTGATAAGGGAGAACGGGTAGCCCTCTGTTGCGTCGTAAACATTGATACAAACAAGAATAACCCCAAATAGAAATTTCAAATGTTTGAACCTTGAAAATAAGGGTTTCGAAAACCCTAGAATTTGGCGATTGAGACCAGAGAATGTGATTTTGCAATTGAAATAACAAGCGAGAAAGAATCGAGAATCCTGTGAGCGGGAAAAAAGAAGAATGATTTTTGATTGTAAAGAATTTGATAAGGAGACTGCAAAGCGAATCAAAACTCAGAAGCAGTTTGCCCGCACTGGTAACTCTTGTGAGAAAAAAGGAACAAATTTCTACACGCGTGGCCTTATGAAAAGAAATAGTGTTATGGTATATTATATATATACTATTATATTCGTATTTTGATATAATTATGTATTTAAAATAACAATAAATATGTATTATTGAAGTAGATATATTGTTATCTTTAAAATTATAATTGATACGTAAATTTGAAATAGAATATTATAATTATTTCAAATATGTTATAAGATAGCCGTATACAAACTGTATCATAAATTGTCTATCTTAACATGTTGAAATAAAATTTAATTTAAATTTTGACTTATTGTTACTTTTAGCTATTAAGGCATCTCCAACCCACCTCTAAAAATAGAGTTATTCTATTTTTAACTTTATTTCCTCCAACCCAACTCTATTACCAATTGTATTTTTGAGTATTTGACAAGTATTACTCCAAATTTAGAGCAATATTATTCATTTACACCAAAAATAGAGTTAATATTTCACTTATCATTTTCCGTCATCTAGTTTTTATTTCTCATTTCTAGTTTATTTAAATATAATAACAAATATTTAAAATCATATTATATATTAAATGATATTAATTAATTATAATTATCAAAATTGAATATTTATATCTCGAATTCATATAAAAATTTACGTATATTAAAAAAAATTAAACCACAATAACATATTTTATAAAAAAAGATGGCCGATTCCAACAATTTCTTGCTCGATATACATGTATTAAAAATAAAGAAGCTCACTTCAATCTTTGAAATGCGTTAGTCGACCATTTGTGAAAAATTTATTACACTGCATAAATATGTTTTAACTTTTTCAAATGCATGTGTAATATTTCTATAAATGCATGTATAATATTTATTTAAGAGTGTATTATAAATGTACTTTTATTCTTTAATAAACTTTGTATTAAAAAATCATAATTTATCCAAATTAAATATATACAAATAACTTATTTTGTTATTAAGTTTTTTATAACATAATTTAGAATATTATTACAATAAAAGTATAGAATATTATTATAATAAAAACATAGAGTAATTATATGTTAAAAGTTAATAAATAAAAGGGGAGATTTTGATAATTTTTGTAAATCAAGAAAAAAATATGTTAGGAATATACCTTTTAAAGTAAAAATTGTATGATTATCCAATTTTTACACCATTTTTTACTTCAAAAATAAAGTAAAAAATAGAGGTAGAGTGGAAATGGTCTTATCAAAGTTAAATAATTTAGATAGACGTTTTTTAAAATCAAATTTAATGGTCTTTAGATGTGGGTATACGTAAATAATATTAAATATGATTTTTTATTTATATATGTTAATTATTATTTTTAATTAATATGAAATTACATATTTGGCTATTTTAAATTTTGATCGTGATTATTATTTCAAATCAACTATTCCTCAAATTAAATTACCGATTTCTATTTTTTAATTAATTTAGGGGATTCCCTCCCTTTTTTTTCATTTTTATGTATGTTCAACTTTAGAGCATATATTCACTCATTCACTCGTATTTCCTTTTTGATTGTTTCAATTGTAATTCTTGGATTATGTGCTCTTCTTCCGAAGGTCCCAGCAAACCCTGGCTTTCATCATCAATGTAACGGAATATAATTTTTTATAATTTTACTACATTTTTAACTATTATTATTGTTAAATTTATTTATTTAATGTTATTTTTAACTAGTATTATCGTTAATTCGATAAAAATGTAAACTTTTTAGAAAACTTTATTATTATAAAAAATAGGTTTTGTCCAAATTGATATATCGATTTTAGTTTTACGTTTAAAAACTTTGGCCATTAAAAATGGTTGTAGTATATATTTTTAAGTTTATTTGACATTTTGATTTAGATTTTGAATTTAACATTGTATTTAAACTACAAATAAATATATTAGACAAATAATTTAGAGATTATAACATTAAAAAGATAATGTTTTACACCAATAACAGTTTAAATTTAGTATATTAGATTAACAATTGAAGAGTTGAGATTATAAGTAAGATAATGTATTTGAGAGGGGCCTTTTATTATGGTTAAAAAAAATTATCTTAGACCACGATAAACGTTGAAAATATTAAATATTTTATAAGGAGGGGGTCCATCTCTCAACCCTCTCAACCTACAATGTCATATCAGCTTTTCTATCTTCTATAACTTCCATTTTTCCAAACTCACAAGTCACAACACAATAAACTCATATTTCTCAACTTACTTCTATTATACAAGTACTAAAGCATAATATACAAGCAAATAGAGTGGATTGGGAGGGTTTATGAAGTCGCATCCCACCAATCTATCATAAACCCACACATGTCGGAGTCGTCAAGCCTCGGCGCCGGCCGGCCCCCTCCTCCAACATGTCTTTATCTCTGTGCATCCTAAGATGTCATCGGGTGTTTATTTTGACTCAATTGAAGGGATTTAAGGGGGTTTGGAATTTAAATTCTTTAAAAATCCCTTGTTTGGCTTAAAAAATATGAGTTTTACAAATCCCGTAACTTAAGGAAAATCACTTATTTGTTGCATTTCACAAAACCTCCCCTACCCCCTATAATTTTAAAATCCATTCTATTAGAATGCAATGTTAAAAATAAATGGGCTTTATTGATCCTCGTATCTAAATGAAGTAAAATAGTTTCATCAGTCGCTCCATCGTCCACTCCATCTAGACCCATTGTCGAACACAATCTCTGTATCTCTCCTGCCCTTCACTGGCGCACATATATCGTCTTTATCCTTTCCACCATTAAAAGCAAACTGCAGATAAAGAATATAATTTTAATCAAATATAACAATGAGTAAATTGTTGTTATTTGATTTCCTAGTGAAGTCGTAAAATAACATCACTACAAATAAATCAAACGTGTAAGATTGTGTAAGAACATACGTGATCGCAAGAAGAATACACCCCTACCCCCATCCACCTACCCACCCGCGACGGACGAAAACTCAGTTTAGCCGTCATTTCTTCATGACTCCATTGTTTGCCTTAATCAAAGTGCTTTTGTCTTTCAAATCTACAACTTTTATTCACTTGATGCTTCTATATGGTTGAATTAATTAGTTTGAATGGTGAGCCTTTACCCTTTTCAGGATTAACGAATTGACAATCTCTGATTGAAATGCTTGTTTGATGAACGTATGACAAATCTTATGTTAATATACCAATTGTGTCTTCAGTTTTGACAAATCTAATGTTCAGTTTGTAACTATTCCACTTATGGAATGATTCATATATTTTTATTAATACTTTTTGTTTTTTATAATACAAAGCAGTGTGATTTAGAGCACAACATGATCACTGGTAAAGACATGTGCATAACTTTGACAAGGGGCAATGTACGATTTTAGCATTTGTGAACATTTGTTTTCATGGTGGGGCTTTATGGAACTTGTTGAGAAATATGGAGAAGCTTTCATGGAGTAGGTGTACACTTAATTATATTTTACTTTTATTGTTAAGACAATAATTATCTAAAAATGATCATTATAACTTACATATGCTTCTATCGACCAATGTGTATAAAACTCCAACCTTTCAATCTTATCGTACTCTCTAGCCTAAAACTTTTTCTTGGCCTTAGTAGTAAGGTGTGTATCATGAAAGAGTTCCATAGATTTCGGGTCATGCTCTAATTCCATTGCCTACATAAAGTACATAGTATCATTTGTGTTAAATTAAAACAATTACTAAAACTTATAACTATATTAATTGTGATGTCCCTTTTGGTAAGAACCCGGATTCTTACTGCATATAAGAACCGTCTATATTAGATCAGATCAAGTGTCTTGCCTCATCTGATGTAACTCTATTAATTGTGATGTCTCTTTTGGTAAGAACCTGGATCCTGACTGCATACAATAACCGTCTATATTAGTTTAGAAACTTGCATCAGTGTGGTTTTTTACATTGAGTTCTTCCATACCATAATGGATCGAGAATATATTAATCATTTAACATATGTATTGATTTCCATCCATTGATGAGACGCAGTCGCTGATGCGTTTAAAAACAAATAACCTTATCACCACTAATACATAAGGGTTGGATCCAATGAGCTTGTGGTTAATTTGTTGTGTTTAAGACAATCTAGCAGTAATGTCACTCTAAAGCTAGAGAAGCGCAGAAGTGTGCAAAGAAAGAAACTAAACTTTAACCAAATATGACTAAGTTGAATACTTCCGGATCTATATAAGACATGTAGACTCACATATTCCTATTCCATCTAATGCCGAATATGAAATACAGTTGTAATCAATGATATTTGGTACACAATGTGTTTCTCGACTAATTGTCTTAATTTGTAATATTAGGACTCGACACAATCAGTGACCAACTAACAATGAGTCTTACAATCACCAACCATAACTCATAAGTGTGTTTGATGACAAAACTCGGTATTGTGTATGTTCATTCGACCGATCGTCTTAGTTTGTTAGAACGAACCCGACACGATTAGTGAACAATAATACATTATCTATATCATAAACCAAACACATTCTTGAACTAAAATACCATAAACCAAACACATTCTTCAACTAAAATACCATATTAAATCAGAATTAAAATCAGCCGATATTCAAGTTGATTGGCATAAAACTAATAATCACAATACAATCATTGTCATGGATATACGTCCCCGGAAGTACCCTTGATAGGTTTAAGTTTCCATTGTAGGAAAAACACAAATATGAATCATAAATAAAAATGAATTCATTACTAAAATTGAATCAAAATACATAAACAAACTTGTCCAAAGAAACTCATTAACTTACTACCAAACTAACAAACTAGCTAGATCTATGAAATAGAAAGAATCCAAGAGCCAAATGATTCTTCTAAGATCTATGATCAGATGCTCAAATCTACAGAGGATTTCTAATGATTAAGAATCATCCAACACCGAATTGATACTAGAATCGAAACACAAGGCTAAAAAGCCAAAACTATGAATGTAGACTTTAAAAAGACTTGAAAGAGATGAAATAGACGTAAAGTAACTTTGAGATCGCGAGAATTGCTCGATGGATGCTTAAATCTCGACCGGAGTCCATTATTTATAGTGGTGAGATCAATCTATATAACGTCATGAACTACACAAGATACCGCCACGATGTAACCAACTTCTTAATATATCGCTTGACTGGTCAAATTCAAATTACGGTGGAATCCACTCCTAGCATTGCGAACCACTTCCCTTGGCGCCGCTAACCAACCTGGTCCTTATCTCTTCGAATTCAACTTATATTTTTCCAATATTACTCATTTTATGATGTAAGGACATCATAGGAGGTGTTAAGGATGCCTAAGCTTTGACAATATGCCTCTAAGTAGCATCAAAGTTTGATGCATGTAAACTTTTATTTTGTTCACGAAGACCTAAAGCAAACATGTCATATCAACAAAATGTATTTAGAACTTTCTTTTTACACACACACACACACTATATATATATATATACATACATATATATATATACACACACACACACCCACACACACACACACATACACACGTCTTTGTGAATGTTTATAACTCTCAAAATGAGTAACCTTTATAAGTATTACTATAATAACTTATTAATCATTTTTCTTTCTTCTAGGTTTTGAGTGTGTGAAATATTTCAAAATTTGACCTATGTAATTCAATTGTGGCATCTTATAAGTGTGTCCTAGTTGTAATAAGCAATCCAATGTTGTATTTGGAGTTGTTATTCTGATTCTTATTTCAATTGATGATTATAACATTCGTCTGAAATTTAGTTTGTTTAAATATTAAGTTAATTTTGTAATGAATTGTTTTCAAAGTCCTTCACTATGCTTTTTATTTATATAATATGAGACCAGTAGTTAAATATATTTTTATAATATCTTGATTAGAGCACCCATAATGGGTCTTGGTTTCATATTATTATTTATTATCAAATATTTTGTTAGTTTTAAACTTTAAAGATATTTGTTAATAAATATAAAGTATTTGTTGATGTATCAAATTATACCACTCTGGAAGAAAGTTGATCTTTTACTGACATGAAGATAATTAAAAAAACTAATGAGTCACATTTGAAAGACCAATAACAATGTCATTGGTATAGATGGTGTAAATGTAATGATACAAATGCCATATCACCACTCAAACATAAGTTATAAAATATAAAAAATTGGGAGATATCTAGCATTAAACATATAACCTAACACCTCTGCAATACTTTGTTCATTGTATCAAATATTCGATCTGACAGTTCGATACACAAAATGAACACGACACATGTTTTTGTGTATGTATTTTTGAAAATTCGTGTTTCGTGTTGACACATATTTCAAAATTCATGTTTCGTGTATTACACGAGTTAGACACAAATTTACCCGTTTAAACATGTATACAACTTTTAAAAATTGTGTGACTCAAAACTCGTATAATTGCATGTAAGACACGAATTAATATATTTTGACATGTTTGTTTTTTCCTTCATGTACAATGGTTTGATATAAAACTCATGTGTAAAATCATGTTTCTTTGTAACACAGTTTGTTACACAAATTAATTTCGTGTCGTTTTCGTGTTTGATATACAAACATGTTTTACAATTCTGTCATATAAGTTTGCGTGTTCTAAAATTCGTGTCTAACTAATGACTCGACACACATACATATATTGCTATGTCTACCAAACATAGTTTGTAACTGTTATTTTTCGCTGTGAAGTGATTATATACATCTTTTTAACATATTCTTTAATTGGTTTTGTTTTTTGGTATTTATTATTAAATTTTATATACATATTTAAACTTCTAAATATGTTCAAACTCATTAAATATATAATAAGGAACTATAATAATATATATTTACATATCGAAATGAAACATATTAATTTAAGGTTACTAGTCAATATTCTTTTGGTCTATGGTTTTAAATTATATATATAGTTAATATATTTAATTATTATAAAACTATATTATTCTAAGTGATAATAAAAAAACAATCTATAAGTTCTTAAATTATGTTAGATAACTTTGAATATATACTGAGCATTTGTTATGAGACTTTTTTTTTTTATTTCTAATTGTTATTTGCTTGATTATTTATCAATAGTTTTTTTTTAAATTTTTATTAATTATTCAATATATATTAAATAATCAAATTATTTTATTTATAAGTTCTTAAATTATGTTAGATGACTTTGAAGTTTGAATATATATAAAACACTTGTTATGAGACATTTTTATCATTAATTACTATTTATTTGATCATTTACCATCACTCGATGATAGTTTTTTTTTTTTAATTTTTTCATTAACTATTCAATATATATTAATTAATCGAATTATTTTTAGGTTTTGTATATTCAATCCTTCTTATTTGATAATACTTTGTTTTATCTCATTAACTAATAACTATATTTAAATGTAAAATATTTTAATGTGTTAATAAACTAAAAATATATAATATTAATTTTTTTTATGATGTAAAAACATAAAGTTATAATTTTACTATTTTTGGATTGACAAAAAATATTTTATGAGATTGATCGGAATTTATTACCGAAAGCATGTAAGCGTGGAATACCGAAAAAGAACCCTAATTATTGTCTCTCACAAAAAAAACACAAATCCACTTCAAAGAAGTCAACAAATTCCGGTCTCCGTCTTCTTCCCTGAACTCCTCTGCCTGCAGGTTTGCAGTAGCGGAGGGCTATTACCGGATTATGGCGGCCGAAAGTTCTAGATCCTCGTCATCATCGGCCGATACGTACATTGGAAGCTTGATAAGTTTGACGTCCAAGAGCGAGATAAGATATGAGGGAATTTTGTACAACATTAACACTGAAGAATCCTCAATTGGATTGCGTAACGGTAACTAATTTGATAAGATCTTGCTTTATGAAATGTTTTTTTTTTGTCCCGATTTGTGTTTTTGATCGGATATCCAGCTTAGGGCTCAAAGAACTGTGAAAAAGCTAAATTTCGAAAAAAAAAGTTACGTCTAACATCGGGGGCATTTTTCTTGATGTCTTATCATTTATGCGTTGATTTGTTTTTTTCTTTCCCAAAGTTGTTTGTATTGGTTCATCTGGCACCTTGATTTGCGTCTGAATTAGCTATCAGTTTGTTGATTTCGATGAACTGATTTTGTTTTTTGTATACTGTTAAATTAGATAAAGGAAATTCTTTCGCCTTCTATATATATATGCTTGACAATTGTTATATTTGTTAGCGATGTTATTTGCTTTAAAAATAGTATTGTTCAGATCAATACTAACTTAGCTTTATAACATTAGAGGAGCCTGTAAAAGTAAGTTTGGTGGTTGCCAGTTCTTATGGTATTTTGGAAGTTAAAAACATGCATGGATTGACATATTGTAGAAAAATTCGAAATGGGAAGGGAAAATTGCATAAAAGGGTAACATACTTTAGTCATGTTCTCAATATAGGCAACATACTAATTTTGGGACAGATGAATGGTAACATACTTTCAATGTTTAATAAAAAAGTTATTTTTTTTACCAAGGTTTTGGTGATTATTTTTTATGAGCTGATTTTAGCATACTATAGTTGGTGATGGTGAACATTCAAGAACACCCATGAACATTGATGAAAAGTTCAAACAAAAGAATTTAGAAAAAAGAATTATGAATAGATTCAAACAAGACCAATTATAATTTGACAAAAATAAATTGAACATATAATATTATACAACTAAAAATGTAATAATAGTTGGACAAAGTTTCTAAATGCCATATACATTGTTTTTTCTCTTCTTATAAGAGAAGAGCTATCATGAAATTAATTGAAAGAAAAACATAAATTAACAATTAAATTTAATAAATAGTGCGTTACCCAAAATGAGAAAAAGACTAAAGTACATTGCCCAAATGGAAATAACTTATAATCTTTATATGACTATCTTGCAGTAAGATCATTTGGAAGTGAAGGCCGGAAAAAAGATGGTCCACAAATCATGCCAAGTGAGAAAGTCTATGAATACATTTTATTTCGCGGAAGTGACATCAAGGTATTTATTATATTTCAAACATTATCAACTTATTATAAACATCAAAACACAATTACAAGTTACAAAATTTCCACTTTCCACTTTCTTTTTTGCAGGATCTTCAAGTGAAAACATCTCCACCTGTACAACCAACACAAAATATAACCAGCGATCCCGCCATTATACAAGTAAGTAGAAAAACATATAAATATATAAATAATTAAATATAATTATATGCTATTTTATCATGTAATATAATTCTAAAGACTTTTTCCATAAATGCAGTCTCACTACCCTAGACCAACTTTAACACCTTCAATTGCTACCGGTAACTCTATTTCTGACCATAATACCCCTAGTCCACAACTAGGACAACACCCTGGTATACCTTTATACCAACCAGATGGAAGTACAGGGTCGTGGGGCCCATCGCCACCTCCTCCAAATGTCAACACAAGTCTTCCAATGCCAATGTATTGGCCGGGATTCTATCCACAGTCAATGTTTCGACCAATGCAGTATCCGAATTTCAACGCGCCCTTGCCCGGTGGACTGCCCAACCTGCCCGAATATTCATCTTCGTTATTACCAACTTCTTCCGCCAGCTCAGCTAATTTAACCTCCAGTCTTCCTCCGGTACCGCCCTTGGTTTTAACCACTGAACCGTTGCCTAACTTTTTACAAACGAAGCCCTCTAACCCTGATGTAAATGTCAACATGGTTTATCAAGGGAAGTCTCAGATAAATGAATCCATGTCACCATCGTTAGTGACACCTGGACAATTGTTGCAGTCTGGGAAAGACGCGGTTGTGTCATCATCTCAATCCTCTCACGCTCAAATTGAAGCTGTTGTTCATAAGGATGTGGAATTGGCACCGTTGTCTGAAGAATCGGTGCCGGTTTCAGTTTCTACAGAAGCTCAGCCTCCAATATTGCCATTGCCGACTCAAGCGCGTAATGGAGCTCCGTACCATAACCACCAAAATTACAGAGGCGGTGGAAGAGGCAGAGGATTCGGGGTAAATATTTCACCTTCCATGTCGTATTCTTAATTTTACGGTTTTACCCCTTATTTTTATCAAAATCACCACACTTACAAGTGTTTTCACGATTTAGGGCTCACGAACTGTGATGAAATTTACCGAAGAGTTTGATTTTACTGCAATGAATGAAAAATTCAACAAGGACGAAGTCTGGGGTAGTTTAGGAAAAACAAACAAATCTGGTTTAAATGACATAGACGGGAACGTGACTGACGAGGATGAATTACAAGACGAAAATAATGGTGTTTTACCGAAAATTGACGTCAAGGTCACTTTTACTTTCTTTACTTAGAATAAAAAAATATTTTCAATTTTCATGTTGGAATTATATTTTAAAATTGTTACCCTCCAATCAACAGCCTGTTTATAGCAAGGACGACTTTTTTGATACGTTATCATGCAACTCCATTGATCATCAATCAAATAACGGAAGGACAAGATTCTCTGAGCAGATGAAATTAGATACAGAGGTAATCTCATTTTTACATGTTTATACAAAAAAAAAACTATTATCAGAAACATTCTTTAATACTTGACCTTTTCAGAAGTTTTTTTTCTTAAAAAAGATTAACTAATTTATTCGAATCTAATGTGAAATGTTTTATAAAGTCTTCTCATCCAAAATTTCATTTCTAAGTACGTGTTGTTCTTATAAAATGAAACATTACTTGGCAATATAGTAAAAAATATATATATTGGAATACTGGAATTTATAAAATAAAATAGATATCAAGTGTAAATTATATATAAAGATAATAATGTTTTGCTGGAGTTTTCTTTGAATTTATTGCCATATTATTTACGAATTGATTATATAAAAATTGATTACCATTTTAATTCTTCTGACAAAAAATAAATTTCTGTCTTTTATTAACATGCTGGATGGTTACAGACGTTTGGAGAATTTTCAAGATACAGAGGGGGTAGAGGTGGCCGTGGGCCCTACCGAGGAGGCCGTTCTCGAGGCGGTGGTTATTATAATGGAAGGGGTTACGGTTATGTCAATAGGGGCCGTGGTGGGACCCGCGGTTATTAAAGTGTTTGTTGCGTTAGAAAGTTGTGGTTGATGGGAAATATGAGTTTTACTTTTAGCCCTTTTTCTTTGGGCAAATGCATTAAAAAAATTATGTTAAACTTCCAAATGGCCTTTTTATGAGATTGATTAAGATTTGAAGTCATAATTGTTCGGCCTAATTTTTTCAATGATGGAAAAGTTGCATTAAATAGTTTCATCCATAGTGGCTTTTGTTACATCGTTCTCATTTTTTATATCTCACTAAAACTGATCAAAACAACGTCGTTACACGATATTGTACTTTTTATTAATATGAAAGTTGGACAAAATGAAATAGTTACATAAAACCTAAATCTATAGAACCTAAAATGTTCTAGGAGATTATATATGTAAAGTACATTTTTGTTTGGTTGTTGTTATCGCCAACAAGGCAACAAAACGTTCACGTATTGGATTTCAGTTTTTGTTTAACTGAAACCAGATTTTTGGTTTAGACCAAATAATGGAAGGTAAGGAGTAGAAGATGTCAGCCTCAATTTGGTGATGTTTGGTTTTGATTTGTTATTTATTTAATTTTTTTTACAAATAATAAGTCGTGTAAAAGATAAAATAGTTCTAGCACAAGCAAAAGGTAACCTAATTCGTTGAAATATTCACGTTATGGATTAAATTTATTTAAGATTTATCATGGAGTAGACTGGATACTAAAACAAATTACATATTATAATACGTAAGAAACAATGGATGCTCAGTTTGATTTGGACGGTACAAGTCAAACAGTACTATTTTATCATAAATTTGTGATTATGTATTCTGATTTGATATCACCTTGTGTTTTAACGATTAGAAATTATCTTTTTAGACCAACGAAAATATCTCCATCACCCTTTGTATATTTCTTTTATTTGTTGATTCTCACGTAAACGTTATGCTGTTTTTTGCTTTCTTCTCACTCTCCTAAATTTAGGCTATCATATATGAGTATCAGACCATCGTACTACTTTCCTACAATTTATCCAAGAAAATATCTATTACACCAAATTAATTTCAATTTCATACTTCGATTAATATAAAAATAGATTTCATTTTAGAGAGAGAAAGAGAAACATAGATTATGAAATGAAGAGGCATGGTGGCGAGTGATGACGTACCCCAGGACGGTGTTCTAACCGTGGTCATGCCGCCAAATTAGCATCATACACCCTACGTGAGTACCATACCCGATAGTCTAGGAAACGGTTTCCCTATTGTCTCTCACATTTTAGATTTTTTTAATAAATATATATTTTATATGCGAGTTTCAAATATAAATAATAATATATCAATATTAAATATGAAGAAAAAGAAAAAAAAAAGGGAGAAGAGTGCGGGAGTCTTCCACCGCAAGAGGGCTCACTGCACAGTGAAAACACCAAAGAGTTTGGTGTTTGTCATGTCGAATCACCATATGGTGTGGTGGAAGTACTCCCATCAACCTTATAATCTACTATTATAAGCTGAAAAATATTTAACTATAGGAAAATTTAAATGTCACTCTAAGATATCTTAAATTATACAAGAGAAATATCGTCATCTTAACATTCCCCAAACTAAATATGCTCCCAATTACATCTAAACCTAGAATAATGATGAGACATTTGATGCCTTAACTGAATCTAAGTTATCTATATTTAAAAATCATGATCATATTTCGGTTTTCTTCTTTAACAATTGGTTTCTTCTTCATCATATGAAGCTAAGCGATTCCAAATCGGAAGAATCATTTCTTTGACGAAAACAAGTATTTATCAAACTATTTATGATGTCAATTGAAGCTTTTTTTCATTGTATTTAGTTTTTCGATATATATATATATATATATATATATATATATATATATATATATATATATATATATATATATATATATATATATATATATATATATATATATATATATATATATATATATATTAAATTGATGTAACTTTGCTTTATATTTCATTTTTTCATTTAGTTTTTCTTCGGTTCTTTAGATTTCACAATAATATGCATGAATATCTATGTAAATTTTCGTAGTATCTATGCTTTCATCATATATTATGCTAGTAGATGTATTTTGTGCTCTTTATTTTGTATTTCATGTAAAGAATTTACCATAATTATATAAATTAATTTGTATGCACCCCAACTGTTTGATGCAGTGCTCAAAAGAGTTCTCTTTCTATATAACATAATATTTTTATGTGAATTTACAATGTAAAATAACATGTGAATATACCACGTGAGATTCACAAGTGAATATACATTGAATAACACACATCCTGTGTTTTTATGTATAAAAAGAAGTACACTTGAAGTTAGCAAAAAAGTAAACATAAAATGAAATATTCATATGTGAATATACCTTTACACATCAATGAGTATATTCACGTAATATATGCATAGTATTCACATATAAATCAATGTACTCTTATTAAGAATATGCCTTAATATGCATTACTGATTCACATGAGTTAATTATGTGCACATTATGTGGGTATTCAAATTCACATATGCAATCATATTTTTTAGTATTCACATGTGAATATGCCATGAAATATTCATATGTAATATATTTTATTTTTTCTTAAGCTTTTGATAGTTTTCTTAAACATTTCACAATAATATGCATGAGTATCCATGTATATTTTATTAGTATCTATTTAGTATAGGGTAATATTGCTTGTTATTTTGTAATTTATGTGAAGATTTTGTGATAGTTATATAAGTTAACTTGCGTGCACTCCAACTATCTGATAACTGCTCCATAGAGATTTATTTCTATACCACATACTATTCCTTTATGAATATAGTTGTAAGATTCACATGTAAATATACTTTGCAATATTCACATGTGAATATAAATTGAATAACTCATAAATCATTGTCACCTTTTGTCTACGCATTCACGTATAAAAATATTCAAAATATTGTGTCATTTTGCGAAAGGACATATATGCACATTTCGAAAATGTGCATATATGTACATTCGAAATGAACATATAAACAAATGCATTTTTCTTATTTTTAGTTTTTTATATGATTGACCTACGTTAGCCTTAGACGAGCCCTATAAATGATTTCTATGATAATTTCGGTGAAAAATGTTAGTCGGAAAAATAATTCTCAAGTTCTCATGAATATATGAGTTCTCAAATATATATATATATGTAGTGTCCAAGGTCATTAAATGTTGGTGATATTTCTAATAATAGCAGAGCCCTTTTGGGTTGCCATAGGAAAAGCAAACTTGTGACAAAATTAAATTGGGAGAAATTAGTTTATTAATTTGTCATATTATGATAAATTAATTAGAAACTAATTGGTAATTGATTAGAAATTAATTTGGAAGAAATTAATTACACGTACTGGATGTTAATTAATTAAATGAGTTTAATTAATAGAGACAATCTAGGGGCAAAGTGGCAAAAAGGAGATAGCTTTGTAGCTAAGCAGAACCCTCCCTATAAATTTAGAGCTAGGGTTCAAACCATAACACTACTTCCTTGCCCTAGAAGTGCCCCCACCTCCTCTCCTTTTGGCGATTTTCATAATCCTTTTCAAGGGTTTTGGATCTTGCTTTTTTACCTTAAGGAAGCTCTATCAGTTTGATCTTTTGGTGTTCTTGGGTGTGAATCAAAAGAGAGATTCTGGTTTGAATCATCTTCATCCAATTCAAGGTCGCACGAATAAGATCTCAAGCAAGAAGATCCGTAGAAAATAGAGAGGTAATTTTTATGTGTTCATCTTTTAGTTGCTACAATTATATAAATAATTTGATCCTGGTTAGTTTTTACATGAAAACTTGATTTGATATTGTTAAGACTTCTGCTGCAAATTGTTTTTGTTATTTATGATCAAATCCCTTCATAGGTTGTATACAATTTTGATCCCAAATTGAATTTGTGAAATTTGTGTCTGCATGCTTATTATTTTCGAGATATTAGGGTTTATGCTAAAATGTATTTTCTTGAAATTACATGTTATGATCTTCGCAAATTAGGGTTTCTAGAATGCATTTTTCGAAAATTTTAGGGCTTTGCTAGTGACCTTGGGCCTTTACTTGTGCATTAGGGTTTGCTTGAAAACTAGGGTTTCCTGAACTAGGGTTTCTAGAAAACTAGGGTTTCATGACGGCTAGGGTTTACAACCCTTACTTGTCTTGCAAGTTTCCTAACTTTCTTTGCCTTCTCGTTAACCCTTATTGCCTAATATGCAAACATCATAAATTTAAATATTGGGTAATGTTTAAATTCATTATTAACATTGTATCCTTGCACGCTTAATGGAATTAATAGTTAAAATAAAGTTTAAAATGCTTTAATATATATATATATATATATATATATATATATATATATATATATATATATATATATTAGAATTGTATTTATATGTATAACTTAAAGATTAAAACAAAAGCATTGGTCAAACCATGACTAGGATCACCCACTCTTTAAAATGTTTTTAGAATGTTTGAAGGAGGTTTCTTTGATTCCTAACAAGGTTGGTTTTTTAAAGGATTCATTGCTTATCACCTTCACCACCTGCCGCATTTTTCTTGAGTGAAGTTACTGAAAGGGGTTTGATAGGGCAATATTTCAATTTAAAAAGTATTAACTTAAAGTATTAAAATAAAAATGATGTTTTAAGTAAAATAAAAACGGGAATCATATTCTACAAATGAAAAACACATATTTTCTTTATAATATGTTGACGGAGCGTGTACGGTTTATCTGCACGTCAAATTGAGATTATAATTGAAGATGATGTGGCACTCACGATACTCAAGCGTTTCTTGAGCCGAGAATCACGCGATTTTTGCATGGTTGATCCACCTATGATCCACGATATCCCTGTCATGGACTATGATGAACATAGTCGAAATTAACATGTCATTGACCTTAGTCAATGAATCTCAAAGATCTAGAAATTCCATAGCGACTGAAATTGATAACTAGTTTATCTATGAGAATGACCTTTATGGTGCAACTACGACATCCCTCTTCACATCATGAAGTAAATTTTGGATCCTGGCCTTGTTAATAATATTTTGGTAATTATTTTAAAAGGATTAAATCAAACTAAATAAAACTTTGTTTTATAGATGTTTGCTCCAAATAACAACTCCAATTCCGATCTTCCTCCTCCACCTCCACTTCGGCCTCCTCCACCTCCATCAAACATCTCACTGCTTTCCATCGTATCGAGGAAAAACTCATGGGTCCTAATTAGATTGGGTTTGCACCTTAAGGATTGCCCTAAGATACGAGAACAAGGAGTAAATTGTAACATCCTTAACCTAGGGTAAATAATTTAATGAATAATAATAATAATAAATCTAATAATCTTAATATTTAAAACATAACAAACTAAATTAATTAATTCATCTTGAAGAAATATTTAGTTTAGAGTAACTTATTAAGGGTAAATATGGAAATTTACCACATGGATTCTAGAAGAAGGACTTAATTGGTAATTGGTGTTTTATAAGTGATGGGGGAGGACTAAAGAGCAAATATGGTATAACTTTAAGAGCTGGAGGGACTTTGTTGCAATAAGGGAAAAGATAGAAGCTTAAGTTTGGGAAAAACCCCCATTTTTCTTATAGATCGAGATTTGAGAGGGAGAGGGAGAGAAGAGGACAATTTCAAGAGATTCAAGTGGTGAGGATTGTCTTTGGCAAGATCTAAGTAGATTACATCAACCAATTGAAGATTTGAGGTAAGAAATCTAATCTCCATGTTTGAAACCCACCATTTTGGGTAGATCAAGTTCAAATTCGGGTTTCATAGTTGGGGGAAATGAACTCTATGATCCCAAAGGTGTAGCATATGAATTTTTATGATTATCTCTTTTCAATACAATGATTTCATGCTTGGAGGATCATTTGAATGTTGGTTGATACTCATGAACCCTAATTTTGTAGAAAAACCCATCAATGGGTGAAATCTTAATGAGTTGATTAACTTGCATCTTAAATGAGTTCTATGAAGAGCTTAAGTGTTCCTAGTGATTTCAATTAAATGGAAGAAGGAACCTCATGAATCATTGATCAATTGTTTGAATGGAATTGGACATTCCTTGATCTAAGCTTGTGAAGTAAATTGGGATTAGAACATGGATTTGATTCAATGAGGTTGTTATTGGATGATTTGTTTGGACCAAATGATGGGTAATTTAGATAGAAATAATGTCCTTTTGGTATTTAGAAGTTTGGGGTAGTATTAGACTTTGATTTGGACCAAAATGAAGTGAAAATGACCAAAAACGGAGCTGGAACTGGGTATTACACGACCCCGTACTGAAAGAGCACGACCCGTGCTGTTTGAGTCAGTGAGTTACACGACCCGTGTAATATATTACACGACCCGTGTAATTCTCTGATCAATTTTGGGTACTTTTTGAGTTTGAGCTCTACGGTTTGGGGCTTTGGGTCCTATGACTTAAACTCATTTCTAGGCAATGTTTAACTAAGATTTTACTCTTAATTAGTGAAGTTTAACTAGCCTAGAGCTATTAGTAATGTTGAATATTATTCCTTGTAGGAGAGGAGTAATCAAAGCGAAGCAAGGAGTAACATCCTACTTTGGGATTTAAGAGAGGTGAGTTACCGGGAGTACACATCCCCTTTTGAACCTTGTATCTTATTACAACTTTCATGCATGTTTTCTATGTGTTAATTGTTGCATAAACCTTATGTGTGCATAACATTTAAATGAGTCTTTTTCAAAGTGATACATATAAACTATACAAAGAAGTTTTAAGGACATTTGGACATCCTATTTGTGCATTGAATTACATGTAGGATGGGGATTGACCGTGAGATGCCTTGATGACGAGTTTGACCCTTCTCAAACAAAGAGGGTGAGGAGTTAATTTGAGTTTGACCCTTCTCAATCAAAGAGGGTGAGGAGTAGATGATCCCAACACTAGGGATTTGCATGAGGGAGTTGCTACCCCTCATGAGGCTAGTGTAATGGCCACTAGTCTTAGTTTCAACCCATACGGGGATCAAGTATTATGCTCCGTGCGTTTGCTTGTGAACTTAGGTGGGTGCCATTGAGGTGAGATGGACTTATACGAGGTGGACATGGGTTGGGATAGTTGCATTGCACTTGCATATTCATGACTACCTATTTTGGGAAAACTTTATGATGTTTTATTTCAAATTTTAAACGAGTAACGAAAACTATTTTTGGAGGTTATCCCGAGTGTTAAGGTTAACCCTTTCACTCACAATGAGATAGCCTCGGGTAACTCACTAGGCATTTCCATTGCCTAACCGTTTTGATGTGTACTCAGGTTATGAATAAGAGCTAGTGGCGTGGCGAGGACTTTTAGAACACCACGGTTTGTGTGGCCATTTGAACCATGTTTTGTACTGGAATTATGATACCACCTCGCTACATGTTTTAAACCATTTTTTTGTTGTTTTGGGACCAATTTTCCGCAATGATGAGACTATTTACGATTTAAAGATATTTTATTTTAAATGATGTTTTAAATTATAAATTCCTAGCGAGGGGTGTCACAATTTGGTATCAGAGCATTGGTTTAAGTGAACTAGGTACTAGGACTAGTACTTAGACTTAAACTTAAGGTGCTCTTGAGTGGAGAGTTTTGTGTTAGCTAAATAGTTGTATATTATAAGATTAATGTTCATTTTTCTCAGAATGGTGAACACTCGTAGCATGGTAGATGGTCAAGGGGGTGGGGCCGGTGATGAGGCTCAATCTCAACCCATTTCCCTTGCAAGCATTGAGAAAATGATGCTTGACTTATTGGCAAAACAAGAAGAAAAGATGGTTGGTAAGATGAAAGAGCTAATTGAAGATCAAGAAGTACGTTTGAGAGACGAAGTGAAGAACTTGTTTGGGGATAACACCGCTTCGGGCGGGCATGAGACAAGTAGTTCGTATGATAGCATGCAACATAGGCCTCCTAGCAACAATGTATCTCAAGACATGGTTGCACCAAGGAAGAAGTGTGGTTTCAAGGACTTTAACTCTTGCAAGCCACCAACTTACAACGGGACGTTAGATCCGGTTGTACTTCACAATTGGGTGATTGAAATTGAAATGGCTTTCTATGCATGCCAATGTGGTGACGATCAACGTGTGAACTTTGCAATCACTACTCTCAAGGAAACAACACTTGAATGGTGGTTGGAGACTAAGGAAATAATGGAAATGCATGTGTTGGAGAGCCTAACTTGGGATGTATTCTTGGAGAAGATGAAAGAGAGGTTTTGTACTAAAGAAGAGATCCGTGACCTTGAAAGGAAATTCCTTGATTTGAAGAAGGACAAAATGACCATCACGGAGTACAATGCTAAATTCCGAAAACTTTTGAGCTTTGCTAGAAGGTTGGCTCCGGATGAAGCCACTAAAGTGGATCAATATGTGGGAGGTTTACCTTGGAACTACCGACTAAACTTTGAAGCTGCTACTCTTGAAGTTGCCATGAGGAAAGCGAGGAAGATTGAGAAGACATTGGAGGAACGAGACAAAGAGAGACCTCAATTTGCAAACAAGAGGAAGGAAGGTCACGACTCACGCGGAAAATGGGCTACCGATCAAAAGAAACCGAAATTTGATGGGAAGGGAAAGAGTAACGACGCTACATTTAAGGCCAAGGAGGATGGGGCATGTTTTAAATGTGGTGAGAAAGGACACTTCTCCAACGCGTGTCCTAAAGGTTTCAAGTGCTATCAGTGTGGAGACTTCGGGCACAAAGCAAATGAGTGCACCGCGAAGAAGAAGGAGAATAGTGGAGGTGGAAGAAGTGAAGCACCTCGAACTCGAGGAAGGGCCTTTCAAATGACTGAAGAGGAAGCTAGGGAGAAGGCAAATGTGGTGTCAGGTATATTTCTTGTTAACTCTCTACCTGCTTCTATGCTTTTTGATTCGGGGGCTACTTACTCTCATGTGTCACCTAATTTTGCAAAAAGACTACAATTACCATTGCATAGACTTGAGTATGAGCTAGTGATAGATGTAGCGGGTGGTGCAAGCAAAATTGTGAGTAAAGAGATATCGCATGTAAAAGTGGAGTGTAGTGGAGCAGAATTTTGGGTGGATCTTATACTTCTAGATGTTGGAGGATTTGATGTTGTTCTTGGGATGGATTGGCTTGCAAAGTATGATGCTGAAATTTTATGTGGAAAGAAGATGGTGAGGGTGAAGACACCCGAAGGTGAACCGATTCTTATTTATGGAGACAAAAGAAGAGTACCCACTAGTGTGATCAACGTGATGAAAGCAAGAAGATGTTTGAGAAAGGGTTGTCAGTCTTACTTGGCGTATGTGGTAGACACGGTGAAGGAAAAGAAGACTTTAGAGAATATTGTGGTGGTGCGGGATTTCCCCGAAGTGTTTCCCGATGACCTACCCGGTTTACCACCGGATCGCCAAGTTGAATTTCGCATCGATTTGGTACCGGGAACCGCACCGTTAGCCAAAGCTCCGTATCGTTTAGCACCCGCGGAATTGAAAGAATTGATGACTCAATTGCAAGAACTTCTTGACAAGGGCTTCATTAGGCCTAGCTCTTCCCCTTGGGGAGCTCCAATATTATTTGTGAAGAAAAAGGATGGCTCCATGAGGATGTGTATTGACTACCGGGATCTCAACAAAGTGACTATCAAGAACCGGTATCCACTACCTCGTATTGATGACTTGTTTGATCAATTGCAAGGTGCGGGTTATTTTTCAAAAATTGATCTCCGGTCGGGTTATCATCAATTGAAAGTAAGAGATGAAGATGTAGAGAAGACGGCATTCCGAACAAGATATGGGCATTTTGAATTTCTTGTAATGCCTTTCGGGTTAACTAATGCACCCGCGGCTTTCATGGATCTTATGAATCGGGTGTGTAAACCATTCCTTGATAAGTTTGTGATCGTGTTCATTGATGATATCCTCATTTACTCAAAGTCGGAGGCGGAGCATAAAGAACATTTGAAGATGGTACTCGAAACTCTAAAAAGAGAGAAGTTGTATGCAAAGTTTTCCAAATGTGAATTTTGGATTGGGGAAGTTCAATTCCTTGGGCACGTGGTGAATAAAGATGGAATTAAAGTGGATCCGGCAAAGATTGAAGCAGTAATGAATTGGGAAAGACCAAAGAATCCAACCGAGATTAGAAGCTTTCTTGGTTTGGCGGGATACTATAGACGCTTTATAGAAGGCTTTTCCAAGATTGCATGTCCGTTGACTTCGTTGACCAAGAAGGATGAGAAGTTCGTATGGACCGACAAACAAGAAGAGGCATTTGAATTGTTAAAGAAGAAGTTGTGTGAAGCTCCTATTTTATCACTTCCGGAGGGCACCGAAGATTTTGCGGTTTATAGTGACGCGTCGGGCTTGGGAATTGGATGTGTTCTTACTCAAAGAGGAAAGGTTATCGCTTATGCATCACGTCAATTAAAGGAGCACGAGTTGAATTATCCCACTCATGACAAGGAGTTGGCGGCGGTGATTCATGCATTGAAGATTTGGAGGCATTATCTTTATGGCACTCAATGCAAACTCTTCACGGATCATCAAAGCTTGCAATATTTATTTAGTCAAAAGGATTTAAACGCGAGGCAAAGGCGGTGGATTGAAGTATTCAAGGATTATGATTGTGAAATCCTTTACCATCCGGGTAAAGCAAACATTGTGGCGGATGCTTTGAGTAGAAAAGAAATTAGTGAGAAAAGGAGGGTTAAATCATTAAGAATTGAAGTGGTATCCACACTAGTCGATATGTTGAAAGGTGTACAAGAGAAAGCTCAAGAAGAGGGTAACATTAAAGAAGAAAGACTTGGCAAGTCAGTGATCTTTGAGGAAAATTCTCACGGGTTGAAAACATTTCAAGGTCGTGTTTGGGTACCGTTGTATGGTGGAAACAGAGAATTAATTCTTGATGAAGCTCATAAGACCAAATATTCCATTCATCCCGGATGTACAAAAATGTATATGGATTTGAAGCCCTTGTATTGGTGGCCGACCATGAAAGTGGATATTGCAAAATATGTCAACAAGTGTTTAACGTGTTCCTTAGTGAAAACCGAGCATCAAAGACCATATGGAGATCTCGAGCCATTGTAAGTCCCGGAATGGAAATGGGAAAAGATCACCATGGATTTCGTTACCAAGTTACCCCGGACAAGAAATGGTCATGACATGATTTGGGTTATTGTGGACCGTTTGACTAAAAGTGCATTATTTCTTGCGGCAAGAGAAACATGGCCTGTTGATAAGTTTGCGGAGTTGTATGTGGATGAGGTCGTTCGAAGGCACGGGGTGCCATTATCAATTGTATCGGATCGAGACAGTCGGTTTACATCACATTTCTGGAGAAGCATGCAAGAAGTATTGGGAACCAAGTTATGTTTGAGTACGGCATATCATCCTCAAACCGATGGGCAAAGTGAGAGGACGATTCAAACTCTTGAAGACATGTTGCGTGCATGCGTGATGGATTTTGGAGGAAGTTGGGACAAGCATCTTCCTTTAATTGAGTTTTCTTACAACAATAGTTACCATTCATCCATAAAGATGGCCCCGTATGAAGCGTTATATGGAAGAAAGTGTAGATCCCCTTCATGTTGGTTACAAGCGGGAGAAAAGGTTCTGGTGGGGCCTAGTTTGATTCAAGAAACCGCGGAAAAAGTGGAGGTAATTCGGGAAAGGATGAAGGCGGCCCAAAGTAGACAGAAGAGTTATGCCAATTTGAAGAATCGACCCATGGTGTTTCAAGTGGGAGATCAAGTACTACTTAAAGTGTCACCTTGGAGAGGAATAATACGTTTTGGGAAAAGAGGAAAACTTAATCCAAGGTATATTGGACCGTTGAATGTGTTGGAGAAGATTGGCAAACAAGCTTATCGACTCGAGTTGCCATCGGAATTGAATGGAATTCATGATGTATTTCATGTATGTTACTTGAGGAGGTGGCTTGGCGATAAGGTTGACTTTCTACCTTTAGAAGAAATTCGGGTGGACGAAAACAAGAGACTTGTGGAGGAACCGGAGGAAATTTTGGATAGAAAGGTGAAAAAGCTAAGGAATAAGATGATTGATTTGGTTCTTGTCAAGTGGAAACATTCGTCGGGAGCAAACCTCACGTGGGAAACGGAAGATGAAATGCGAAAGAGATATCCACGTCTTTTTGGTGAAGCCGAGATTCCGAGGACGGAATCTTCTTAAGGGGAAGGTAATTGTAACATCCTTAACCTAGGGTAAATAATTTAATGAATAATAATAATAATAAATCTAATAATCTTAATATTTAAAACATAACAAACTAAATTAATTAATTCATCTTGAAGAAATATTTAGTTTAGAGTAACTTATTAAGGGTAAATATGGAAATTTACCACATGGATTCTAGAAGAAGGACTTAATTGGTAATTGGTGTTTTATAAGTGATGGGGGAGGACTAAAGAGCAAATATGGTATAACTTTAAGAGCTGGAGGGACTTTGTTGCAATAAGGGAAAAGATAGAAGCTTAAGTTTGGGAAAAACCCCCATTTCTCTTATAAATCGAGATTTGAGAGGGAGAGGGAGAGAAGAGGACAATTTCAAGAGATTCAAGTGGTGAGGATTGTCTTTGGCAAGATCTAAGTAGATTACATCAACCAATTGAAGATTTGAGGTAAGAAATCTAATCTCCATGTTTGAAACCCACCATTTTGGGTAGATCAAGTTCAAATTCGGGTTTCATAGTTGGGGGAAATGAACTCTATGATCCCAAAGGTGTAGCATATGAATTTTTATGATTATCTCTTTTCAATACAATGATTTCATGCTTGGAGGATCATTTGAATGTTGGTTGATACTCATGAACCCTAATTTTGTAGAAAAACCCATCAATGGGTGAAATCTTAATGAGTTGATTAACTTGCATCTTAAATGAGTTCTATGAAGAGCTTAAGTGTTCCTAGTGATTTCAATTAAATGGAAGAAGGAACCTCATGAATCATTGATCAATTGTTTGAATGGAATTGGACATTCCTTGATCTAAGCTTGTGAAGTAAATTGGGATTAGAACATGGATTTGATTCAATGAGGTTGTTATTGGATGATTTGTTTGGACCAAATGATGGGTAATTTAGATAGAAATAATGTCCTTTTGGTATTTAGAAGTTTGGGGTAGTATTAGACTTTGATTTGGACCAAAATGAAGTGAAAATGACCAAAAACGGAGCTGGAACTGGGTATTACACGACCCCGTACTGAAAGAGCACGACCCGTGCTGTTTGAGTCAGTGAGTTACACGACCCGTGTAATATATTACACGACCCGTGTAATTCTCTGATCAATTTTGGGTACTTTTTGAGTTTGAGCTCTACGGTTTGGGGCTTTGGGTCCTATGACTTAAACTCATTTCTAGGCAATGTTTAACTAAGATTTTACTCTTAATTAGTGAAGTTTAACTAGCCTAGAGCTATTAGTAATGTTGAATATTATTCCTTGTAGGAGAGGAGTAATCAAAGCGAAGCAAGGAGTAACATCCTACTTTGGGATTTAAGAGAGGTGAGTTACCGGGAGTACACATCCCCTTTTGAACCTTGTATCTTATTACAACTTTCATGCATGTTTTCTATGTGTTAATTGTTGCATAAACCTTATGTGTGCATAACATTTAAATGAGTCTTTTTCAAAGTGATACATATAAACTATACAAAGAAGTTTTAAGGACATTTGGACATCCTATTTGTGCATTGCATTACATGTAGGATGGGGATTGACCGTGAGATGCCTTGATGACGAGTTTGACCCTTCTCAAACAAAGAGGGTGAGGAGTTAATTTGAGTTTGACCCTTCTCAATCAAAGAGGGTGAGGAGTAGATGATCCCAACACTAGGGATTTGCATGAGGGAGTTGCTACCCCTCATGAGGCTAGTGTAATGGCCACTAGTCTTAGTTTCAACCCATACGGGGATCAAGTATTATGCTCCGTGCGTTTGCTTGTGAACTTAGGTGGGTGCCATTGAGGTGAGATGGACTTATACGAGGTGGACATGGGTTGGGATAGTTGCATTGCACTTGCATATTCATGACTACCTATTTTGGGAAAACTTTATGATGTTTTATTTCAAATTTTAAACGAGTAACGAAAACTATTTTTGGAGGTTATCCCGAGTGTTAAGGTTAACCCTTTCACTCACAATGAGATAGCCTCGGGTAACTCACTAGGCATTTCCATTGCCTAACCGTTTTGATGTGTACTCAGGTTATGAATAAGAGCTAGTGGCGTGGCGAGGACTTTTAGAAGACCACGGTTTGTGTGGCCATTTGAACCATGTTTTGTACTGGAATTATGATACCACCTCGCTACATGTTTTAAACCATTTTTTTGTTGTTTTGGGACCAATTTTCCGCAATGATGAGACTATTTACGATTTAAAGATATTTTATTTTAAATGATGTTTTAAATTATAAATTCCTAGCGAGGGGTGTCACAATTTGGTATCAGAGCATTGGTTTAAGTGAACTAGGTACTAGGACTAGTACTTAGACTTAAACTTAAGGTGCTCTTGAGTGGAGAGTTTTGTGTTAGCTAAATAGTTGTATATTATAAGATTAATGTTCATTTTTCTCAGAATGGTGAACACTCGTAGCATGGTAGATGGTCAAGGGGGTGGGGCCGGTGATGAGGCTCAATCTCAACCCATTTCCCTTGCAAGCATTGAGAAAATGATGCTTGACTTATTGGCAAAACAAGAAGAAAAGATGGTTGGTAAGATGAAAGAGCTAATTGAAGATCAAGAAGTACGTTTGAGAGACGAAGTGAAGAACTTGTTTGGGGATAACACCGCTTCGGGCGGGCATGAGACAAGTAGTTCGTATGATAGCATGCAACATAGGCCTCCTAGCAACAATGTATCTCAAGACATGGTTGCACCAAGGAAGAAGTGTGGTTTCAAGGACTTTAACTCTTGCAAGCCACCAACTTACAACGGGACGTTAGATCCGGTTGTACTTCACAATTGGGTGATTGAAATTGAAATGGCTTTCTATGCATGCCAATGTGGTGACGATCAACGTGTGAACTTTGCAATCACTACTCTCAAGGAAACAACACTTGAATGGTGGTTGGAGACTAAGGAAATAATGGAAATGCATGTGTTGGAGAGCCTAACTTGGGATGTATTCTTGGAGAAGATGAAAGAGAGGTTTTGTACTAAAGAAGAGATCCGTGACCTTGAAAGGAAATTCCTTGATTTGAAGAAGGACAAAATGACCATCACGGAGTACAATGCTAAATTCCGAAAACTTTTGAGCTTTGCTAGAAGGTTGGCTCCGGATGAAGCCACTAAAGTGGATCAATATGTGGGAGGTTTACCTTGGAACTACCGACTAAACTTTGAAGCTGCTACTCTTGAAGTTGCCATGAGGAAAGCGAGGAAGATTGAGAAGACATTGGAGGAACGAGACAAAGAGAGACCTCAATTTGCAAACAAGAGGAAGGAAGGTCACGACTCACGCGGAAAATGGGCTACCGATCAAAAGAAACCGAAATTTGATGGGAAGGGAAAGAGTAACGACGCTACATTTAAGGCCAAGGAGGATGGGGCATGTTTTAAATGTGGTGAGAAAGGACACTTCTCCAACGCGTGTCCTAAAGGTTTCAAGTGCTATCAGTGTGGAGACTTCGGGCACAAAGCAAATGAGTGCACCGCGAAGAAGAAGGAGAATAGTGGAGGTGGAAGAAGTGAAGCACCTCGAACTCGAGGAAGGGCCTTTCAAATGACTGAAGAGGAAGCTAGGGAGAAGGCAAATGTGGTGTCAGGTATATTTCTTGTTAACTCTCTACCTGCTTCTATGCTTTTTGATTCGGGGGCTACTTACTCTCATGTGTCACCTAATTTTGCAAAAAGACTACAATTACCATTGCATAGACTTGAGTATGAGCTAGTGATAGATGTAGCGGGTGGTGCAAGCAAAATTGTGAGTAAAGAGATATCGCATGTAAAAGTGGAGTGTAGTGGAGCAGAATTTTGGGTGGATCTTATACTTCTAGATGTTGGAGGATTTGATGTTGTTCTTGGGATGGATTGGCTTGCAAAGTATGATGCTGAAATTTTATGTGGAAAGAAGATGGTGAGGGTGAAGACACCCGAAGGTGAACCGATTCTTATTTATGGAGACAAAAGAAGAGTACCCACTAGTGTGATCAACGTGATGAAAGCAAGAAGATGTTTGAGAAAGGGTTGTCAGTCTTACTTGGCGTATGTGGTAGACACGGTGAAGGAAAAGAAGACTTTAGAGAATATTGTGGTGGTGCGGGATTTCCCCGAAGTGTTTCCCGATGACCTACCCGGTTTACCACCGGATCGCCAAGTTGAATTTCGCATCGATTTGGTACCGGGAACCGCACCGTTAGCCAAAGCTCCGTATCGTTTAGCACCCGCGGAATTGAAAGAATTGATGACTCAATTGCAAGAACTTCTTGACAAGGGCTTCATTAGGCCTAGCTCTTCCCCTTGGGGAGCTCCAATATTATTTGTGAAGAAAAAGGATGGCTCCATGAGGATGTGTATTGACTACCGGGATCTCAACAAAGTGACTATCAAGAACCGGTATCCACTACCTCGTATTGATGACTTGTTTGATCAATTGCAAGGTGCGGGTTATTTTTCAAAAATTGATCTCCGGTCGGGTTATCATCAATTGAAAGTAAGAGATGAAGATGTAGAGAAGACGGCATTCCGAACAAGATATGGGCATTTTGAATTTCTTGTAATGCCTTTCGGGTTAACTAATGCACCCGCGGCTTTCATGGATCTTATGAATCGGGTGTGTAAACCATTCCTTGATAAGTTTGTGATCGTGTTCATTGATGATATCCTCATTTACTCAAAGTCGGAGGCGGAGCATAAAGAACATTTGAAGATGGTACTCGAAACTCTAAAAAGAGAGAAGTTGTATGCAAAGTTTTCCAAATGTGAATTTTGGATTGGGGAAGTTCAATTCCTTGGGCACGTGGTGAATAAAGATGGAATTAAAGTGGATCCGGCAAAGATTGAAGCAGTAATGAATTGGGAAAGACCAAAGAATCCAACCGAGATTAGAAGCTTTCTTGGTTTGGCGGGATACTATAGACGCTTTATAGAAGGCTTTTCCAAGATTGCATGTCCGTTGACTTCGTTGACCAAGAAGGATGAGAAGTTCGTATGGACCGACAAACAAGAAGAGGCATTTGAATTGTTAAAGAAGAAGTTGTGTGAAGCTCCTATTTTATCACTTCCGGAGGGCACCGAAGATTTTGCGGTTTATAGTGACGCGTCGGGCTTGGGAATTGGATGTGTTCTTACTCAAAGAGGAAAGGTTATCGCTTATGCATCACGTCAATTAAAGGAGCACGAGTTGAATTATCCCACTCATGACAAGGAGTTGGCGGCGGTGATTCATGCATTGAAGATTTGGAGGCATTATCTTTATGGCACTCAATGCAAACTCTTCACGGATCATCAAAGCTTGCAATATTTATTTAATCAAAAGGATTTAAACGCGAGGCAAAGGCGGTGGATTGAAGTATTCAAGGATTATGATTGTGAAATCCTTTACCATCCGGGTAAAGCAAACATTGTGGCGGATGCTTTGAGTAGAAAAGAAATTAGTGAGAAAAGGAGGGTTAAATCATTAAGAATTGAAGTGGTATCCACACTAGTCGATATGTTGAAAGGTGTACAAGAGAAAGCTCAAGAAGAGGGTAGCATTAAAGAAGAAAGACTTGGCAAGTCAGTGATCTTTGAGGAAAATTCTCACGGGTTGAAAACATTTCAAGGTCGTGTTTGGGTACCGTTGTATGGTGGAAAAAGAGAATTAATTCTTGATGAAGCTCATAAGACCAAATATTCCATTCATCCCGGATGTACAAAAATGTATATGGATTTGAAGCCCTTGTATTGGTGGCCGACCATGAAAGTGGATATTGCAAAATATGTCAACAAGTGTTTAACGTGTTCCTTAGTGAAAACCGAGCATCAAAGACCATATGGAGATCTCGAGCCATTGGAAGTCCCGGAATGGAAATGGGAAAAGATCACCATGGATTTCGTTACCAAGTTACCCCGGACAAGAAATGGTCATGACATGATTTGGGTTATTGTGGACCGTTTGACTAAAAGTGCATTATTTCTTGCGGCAAGAGAAACATGGCCTGTTGATAAGTTTGCGGAGTTGTATGTGGATGAGATCGTTCGAAGGCACGGGGTGCCATTATCAATTGTATCGGATCGAGACAGTCGGTTTACATCACATTTCTGGAGAAGCATGCAAGAAGTATTGGGAACCAAGTTATGTTTGAGTACGGCATATCATCCTCAAACCGATGGGCAAAGTGAGAGGACGATTCAAACTCTTGAAGACATGTTGCGTGCATGCGTGATGGATTTTGGAGGAAGTTGGGACAAGCATCTTCCTTTAATTGAGTTTTCTTACAACAATAGTTACCATTCATCCATAAAGATGGCCCCGTATGAAGCGTTATATGGAAGAAAGTGTAGATCCCCTTCATGTTGGTTACAAGCGGGAGAAAAGGTTCTGGTGGGGCCTAGTTTGATTCAAGAAACCGCGGAAAAAGTGGAGGTAATTCGGGAAAGGATGAAGGCGGCCCAAAGTAGACAGAAGAGTTATGCCAATTTGAAGAATCGACCCATGGTGTTTCAAGTGGGAGATCAAGTACTACTTAAAGTGTCACCTTGGAGAGGAATAATACGTTTTGGGAAAAGAGGAAAACTTAATCCAAGGTATATTGGACCGTTGAATGTGTTGGAGAAGATTGGCAAACAAGCTTATCGACTCGAGTTGCCATCGGAATTGAATGGAATTCATGATGTATTTCATGTATGTTACTTGAGGAGGTGGCTTGGCGATAAGGTTGACTTTCTACCTTTAGAAGAAATTCGGGTGGACGAAAACAAGAGACTTGTGGAGGAACCGGAGGAAATTTTGGATAGAAAGGTGAAAAAGCTAAGGAATAAGATGATTGATTTGGTTCTTGTCAAGTGGAAACATTCGTCGGGAGCAAACCTCACGTGGGAAACGGAAGATGAAATGCGAAAGAGATATCCACGTCTTTTTGGTGAAGCCGAGATTCCGAGGACGGAATCTTCTTAAGGGGAAGGTAATTGTAACATCCTTAACCTAGGGTAAATAATTTAATGAATAATAATAATAATAAATCTAATAATCTTAATATTTAAAACATAACAAACTAAATTAATTAATTCATCTTGAAGAAATATTTAGTTTAGAGTAACTTATTAAGGGTAAATATGGAAATTTACCACATGGATTCTAGAAGAAGGACTTAATTGGTAATTGGTGTTTTATAAGTGATGGGGGAGGACTAAAGAGCAAATATGGTATAACTTTAAGAGCTGGAGGGACTTTGTTGCAATAAGGGAAAAGATAGAAGCTTAAGTTTGGGAAAAACCCCCATTTCTCTTATAGATCGAGATTTGAGAGGGAGAGGGAGAGAAGAGGACAATTTCAAGAGATTCAAGTGGTGAGGATTGTCTTTGGCAAGATCTAAGTAGATTACATCAACCAATTGAAGATTTGAGGTAAGAAATCTAATCTCCATGTTTGAAACCCACCATTTTGGGTAGATCAAGTTCAAATTCGGGTTTCATAGTTGGGGGAAATGAACTCTATGATCCCAAAGGTGTAGCATATGAATTCTTATGATTATCTCTTTTCAATACAATGATTTCATGCTTGGAGGATCATTTGAATGTTGGTTGATACTCATGAACCCTAATTTTGTAGAAAAACCCATCAATGGGTGAAATCTTAATGAGTTGATTAACTTGCATCTTAAATGAATCCTATGAAGAGCTTAAGTGTTCCTAGTGATTTCAATTAAATGGAAGAAGGAACCTCATGAATCATTGATCAATTGTTTGAATGGAATTGGACATTCCTTGATCTAAGCTTGTGAAGTAAATTGGGATTAGAACATGGATTTGATTCAATGAGGTTGTTATTGGATGATTTGTTTGGACCAAATGATGGGTAATTTAGATAGAAATAATACTTCGTCATGAATCATTGATCAAATGTTTGTGGACCGTTCAGATCCACCACTAGACACGGTGAATGATACTTCGTCATATTTACTGATGATTTTAGTAGATATGGTTATGTTTGTTTGATTAAACATAAATTAGAAACCTTTCAAGTGTTCAAAGAGTTTTAGAGCGAAGTAGAGAATCAACTAGGAGAACATTAAGATGCTCTGATCCGATAGGGGTGGAGAATATCTTAGTTTTGAATTTTGCGAACATCTTAGGAACTGTGGAATAGTTTCACAGTTGTCTCCTCCCAAAACACCACAACATAATGGTGTATCTGAATGGAGAAATTAAACATTGTTGGACATGGTTCGATCCATGATGAGTCGTGCTACACTTCCAATAAGCTTCTGGGGTTATGCTCTGGAAACTGAACCCACATCTTAACCTCGTACCAACTAAGAAGGTTGCAAATACACCCTCTGAAATGTGGCGTGGGGTTCATCCCTTACTAGCACATATGAAAGTCTAGGTTTATGAAGTTTTCGTTCGTCGTGAAGCTCATGACACGCTTGAACCCAAATATGAGAAGTGTCACTTCATTGGATATCCCGAAAAGTCCTTTGGATACTTGTTTTACAAACCTTCTGAGAACAAAGTGTTTGTGACTTGAAGGGGAATCTTTCTTTAGAGAGAGAGAGAGAGAGAGCTCATATCCAAAGAAGCTAGTGGGATCAAGATTGATCTTGAAGAGATTCAAGATTCAACCAATGAAGAACCTTTTGTTGACACTAGCACTCGACCAAATGATGAGAATCCTGTTGAGGAAACTGACATATCTCCACCTCTTCGCAGATCCGGTAGTGTTAGTCACCCTCTTGCATTTTATGGTTTCCATATTACTGAAAGTGACACACTGTTCAGTGATAGTGCACCGGTTAGTGAGGATGAGCCATCCAACTACAAGGAAGCAATGACAGGCCCAGATGCTGTCAAATGGAAAGAGGCCATGGAGAGTGAGATTCAGTCCATGTATGATAACCAAATTTGGAATTTAGTTGATCCTACATTTGACCGTAAAACCGTTGGGTGTAAGTGGATCATCAAGAAGAAGACCGACATGGATGAGAATGCGCACACTTTCAAAACTAGACTGGCAGCAAAGGGTTTTACTCAGACTCAAGGGATTGATTATGATGAAACCTTCTCACGAGTAGCTAAGATTAAGTCTATTAGGGTATTAGGTGCCATACAAAATGTTGAGGGCATACTTGTTAAAACTAAAATTGAAAGGGAAGATTTGGTAAATGCTGAAATAAGTTTGTCTCACGAAGAAAAGCCTCAATGAAGGCTCGAAGTCGCTACATCTGGTAGCAAGGGTGGAAAGCCTGCCCACTGAACAAGCTCCAAACTTATTGCTCAAAAAGCCACTTAAATCCTTTTAACGAGGTCCGACTGTGACCATACCCACCAAATGTGGGGTGCCTCATACCATGAAACAAACAACCTAATGCTATTTGTACAACTAATTTTGTCTTAAATGGGGAGAACATATCTTAATTGACAACACAACTCTGAAAACCTTCAAGAACTTCTTTATCTGATGTTCCCCTTGATTCTCAATAGTTTCTCGCAATTCCGTTAGACATTCAACACAATTTCTCGAGCTCTCTGTAATCCCCAAGACTACAGACGTTATAGTCTCCTCAACTGGCCGAATTTATATGGTAGTCAAGGGTGACTGTTTTGAATGTTAATACCAATAATTTTCTCCCAATTAAACCTAATTACACCTAATCAATTTACTTAATTACTGATATATAGCAACTTGTGTGTGTGTGTGTGTGTGTATATATATATATATATATATATATATATATATATATATATATATATATAGTTATCACAATGTATATACACTAGAAACGACTTTCCAAACTCTATATTTTCTCTCGTTTGCATGCTTTTAGTGTTAGTTTTGTGTATAATTGTTTCCATGGAAAAACCTTACCTATTATCTAACAATTCCTGAAAAAAACCCTTTTATTATTTTTGAGTACGTTAAAACCCTTGTAATATTGAAATTTCTTAAGTTAAGGATACGTAAGTTGCCCCTTCCCAACTGGTAACGTAGCGTATATTGCATATAAAAGATGACATGTAATCTGAAGTAGCATATAAAAGATGACATGTAACCTGATGTGGCAACTGGTAAGGAAGAATTAGGTTTAAAATCAAGCGTTCGTATTTACGAAGGCGAAACCTACGACTTCCTTCAACCTCACCCTCTCTCTCTCTCTCTCTCTCTCTCTCTCTCTCTCTCTCTCTCGTTACAAACTGATGGGTCGATCGTACGGAGCTTCTTCTTCAATTTCAAATCCAAGAGAAACTCGAGAAGAAATTACCGAGTGAACCTAGTTAGTCCAGTAGAAATTACCGAAGATGATCCTCTTTCACCTTCGATTATTTAACCCTAACCTTCTTTCAACTTAGTTACCCCGATTTATTTAACTGATTCTTTAACACTAGCTTCTTCTCACTCGCATGTTCGACATTCTTGTCTGATGGAGAATGTCGACTCCACTTACATCACACGTAAGCTCGTAACCACCAACAATCTAAGGTTACTTGATATTAGATCGATTTTCGTGAGTAATCATTAAATAAGTGGTTTAAATAAGAGAAATCAAGAATAAAAGGGTTTTAACGTACTCAAAAATTATAAAATGGTTTTTTCAGGAATTGATAGATAATAGGTAGGGTTTTTCCATGGTTTTTGAGTTGTGTATACACGCTGAAAACCAATTTCGAAGCTCTTACCATTACTTAAAGAAATTTAGAAACTTATATAAACAATTGTGAAACTTGTTATATATTGGTTTTCTTTTTTATATTAGTAAGACCAAAAAATTCACAACAATTTCAAAATTTGAAAAAAACTCAAAAATGTATATTTTACCTTGGCATTTGTGATTTTTACTATTGTATTCACAAACATTTGCACGTTGTTTGTTCTCGATTTTCCATCAAATGAAGAAGAAGAACACCAAAACAATGATGAATTTAAGTGTTTTTGTATTTTGCTACATGTGGTGCTAAGTACACATATGGAGAATGTAACATCCCCCAAAGGCACATATCCTTGATCCCACATCGACTGGATAGGAGAACTAAGCATTGCCATATAAGGAATGTGGATACCTACATATCACAATGTGTTTTAAAGCTGCAAGGGAATTGACGGAGATTCCTTGAGAACTCTACATTTATGCATGCCAGAGCGAGAGCAATTTCAGGTGGGTGACTCCCTGAGAAGTTTTCGTGCTGGGTGGCCCAAAGTGGACAATACTGTGATACGTGTGAGTGAGGGATGTCACAGAGAACATGAAACTGTTAATGAGCCATATATTCATATCTATATTTTCAATTGAGGCAATACTGTGATACGTGTGAGTGAGGGATGTTACAGAGAACATGAAACTTTTAATGAGCCATATATTCATATCTATATTTTGAATTGAGGACGACGATACAAGAAAGTCCTCAAAACAAGTCAAAGATTCAAAATAAGTGCATTTGAGAGTCCTAAAAAAGGGCATGAAAGAGTTGAAGATGAAGTTTGAGATGATTTTCTATCGAAGACGATATAAAGGAGACATTTACTAACTATAAATTCAATTTAAACTTTGTAAAAGTTGTTCCAAATATCCAAGAATGAGTATCTATTTTTAGTTTGATAGAAACTCGTATGGAAGTGCGTCAAAGACTAATGTCTCATATGAGTTACAAGGGCATGAAAGAGTTGATGTTGAAGTTTGAGATGATTTTCTGTCGAAGACGACATAAATGAAACATTTACTAACTATAAATTCGATTTAAAGTTTGTAAAAGTTGTTCCATAAATCCAAGAATGAGTATCTACTTTTAGTTTGATAGAAACTCGTACGGAAGTGTGTCAAAAACTAATGTTTCATATGAGTTATTATCAACGATGGGATAGATGTAAATTCCTAGATCTTTGGACAGGCTGGTAGATTTAGGGCATATGTTGGAAAACTTTTGTTTTTTGTAACTTCATATTTATAAATAAATAAATTTATTAGTTATTTAATGTCAATTTAACGTAGCATATCATACCAGTATAACTGAAACCTTGCAAGACCTTGATGAGTTCCAACATACCGTGGATGAGCTTTCATAGTTGTACCTTATATGTTACAAATGTTTTCTCACATATTCCATAAACATCTTATTTATTGAAACACACACATATATAGGTTACAAATGTTTTATTATGTATTCCATAAATATCTTATATCTAACACTTTGTTCTAAAATCTAGGAATGGATATTTACTTCAAAGATAACAACTCGCTGAAAGTTTAGTATTCGACACACATACCCATCAAATCAAGAAGTAGATATCCTTTCATGGATCTTTAGAATCACGGATATATGGAATTTTTGATCATAAAGATACTATATTTGGGATCCTCCATCTCTTGAACAAATAATTCAAACTAACAAAACTACTTAATCATTACACCTCAATAAATAGTTTTGATGATGGTTTGACATGAAGCTCATCATTTCTTTGTTCATTCTTGGTTTAGAACGATTAAGTTGTTTCTTGACCTGTCACAATCTTCTAACAACATGTCATTTCTTCTTGGTTGGATGTCAACTCAGGTGGCTCTACGCATTAACAACTTGCAGTTCGTTATTGTGTACATGCTACTTTAGGGTTGCTTCTAGCTCTACCTAATTTTTGACCTGATTAATCCTATGCACATAGGTACACTGGCTCACACAACACTCTTTAGCACCACATATTCTGGTCACGAGGCTCTCCTGCAATGATATTCTTAGTTGAATGAGAACTCAGATGTGATACAACTTGCAATTCATCATTGCATCTTTTGTAGCACGAACTACGTACAATTTTTTACAGAAAATGTTCTTGGTATTTGAATCGTGGCAAGTGTCGTAAAAGAACTTACATGATTTCATCAAAATACTAGGCCTTAAATCTGAACTTTGCTTTGTCACCATTTGAGAGCGATTAAGGAAATCACGATCTGAAAGTATAAAACCTCAGACCCAAACACACTAATTCACTATGCAGCTTATTATATACTTCGAATTTTCCATAAAAGCAAAATTTCGAAACAACTTTGGTTATAAAAGTTGTTTCGCTACAGATAAAGTATTTCAAAGCTCAATTTTGTGGTAAAAGAAGTTGCGCAATAACTATTGCCAGAAAAAGTTACTTGCAACTCATGACGTATTTCAAAACAATGGTCAATATATTAAATGTTTTAAAAGCAATGGTCAATATAATAAATGTAACTAAAAAAGTAGTCATTTTGATGAATATCGTTATTTTAGAATCTTTCATTTTCTATAACTTGTTCTCCTTTGTACTTGAACATCAAATATGTGTTTAACCAAAAAATGTTGATTATCACCTATGTTGTTTTTTTAGCACAACCTTCCTCAAATATTGAAAATGTTAGCTTCATAATTATAAGTAGTCATCTTTAACGTGACGGTTGATTAAGAATAGGGGGGATATGACGGAATTCCTTTTAATCAAGTTGCATATACAAAAGAGAAATAGACAACACTTATAAATAAATCAAGGGTAACTAAACCGAACTTCTGATCATTGGAAAAGTAAAATCCGGCGAATGAGCGACCCTCGGTGACCTCGGAGATCTTGGAGGGAACTCCGTAACTTGATGCCCATCACAATTGTAATATATTACCCCTGAAAACTCTGGTGGCTGACACTTCACTCCCATCAATATCTCTTTCTGCCATAAACCACCTTGTCCAAACCCTTCCTCCACCACCCTACCGCCGCCGCCACCACCACCATTCTGGTCACTTCCTGTTTTATGGTTGATGAGAAGAGAGGTCATAGCCTTATTACTTATGGTGGTGATCAATTGCTTTGGAGACCTTAAGGGCGATCTTGGTGGAAACTTTTCTTGATAATTATCTTCCCCACCTGAGTCCGACGTATGATTAGTAGTACCAATATCATCTTTACTTCTTTCCTTTCTTGAAGCCCGTCTTGCGTGGTTGGCGCACAATGCAACTATGACAGACACCATTACAAATAGGCCGATTCCAAGGGGCGCGGAGATGCCTACATGATTGTTAGCAACATGCATCACACTCAAACGTACCATTTTGATTGATAATATGATAGGATAGAAGAAGAAATACAGATACCAAGTCTCGTTTATTTTGCGTGTGTATATATAGAGAGTTAGTGGTTAATATGCATTTAATATTCCTGGAAGGTAGAGGGAAAAGGATGTCCAACTTCTAATAGTAGGATTGATAAATGTTGTAAGACGATTATGAAAATTTAATTATTTATTAATGGCTTTCTAATTTCATTTGTACAAAATTAGCTGCATGATTAATGCTATAACTTATAAATTCGATATTACCAAGTTTTTGGTGATAATTTAGTAGTAAAATTCATTTATATTAATCCAAATCAAAGAATTAAACCATAGATAATGAACAAATAAGTAATTTTAACATGATACAAGAGATTAGAAAGCGTTAAGATTTTTATGTGATTATCGAGAAAAAGACATGTTGGAACTTTTATATGAAACCCATTAATTCAACATCTAAAAAATAATGCATTTTCTAAAGACCGATAAGATCGAAGGTATTGTTTGTTTAAGAGAAGAATACATCATCAGCCCCACCAGTGCCAATGGGAAATGGTTAAGTCAACCCTTTTTTGCTGCTATCGTAGACTTTTATTTAATGATTTCTATAGTTTGACCGGGTCTTCCAAGTTGGACATAGAACCGACTTTAGGTGTTGATCAAGAGTTAGAACTTGTGGACATCGACCTTACTCTTGACCAATTCCACAACGACTTCCTTTTCCATTTCTACGATACTAGTCATTCATCATATAATTTTTGTTATACTTCCAACTGCTAAATACCATGTTTCATTAATTTCAAAACCCTCAAACTACTTATCAGGTTTTTTTTATTTATTTATAGAAGACTAGAACTGCTAACGTGATGTTAATGTATCCCATATTAAGTTGTCCGAGAGTAAAAATGTTTGTTATATACATGGCTTAATGATGAGTAAAGAAGCTTTTATACCAATATAGTTTGATTAGTTTCCAAAGTTTTTTCTTGTAACAATAATAATGGTGAGTGTTTAACCAAAAAATTGTGTTTTAACAATTGTCTTTTGAAACTTATTTACCATTTAATTGTAGTCTTTATTTAAATTAAAATAAAAACCTAATAACCCTACGTCCTTAATCACGTGTTGGTTTCTCACTCTATCTTCTCCCAATCGTCCTCACGTGTCTCCTTCCTCCTCATGGTTTCTTCCTTCCTCATTGGTTATCCACGTCTGCACCTAATGCCCCATCTCGGTCTACCGACTACCGACCTCTCCATCCTTCTACATTTTCCATCTCCGACAAGCACTGATTTTTTTTTTTGTTACACGTCACTCCATCCACCCCCTCTTTGTATAATATTCCTCTTATCCATTTGTTCTTCCACTACTCACTTCGTATAACATTTGGATTATTTGGTTTGTGCTATCGTTTTTATTCTATTACATTTTACATCATATACGATTACATTGTTCTTTAAAGTATCTAAAATCACAATAATATGATAGATGATATCTATCGTTTTTATTCTATTACATTTGTACATCATATACGATTACATTGTTCTTTAAAGTATCTAAAATCACAATAATATGATAGATGATATCTATCGTTTTTATTCTATTACATTTGTACATCATATACGATTACATTGTTCTTTAAAGTATCTAAAATCACAATAATATGATAGATGATATGTATTTGGTCTATTGCGCCTTCCTCTATTGACCTCCTTATCAATACTATCATTAATCTGTGTTCAATATTAACCTCCTTTCCTATCGATCTACTTAACTACAAGAAGACTCCTCCTCTTATAGTTCTATCAAATCGACCATGCCATATTTCACCTCCATGTCACCTTTCGTCTCTTCCTCGGCACAATGTAGAAATTCACATGTCAAGAAACATGTAATATTGACTACTGAGCTATTGTAACGAACAAATTTCTTGTTGCTAAAGAAATTAAGAGAGTAATAGAAGTTTTGGTTAATCCTGATCCTATACCACAATGTAGGAAATTGACAGATCAAGAAAGCTGCAATTTGGTGTAAAACGTGTTTATTCAAACTGAAGTAGGCCTTTTATAGGCTTTACATAGAGTTGTTACAACTTGAAAATGAAGCAATAAAGAGCTATAAAGAATAATAAACTGAAGCAGAACTGAAACAAGAAAACAGAAACATGCAGGGGAAATAAAGACTAGCAGTATCAAGGATGCAGAGGGTATTATAGTCATTTAATATGGTCAAGGGCTTATATGTAATTTAATGATAGTTAGTTAGTTAGATTTTTCTGTTACGTAATTAGCTCAGTATATAGATGTAATCATTCCAGTTAACGGTAATAAATTCATGTTTAATCAAATTCCTTCTTTATATTTTCTCTCATAATATCAGCTTCCGCTCTTAATTCTTTGATTTCTTTGGCCATTTAACATTCACAATTGTTATTGTGAATCGATTTTGCAAATTTGATCCTTAAAGTTTTTTAATTCGACATTATGTCTACTGGTTCTACTTCTTCCAACTCTGCAATTTCACCGATAGATGATTGGATGCATCCTTATTACTTACCTCATTCGGAAAGTCTTAGATTTGTGCTGGTATCACAACTTCCTAAACCAAAATATCTTCGATCAATCTACATACAATGCCTGGATGCACAATAACAAACTTGTAATTTCAAGGATATTAAAATCGGTACCCAAAGAAATTTCAACAAGTAGTTTATTGAAAGCGCTTATCAGAAAGGAACTTGTCAATTTAAGTCAAATGAAGACTCTATTGGTTTATACTTTACCGAATTGAAGTCTCTAACTGAAGAATTGGTCAATTTCCGACCACATTGTACTTGCAACAAATGTGATTGCAATGGTGTTCAAGAGATCGAGAAATATTTTCAAGTAGAATATATCATGAATTTTCTGATGGGATTGAATGATTTGTTCTCTCATACCTGAGGTCAAATACTTCTTATGAATCCTTTGACTCCTATCATATAGTATTCTTTCTAATTGCTCAAGAAGAAACACAAAAATCGGGTACCAACGATGTTCAACAGTCAATAGCGTTCTCGACTAAAACGAATAATCAACGTAAGCCTCAAAATACTTACAACATAACTCGTCTCTCTTTCTTTCTTAACACTACAGTGGCCGATCTTGCCAGAATTGACTCTGTCCGCCTCAACTCGAGCCCTCTTTCTTGCTCGTTGTCTTTCTCCAGACTCCTTTGCCGCCGACTCCATGATCATTGCCGCCGCCATCGACTCTTTCTTCTTCTTCCACGGAACCGCGTCTAGCTGTAGCTCATTGTCTCTTCTTCTCTGACGAGTCATTGTTAGCCGTTATCCTCAGAGCTCTGCTATCGCCACTGCCGCTATCTTCATCTTTGTTTTTATGTTTTGTCCATTTGTTTATTTTTTCTAGTTTAATCGTCTCCTTGTGATCAAACTGTGGGGGATTTTTAGTGATTATGGTTTAGGTTAGGCTAATAGCCCATTAGAGTTTATGTTAGACCAAGAGTCCATTATGTGTTGCTATTTATATGAGGTTAAATTCTAAAAGTCAAGCAATTATATCATGTGACATTGAAAAAGAACTTCAAGGCCTAGAAAGTAGTAAACTAGGCAATTCTTTTCATTTCAAAATGTTGATGAAGAGATTCCTTGAGCTCAATGATGCCATGTGTGTCACTCCCCATGATGAAGAGATTCCTTGAACTCAATGATGCCATGTGTGTCACTCCCCATGATGATCATATAGAAGCAATCTTCATTGGTGGTCTTGGTGAAAATTCCTAAATCTTAAGGGCTAGACTTAAATCCGGACGACCGAATAGTAACAATGCATTTCAAACTAGACCCTAAGTGCTTTGTTTGAGACCATAAAGAGCCTTTCGTAGTTTGCAAACATGATGTGGAATATTCGGTACCCAAGGAGGGGGGGTTTCATATAAACTTCTTCAAATAAATCTTCAATGAGAAAAACATCTATCTAAAAGACCCTCAATTTGCTAAACAACCATAATTGCAAGAAGACCCTCAATCTATCTAAAAGACCCTCAATTTGCTAAACAACCATAATTGCAAGAAGACTACGAACGGATGTCAAATTCCTGATTAAAGCCCAATCAAGAACCTCCAATTCGGCATGCATTCATAAATTCAGTGATGGTTGTACAACTGTCCAGATCGAGTTCCACAACTCATGTTTCAAACAATAAAACTTTTACACAATGAACAATAAAGAATTATTCGACATTTCTCAACCCAATCCAATACAATCCAATTCAAACAGTACGATGTTTGCTGACCTCAAAAATCAAGAACTCAAGAGACCAAAACCCAAAGATCTCATCAAATAATCTCCACGATTTGTACAAATTGTATTATGTACGGCGATATATGAAACACCAATCAAGTAATAATGTCGTCAATTTAATGAAGGTTTTACAATTGTACAAATTGAATTCCATAACTAATATACATCAAACAATGAAATCTTTACACAAGAACAATAAATAATTATTGATAATTTCTCAACCCAATCGAATACAATCCAATCCAAAGCAGTACCTTGATATTTGCTGACCTGAAAAATTAAGAACTTGAGAGACCAAAACCCAAAGATTTTATCAAACAATCTCTGCGATTTTGGGTTTAGAACAAGATGAAGGTGATGACAAATCTTTATCGGCATTAGGGGGTATAACTGGAACCCCAAAAACTTGTGCATGAGTTCTTATATCTTTTCGTCCCCTTGCCCTTCCGATTAGATAACACCCAACACCAAGCATCACTGAGAAGAGGATCAATGGCAGTGATATAACCACCACCATCGCCATTTTTACTTCACTTTGAAGGTTTACTGGACGATAGACAAAGAATGATAGGTACCGAAACCCTTTTGCTGTTTTGCCTTTAGCTCACTGGTTAAACAATGGACAGATCGCTGATAATTCCCCTGTTATAAAGAATACGATAATTTCATTTCTAGTCCTTGTTGTTTAAGCTACTTTCTCTTTTACATCAATATGAGTTCATTTTCGCAACAATATCCCACTATGATTTGGAGTTCCGTTCGTTTCGAAGGAGAGATAGTTACTTTACCTTTGTAACATGGAAGTGTGTTTTTATTGAAACATTATGCTATCAAAGTCATTTACTTAATAATATACTTAAGGTCTTTCTTCATTTTTAATAAGGGACCAAAGATTTTGTTAACGATGTATTCGAGAAGTTAGCTTGTAAAAAACATTACATAAGAGAATTATGGGTTTTCTACCCAAATAATCAAATTGATCACAATTTATTTATATCTACTCGCTATAAAAAATTAGATAGCAAAAATGAAATAAATATTGTTTTCTCTTATTACAAGCCTTCATGGAAATTAAAGTGTTTTGATATAATTATATCATCCACATTGTAGTAAGAATCATTACATCATTACAACACCATGTTAATTTTGATATTATTATTATTATTATTATTATTATTATTATTAATTTTAGGTAAAACAAAATAAGTTTTAGCATACAACTTTAGAAATACTTATGAGTTATTGTTTTTATAGATAAAAATAATTTTAGTTACTCATATTATTCAACAAAAACAAATCTCCAACTATTAGTTATTAGTATTTGTTAAATTTATTGTATAATTTTAGTTTTTTCACAATGGTATTACTTTTCAACCAATACTTATATTTTTTTATTTATGTAACCTTGATAAAGATTATTATTATGTATAACAAATTTTATTTTTAAAAAATACAATATCATCGTATTATTAATTTTGTACAAAACGCATGAACGAGGAACACAAAATAATAAACATGAGATTCAATATTTGGATAGTTTTTTAGCCAAAAAACTACATAAAAAAGAAGCAATATCGATGATTAAAACATATATACAACTTTAGATGATTTACCTAATAGCTAACATATAACGAAATCATAAGCAAAAGATGACTAAAAAATGGAGTGGTGGTTTTAACAAAAGGAAATTAAACTTGGAGCGTTTGGGTAGATTCATCTAAAACATTGGGGGGTGTAAATGATAATACTATAAGTACTGTCTTCAAAAGACTAAAGGCTTGAAACTTGGCAGCTATATCCAACGGTACGCGTTTGAACGTTGTATTTCCCAACGGATAGTTCAGACTAAACCCGGATCTTTTGTGCCCACGTATTTTTTTGTCGTTTTGGAATTTAAACTTAAAAAATACATTTATTATAAAAAAAAGTTTGCTCATTTGTTTTAGAAAAGGGCTAACGTGAGAAAATGACGATAATAACTTTTAATTTGCTATTTCTTTAGGTTAATAACCGGAGAGAATAACGTATTTGTTTTCGTGTTTATATTTAAGCAACTATGTTATTTTCGTTTATATTTAATCATTTAATTTGTTAAATTTGTTTAAACAACACCATTATAACCGGTTGTAATAGATTGTTGCTCACATGACAGCATACATGACAGTGTTAATGACTTGATAGGATAATACACTTTTTTTCGTGTTTACATTTATGTAACTATGTTTTTTTCGTTCATATTAGGCAACTATGTTTTTTTCGTTCACATTTGACTATTTAACTTTTTAAGTCTGTTAAAAATATCATTATGACACACACTCCCTCAACTTTAGTTTTGCTCTGTTAACCCTCGAGTTTTGGAAAACACGACCCACGCCACCTCAACTTCAGTTTTGCTTTAATTTCAGATCTTAAACAATTAACAAAGAATTAGTTAAGAAGTTAGTAGTTTAATATCTGAAATATCTGAAATTAGTTAATAAGTTTTTAATGACACACGAACTATGAAACACACTAATTTTATGACATACAAAAATGTATGTCATAGAAATGTCATATTTTTTAAAAGCTGAAGGATTTACGACATTCATAATTGTATGTCGTAAATCTGTGTCATGTTTCTTTAGCTTTTACGACACACAAAAACGTGTGTCATCTTTTAGTGTCAAAATCCAAAAATGAAGAAAACACAGAATACACTTCTATGTCATATTATAAAAATGTGTCATCTTGATTTATTCCTCTTTATTTCCCTAGCTATAGATAGTCGATCGTTCTTTCACAATTCCGGTCCTCACAATTCATCACGCCTACACTCTTTTCATTGTCTAGGGTTTGCTATTGCTTCAATTTTGGCCCTAATATCTAGGGTTCCATCGATTTAAACGAGTACGATATTGAGCAGGGTAAAGCCAAGACTCGAAGGTTGTTAGTGTCGGCGATCGACGTCGGGAATATTAAGGTTGTCGATGCCGGGCATTAGCGTTATTTTTTTTCCTGTGGATTTTAGTTATGTTTATGTAAGGTTTGATGTGTTTTAATGGTTTTTGAAGGTTGTCGGTGTCAGCTTCTCTTTGTGGAGACCCAACATTTTGGATTGGTGCGTCTGAATTTATTTAATTAATCTGAATATAGAAAATATGATGTGTGACATTTCGTTTTTATTTCTTCTTTTTGTATTTTATTTAGCACGTTTTATTTCATTTTTAGTATAATTCGCATGCATATTTTATATTTTTACATTTTTATCATTTGGGGATACTTTCTAGTTGTTTTGTATTTAAATGTAGATTATATTGAAGACTAGCGGGAGCGGGATGAGCTAAACGGGAGATTATAGCGGACGAAACGGGACGATATTTTGGAGCGCAGAATTTTCGGAGACTCGAATTTTCTAGCGGGTTTGGACTTGAAGCAAGCATTTGGACCAAGAAAGAAGACATGGGCTCCATTGGGTTTACCTAGCCCAAAAGTTGGTCAAAAGAGGTCAAAAACCGGGTTCATCCCAAAGAAGAAAGGAGACAAAAGGCCTCTTTGCGAGTTGGACCGGATCAGGCCCAAAATGGGCTTTTTGTACTTTTGCGCGACCCTCACAAAAATTTGCAAAGGCTTGCGCGACCCGCGCAAATGTTGCAGAGGGACTTTTTTGTCATTTCAAGTGTGGTTCTGCAATATGGGGCATAAGGGGAGGGTTTTTTGCACATCTTTTCTCTTCAGAAAAACGTGGGAAACACTTTGGAGAGCCTTGGAGGAGATTTCTTGGAGCTTTCTTATACATTTTCTTCACTTGGTTTGTAATTGTTGCTACACATATGTTGGGTACATTTCTTTAGAGTTTCATGATTGTTGTTCTAGCCATGCTTGGCCAGAACTCTTTATTATCAATATTGGGTGTAATCCATGAACAACTAGTTAGGGTTTTGAAAGATTTATGAGTATTTGGTTCTTAATCTATGAATGCAACTTGTTTAAAATTCTAAGTTGTTCTTGCGTTCTTATTCATGAGTTTGGATGCTTGAATGATTATTGTCATTTGTTTTTCTAATTACGTAATCAATTTCTAAAACAAACTAGTGACAAATGATTTTTGTGGATGCTTATATTCATTTTTAAAATCATGGAGTTGTGTTATTCAAGGAGAAATGCAAGCTTATTGATTTCCTTTGAGTTTGGTGATTCTTAGATCCATATTGCTAGTCATTTTACTTGGGTTGGATGCTTATTTGACTTTTGACTTTGATTAAGACGGTTATTAAGAACTTTCTAATTTCCATACAATTAAGAAGAATCTAGGTGTTTCAAGCTTTTGAGATGCTATAGCCAAACTAGATTAAATTAAATACATTGCACTATAAATCTTGATGATAAACCAACTAGTTGGAATTGTGATGAAATCTCAATATTGATAGTTTCTCCATATTTGATTCACTTCACTAAAATTTGATTATTTGCTTTTGTTTTCATTTTCAACTTAAACAATCAAACCCCCCTTTTTATTTTATTTAGTTTAAAAATATATCTCGTTTTGAATTGATCGCATTGTTTTACAAATTAAACCAATCTCCGTGGATACGATCCTTTACCGCTATACGCAAATTTTTGTACTAGAAGTAATGTTTATTTTTGTTGGCCTCGACAACCACCAATGTGGCATTGGGGGTTGAGAGATTTAGGAAATATCTGTTTCCATTAGTGAAAGATGGAAGTGAGAGGAGAGAGAAAAACTGATGTGGCGTGTGAGTTAGGAATGAGAAAGATCCAATCCCCCGCTCTATGAACCTGTCGAATGACCAATGGAATCCAATCATGGAGTAAATCAGAAGACTGTATATTAATGTTTGTATGCCTATATAAACCACCTGAATAGCCACCTGCAGGTAATGTGATTTGAAAATTTTATTTCTTGCCAATTTTTACTATAATTAGAAATGTATTGTGCTTTATCATGCACATATCTCGAAAATTCAGTTTATTGCCAATTTTTGTTAATGTAATTTGAAACTTTATCATACACATGTCTCGAAAGTTCATCTTTTTTTCAGCTGTGAGAGCTCTAATTTTGATCTGCTAGGAATCTGTTTAGATAAATTATCCGGTTTATTGGGGCATTGTTTAGGCTGGTTTTTAGGGAGATTTGACACTAGTTCAAGTACAAGAAATGAAGATTCTCCATTGGCTAAAGGAGCAACAAGTTTTTTATTTTATATGAAATTTTATATAAACTTTTGCTACAATTTTTATAGATGATTAACTTTACAACCATCACACTTGATTTTATATTTATGCTACTTGTGGATTGTCTGATTAATTGGAAAAATTAGCATGTATTGTTTATGGTCGATCTACTTCATTATTATTGTCTTCCACGTGCTCGATTATATTTCCTAATAGATAGAATTTGTTTTCAGATGTAAGTATTTTTAAAGAAATTATTGTCATGTCAGATATAAGTTCTTTTGTTGTTTTGTTTTAGCAAACTGTCAGTGGGAGTGAGGGTGTACTATAACAGAGAAACATTTGTTGGATTAGGTGTCTAAGCCATGACTTATAATTGTACTTATCTTGTTAATTGAAGCAACGTCCATTTGGGTTGCCCTCATAGCTGGAGGTTAGGATAGAGTTCAGTAGAGTAAAAGGTTGATTTATTAATTGTTTAATAAATCAATATAATTAATTAAATGGTTTATTAATATATTTAAGTGTTAATATATTAATTAGAAACTATAATAATTAATTAAGATTTTAATCTAGAATTAATTGGATTTAATTCAGTGATTAAATTAATTAATTAAAAGTGCAGGGACTGGTTTGCATTTATTCAATAGTTGAATAACTGGCAAAGAGAAGTCCAAGGGCCAAAAGTGGCGCCACCCTGGAGGCTCCTCTAGGGTTGGCGAAAACCCTAATTAGGGTTTGGGGATCTGGTCCAAGTGGTCAACAGGCTTGCCCACTTTGGAGGCTCCTTAAGGTTTCAAGTGTAACCCTAGGAGGCTATAAAAGGAACCCCCTGGCACCCTTATTTCCTGTGCCATTTCTTACTATCATTACTCTGCTGGATTGTCTTCTCCATTGCTTGGGTGTGACTTCATCTGAGGCAGGATCTCTTTGCTGCTAGCTTCAAGAACAAGATCAAAAGGTTGGTTTTTCTTATTTGATCTTTAGAACTGAAATGTTGGCTTTAGGTTTTTAGTTTATTATCTTCATAGAAGAAAACATAGATCTTATTAGGGTTGCATGTGAACCATAGGAATTTTGTGTTCATTGTTTGCTAGAAAACCCTTCAACATTTTCAAAAAAATTCATTCTCATATCACATATATGGTATTCTTTCAAGAATAACAACATTAGTTTGCTTTTTTATGCTACCAATGTGTAAAAGAAGGGCTTGGAGACTATTTCCTTTGGTAGTTGCCTGCCACATACAAGAAAAATATCGAGTGCTTACAATGCATTCTTTTAAGAATGAAGCACATTTAGTAGATTCTTCTTTATTTTTGTTGTAAAATTTTCTCTAATATTTATTTCAAACTCAAAAGAATTTCAATTTTTGTACTTCGTATTTTATGTTCATTCTCATGAGAATGAAATATTCGTGATTGTTTACATGAATGTCAGATTTGAACTTGTATTTTTTGTTTTCTCTCACTTTCATATATCATTGTCATGAGAATGTTGTTTTTTCAAAATTATATTAGAACTGAAATTGAAATTTATTAAAACTACATAAGGAAAATCGGTCAAACTCTATCCCATGAAAATCGAACTGCCCATAAATCAAAATATTTAAAAAGTCAATACTACCCTTATAGATTATTTAATTTTACAAACTAATTAATTTTTTCACTTTAATTACATTCATGCCATCAATAATCCTAAACACTTAATACTTTAATCTAATGGTTAGGATCTTGTTACACCTTGACAAAATAGATGTGATTTACATTTGAGTTTGGCTATCTCTCTCTCTCTCTCTCTCTCTCTCTATATATATATATATATATATATATATATATATATATATATATATATATATATATATATATATATATATATATATATATATATATATATATACATAAAGACTATAAATACCAAACCTATATAACTTCTTTTATACCACAACTACAATATTCTAGACGTTTATATTATTGTTACAAATTTTACTATTTCATCATCATCATCTATTTTGTCGGATACGATGGTGTTAGATGAAATAAAATTTTATTGGGAAAATAATGCAACGAACAAGCGCCACCTTATAAGAAGGCAAAGCTGAAAGTTCACATTTGAGAACAAGGAGTAGTGGTTTTTGGAGAAATCAAGTAGCTGAGCATAATCATCTCATAAAAAGCTACTTCACCAATGATGTCGTGTACGATGTAAAGTTTTGATGACGGTTCCAGATGGGAAAATAATTATTCCTAAGTATAGTTGATGATTTGGGTACCAGATTTCCATATTTTCAATAGCAAGGGAATGCAAGATGTATGAGAAGCTTTTCTGTAATGCAAAAATACACAACTAACAGTTCGTCAATTAGCATTCGACTTAGGAGGCGACACATGAGATAAGTATTTTAGGATGTTTGAGCGGACTGCATGCGAAACTGTGTATATGTCTGCTAAATGTTTTGTTTTGGTTTACAATGCACAATATTTGTGTAAACGTACAACTAGTGACATCTACCCATTGTATACGACACATGAAAACCCACATGAGTTTCCAAGAATGTTAGGTAGCATTAACTGTATACATTGTTCATGGAAAATGTGCCCTAATACATGGTGCAATGAATTCATGCGAGGTGATCATAAAAAGTTGTCGATAATTCTAGAAGCAGTGGTGTCCAACGATATTTGAATTCGACATGCATTCTTTGGTGTTGCGAGTTCCAACAATGACATCAATGTTCTTGACCAGTCAATGAGATTCAACAACATCTATCTTTGAAAGGTGTATGGCATGCCATTTGAAGTGATTACAATATCATACAAGATATATTTAGAGCATTCTATATATTTAAAGTTTAAGGTACAAATGATGAAAAACGATTAAAGTTTAAGGTAGCCCAAAAGGAGTTATGAAAGATGTGTAGCAAACATTTGATGCCCTTAAGAGACGTTGGAAGATATTTAACAATTCGACACATTTCATGGACCCTAAAAGAATACAAGCATAATGCATGCAAGCATCATATTACATGACATGATTTTTAGGAGAAGGAAAACAATATGCCGCTATGATGAGAACAAAATTTTACCATCCATTCAATTGATAGGTATTGATACACTACAATACACAATATACAAAATGAAATACGTAATCATGATACATGTCACAACTTTTACATGGATTTGATGAAATATATTTATAGAACTAATATAGATATCGTTGAACATGTGCACGAGAATTCGGACGAGGAGTTAATTTCCTATGAAAAAAGGAGTGAGAAAAGAATCCAAATAAAATGAAATCACCCATTCAAAAAATAAAAGAAATATGATAAATGGAATGGAGATACACCTTCCCGTCTTAGATTGCAAATGAGAACAATATTGAATTGGACCCCATAGAAGATGAGATGGTTTATCACGTGCACTGCTCACTGGCGGAACTTTTACACTAACCAACCTTCTTAATTTACCATCATTATGGTTCTACAACAAGTTAGCAACATTTGACCTTTCTGCCGTGCCGTCACAGCTACTCTTTGTTATTTTCTTCATAAAATATCATCACTCGAATCCTCACATTTGAACATAACAATTTTGATAATTATTCAATAATGAATCTATAAAAAAAAAAAACAATACATATAATGTCACAATAACAATCTAAAATAATCCAATTAATTTTATACAAACACAAAATTAACACACCGGTGAACAAAAGAATACAATTACGCAGACAAAGCACACGAAATTAACATCTAGTGGTGCAGTGGGTTGGGACCAGTTGGTACTAGCCTTTTCTCGACGCCATAACGTGGATCAATATTGGTTCCAGCTAGCTCCGGCGAGTTGGCATGGTGTTTTAGAAATGGGGTGAAGTCAAAGTTAGAGGCTAGGGTTTTCCGGTTAGTTATAGCATGGTGACGGAGAGGAGAGGTGGTGGCAACGGTGGCAGATTTTGACTTGACATGAAAGATGATGAGGAAGATGAGCGAGAGCCAGAAAATGAGATGGAGGAGGAAGGATATTTTCACGGCCATGTTGGTGGTCGTGGTGGAGGAGGAGGGTTTGAAGAGGAAACATGGAGGAAAAGAGAGAAAACAAGAGGAAGAAATATAGGGAGGGTTTAGTTGTTTGAGAGTTTTTGAAGGTTGACAGCTTGAATTTCCTGGATCAAATACATGAGATATAGAAAAATGTTATAGATACTTTTCATGTATTTTCCTTTTCTTTTTTTTTCTTTTTATACAGAATTTACTTTTACGATATGGTGTTTCACATCTCAAAGGACAAGAACTTGTACGTCTTAAAACATAACAAATATACAGTAATCTACTAATCCTATAAAATAAATGCCATAATATATTTACGAAAAATAACTTTTCTAATCGAATTTCATATCATGATTACACAAATACGGCTTACAGTTATATCATGATTATGCAAATTCTTTGGGGATATATACTTAAAATGGTCAGAAACTCGTGGGATTGTAATTTAATTGGAGAGAGGGAGAGGGAATAAGGGAAGGGAAGAACGCCTCTTCCCATAAAACTTACTTTGAAATAAAGGAATGTAAACCCTCTTTATCTGGATCGTCGAACCCTGAATTATATATTCTTGATTATGTACCTTTAAATCTTTAATATATATATATATATATATATATATATATATATATATATATATATATATATATATATATATATATATATATATATATATATATATATATATATATATATATATATATATATATATATATATATATATATATATAGAAGGAGGATCGTGTAGGAACCCAAAATCTGGTAAGAACCACGGGGACCAATCTAGACCTTTCGTTTCAAAAAATGTGTGGCTGAGATTATTCTATTTTTTCCTTTTTTTTATTAAATTCGCGGTGGCATTTTTGCAATTATGTGGAACTTTTTATGTTTTTCTTCTTGAGGCTAAAGTAGTTGAGGGCACTTTGGTCAACTTGCATATCCAAACCCTGATATCTTGTTGATCGAGAGTTTTCCCTTTTCTTCTTAGTTCTTCCTTCTTCTTCCTTCAATATTTCTGTAATAATCTTTGTTAAATATTGTAATCGTCGTGGATATTGCTATGAACTCGAGAAATCATCTTCAACCATCGAAGTTTTGGTTCCGTGTATCTAATTTTGTTCAATATTCACAGAGATTCGTGATGTTTTTCGAAATTTCAAATTTAATGGACCAGGTAAACTTTGTTTCCTTAATTTTTTTGTTAATCAGTCGTGCTTTATGCTAGTGTTCATCATGTGTTCATCAATATTGTTTGAAACCCTAGTTTCAGTAACTTATTTATGATTTTTGTTAGATATTTTGATTTTAATTAAATGTAACTATGATTTTGTTTTTTTCTTTATGATTGTGAGTGTAAAACCTAAATATAATCAGGATTCTGTTTAGTTATTTAAAACCTTAGTTTTCAAACAACCTTATTGGTGTGTTTATGTTTGATTGTTTCTATTTCTGGTTTATTATGTGATTTGTTATTAAGCCCTGTATAAGAACTTGAATCCTTGTCCTTGTTGATTTGAGCTTTTATGCACTTGAATTCTGAAATTTAGTTGTTCAAATTTATGATTTTTGAAAAGAGTTTTTGATGGAGAAATTAGATAAAACTGTCAAAGTGAAGTTGAATGTAAGTATGCATGCAAGGTGTTCGATTTAATGTCTCAAAGAAACTGCATCTTGTATATTTTGAATTCTTGCAGATGTGCCTATTACTTTCAATTGTTTATATATATCATAAGTACTTTTGTAGTCATTTATAATAATGATGAATGGGTTTTCCTTGAGATTAACTTCTGGAAAAAATGATAGATGCATTTAACAGGTCAAAATAGAATTGTATCATAACTTTATGTTATGGTAAATCTTGTCCTTGTTGATTTGAGCTTTTATGCACTTGAATTCTGACATTTAGTTGTTCAAATTTATGATTTTTGAAAAGAGTTTTTGATGGAGAAATTAGATAAAACTGTCAAAGTGAAGTTGAATGTAAGTATGCATGCAAGGTGTTCGATTTAATGTCTCAAAGAAACTGCATCTTTTATATTTTGAATTCTTGCAGATGTGCCTATTACTTTCAATTGTTTATATATATCATAAGTACTTTTGTAGTCATTTATAATAATGATGAATGGGTTTTCCTTGAGATTAACTTCTGGAAAAAATGATAGATGCATTTAACATGTCAAAATAGAATTGTATCATAACTTTATGTTATGGTAAATCTCATTGATTTTGTATACAAGGATGCTTGCGAGGTGTTCGATCTAATGTCTCAAAGAAACCACATCCTAGAATTTTGAATTGCTGGAAATTTTTTTGGTGTTTTCATTTGTTTATATACGTGATATGTATTCTTGTAGTTGTGTATAGCAATTATCAATGATGTTTTCTTAAGATTAACTTGTTAGAAATATCACAAATACATTTAAGATGTCAAAATTGAGTGTATAACATAACATTATGTTATGGTAAAAGTCAGTGATTTTGTATTCAATGAGTTCTATATACATTTAAAAAGTAAAATACCATTATCTTATGATTTTGACATGAGACTTGAGAGAACAAGATGCCATAAAGATCACATATTTGATTACTAGTAATTGTTATATTATTAGGTTGAGAGTCATTATGTATTCTAATAGCATTGAAAACTCATGTTGCATTTTTCTTTTCATTATCTCAAGCTCTTTGTTGCAAATATATTAACATTAATATATAAGATCATTTCTTACTTAATTAATTTTTCTTTGCCATAAATGTGGATCATACAAATTATATTTTGTATCATAATAATCTAACTTTTGAAAAATGTTTATAATTTCAGATTAATAGTATCACATTCCACATGCTATTATGATGAGAGAAACACTGAAGAAGAAAAATGATCACATTCCACTTGCTACTATCTTGAAAGAAATGTTAAATAAAAAAATGTTTAATGGGTATGCTGACTGTGGTTTGTTTCTAATAAGGCATATGGAAGTTTAGGGTTTAGAGTGGTGATGGATCTGATAATATTAATGGTGATTTCGAATGTGAGTCAGATGAAACAAAACTAGATGAGACAAGAAATAAGTATGCTGGTAAGATATTATTGTTTGTCTTTAGTTTGTGTAAACCAAATTTTTTGGCAAATTTGTAGGTCTTTGATCAATTGACAACTTACAAGCAGAAAGGGATTTATATTGAAGCTCATGATGTTGAAGCTAGATTAGTATGATTGGTGGTCTGTGTGTTGTTTAAGACTTTTGGTGAGTTCCTTATTCTTACTATTGGAGAAGGATGTTGTTTTGAAACAATGTTACTTAGATATGTATGGTTTTTGTTAGTTGCAGGTTATGCATAGTTGGTGTGATGTGATTCATAAACAAAGCTACTTGGATATGTTTGTTTAGTTGTTAAGACTTTGGTATAGACACGTTAGTTTTAATAATTACATGTTATGAATACTGGGATTTTCATGATTGTGAGTTAATATATATATTGTTTTGTTGGATGTTTATTTGTGCCTTTTTGGAATTTTGTTAAATTTTAAAGCTACTCTTTTATTACAATACATGGATCATATATTTTTGGATCAGAAAATTTTATAGTTTAAAATATAACATATTTTTTTATCATTAAACAAGTGAATCATAAATTTTGGATCATATTTTCTTATATCAAAAAAAGTTTTGAATCATACAATAATAGATGATAAAATTGCATCATTTTATCTTGGATAAAAAATTGCATCATACAATTAGGATTGTGAAAATTTGATAATATGTTGGATCTTATAGTTTTGAATAATAGTTTATTAATATTTGGATCATTAGTCTTTTCTTATTTTAAAGTATTTCAGTTACACACTTTAAAAATAATAAAGATCCGGACCTCTATATCTTGTGCTTTTAGATTATGGGTAACCTTTTGCACCATCACTTTTGGATTAGAAATTTAGGATCATAAATTTCAACTATCAATAGTCATGCTCCAAAATTTCATGAATCATCTTATATTCTTAGATGATAGACCTTGTGCATCATAAATATTGTATCATAACTTTTGTATTTTGTATTTATGGATTATAGAGTTTGAATCATAATTTACAAATTCTTGGATGATTAATCATTTTCTTATTATAAAAGTTCTTTAATTACATACTTCAATAAGAATAAATATCCAAAATTTTATATATTTTATTTTTGGATCATAGACAAACCTTTGTATCATAACGTTTGGATTATAATTTTTGGATCATAAATTTTAATTATCAATAGTCATGATCAAAAAAATTTTGATTCATCTTATATTTTTGGATGATAGACCTTGTACATCATAATTTTATGGATAATACATGTTGCACTTTGTAATTTTGGATAATATAATTTTTGAATTATAAACAAATATATCTTAAATGTTAGGATCTTAATGTTCACTGTTAATTGTCATGATTTAAACTTATATGATGCATATTATATTTTTGGAAAATACACCTATTTTGGATCATATAATTCATCTATTTTGGATCGTAATTTTTTGATTTTGTAATTTTAGATTATAGAATATTTTGAATCATAACTTTTGGATCATACACTTTTGCATCATAAAAATAGAAAAAACTAAGTTTCAAAGCATTAGATTACTAAAAACAAACAAAGTATAATTTTAAGTATCATATTATTCAAAACATCGAAATAGTTTATTATTATGATCCAAACCTTGTTATGATCTAAAACTTATTATGAATTAAAACCCATATGAAAACCATACATGATTGAAAATGTTATGATTCATAAATCACGTCGTTCAGAAAGGTATGATTTAAAGCATATAAATGTTTGTTGTGTATAAAATTTACATCATATTGTTTTGATAAACCTGCTATGAACCAACAATTTTGTAACATATGACATAATTGAAAAGAAGGAAAATATTTGCATCAGAACTGAATAATAAGAAATAATCTATAAATCTCTTCATCTAAATATAAAAAACTTTAAATGCTTGAACATTTTAAAATGCATAGAGCATAACATCTGCTTTCATTTACAGACTGTATTATTAACTTACATTAATATTTTGACTTTATGCTGAAAAAAACAAATCAACATTAAAGGACTACCATGCCTCTCGTGCAAACTCGGATCAAACTCAAGATCTCTAGCAGGTGAGGCGTATTCAAGAACACAAACAATGAAGCTCTCATTTTCTTCAATGCCTTTGCAATAATTGATATCAACGATGTCAATACATACAGATAGTCGCCCGAAACAAGAAGATTGTGACTCAATGAAAGTTTTGTATCTAACTTGAGAATAAAGAACCCTCATGTTGAAGCTCATGTTAAATTCTGCCATAAAAACATGATAAAAATTACCAAGAAGAACAATGCACCAAATTGTTAATACAAACTAAGAGCACATATGTTGTTATTATTGCATATGTCTCATCTATACATAACTGAGGGTTCTCCAAATGATATATCATGATGAATAACACCATCAAATAATAGATTGGTGATCATAGAATTTCAAAATATATTATTCAAAAATGATATGATGCAAACAGATTATGATGGAAATATAAAAATCAATCAATACAACAATTTGACTCGAACCGTTTGTGATCCAAATATGTTATGACCCAAACATATTATCATGCAATGCTACAAATAAGGTGATAAACAAATCAATGGCATGATCTAATCCCAAAGAGGATAACAAATTGATAATTTGATATAATTTCCACAGGTTTTATGTTGCAACCATGTTATGACAAAAAACACAATGCTTCAAATATAAGTATTCATAAACAATATAATTATTCATAAACAGAACATAAACAAGTTGCAACAATATTACGAGTACATAGTGTGTTGGTATAGAAGATTAATTTGACAACAAGCAATTCTTATCTAGTGAGAGTTCATCTTTTATTTAATAGACTTGTAAAATTACCTTTTTAAGAGGTTGATCTTTATCCAGTAAGGCATATTTTACCAGACTTTGTTCTTTTTAATGATCCTCTTTCTTCTATTCACACCCACAAATTCACAGATCTCTTACCCATTCTCCTCGACATCTAGATTTAAAAATTGTGCATAAAGACCAAAAAGTAGTGTAAGAGTATGAACTCACTTACTTAAATCTCACACAGACATAAATACAAACAGGTTGTGTACGCAAAGAACAATAAAATATTATAAAAGTATTTTAAACACCTTATGTGCACTGAAATTCTCAAAGACATTTTAACAAACACCTTGAGTGCTTCATCAAAGTTGGTCATTTGATTTCAAAATTCTATCTGAAATTTAAACCCCTAATAACAGAGTCTAGGTTAATTGACTTTTTCCAATCAATGTCTTCAATTAAGATATTATGAATGTAAATTTATTAACAATGATTTATCTAAATACATGATCTGATTCATATCAATCTACAAAGCTTTTCAATGAAATACTTGTACTTTCAACCTAAACTAAAATATAGAGTTTAGTGATGAATATCATTACCTAAATCTCGTGTTCAATCATGAATTGCAATGATCCATATTAACTTTCAGTTATAATCAACGTGATTACCAGAAAAATAGAAGAAAGAATCATTTTTGGTTCATGATAAGAACATTTAGTTCATAGAATTGATTATGTAAAAAATCAGCGAACCTATTGTTAAGGTTTTTCTTACGTACAATCGATCTAACAATCATCAATTTAATTAATCAATACTAACCTGATTGAATGAGAAACGATCTAACAATCATCAATTTAATTAATCAATACTAACCTGATTGAATGAGAAATCGTAGATCAAAGTAGTAATCGAAGAAAGAACTGTGTTTGTCGGATGATTTGATTTGCATTCGATACAGAAGTGGTGATGAGAAAAATAACGCTTTTTGATCAGATTAGGGCTGACCCAATTAGGTTTCCTTCAACTCAAGCCCATACAATTTAGTTGCATTATGACCCAATTACCCTTAATGAAATTGAGTGGACGGGAATTGTCCTCGCGGTTCCCACCGGATTTTGGGTTCCTACCGGATCCTAACCCTATATATATATATATATATATATATATATATATATATATATATATATATATATATATATATATATATATATATATATATATATATATATATATATATATATATATAGATAAACGATCCGGTGAGGACACTTCTTAAAGTGAGGACTCGTGAGGACACCTTAAAAAAATTGAAAAAAAATAAAACAAAAATATAAGTAATAAAATGGATCATAGTACTATGTTGGAGGCAAAAAAATTCGAAAAAAAACTTGTGGATCATTATTTTTTTTTATAATGAAACAATGATCCACAAAAAAAAAAATTTGTGTATCATTACTGTTTCTCCATGATCCAAATTTTTTTTTCCAATTTTTTTTGGATCATGATATAGTACTATTCTTGATTTTATGATTTGTATTATTTTAAAATTTTTTTAAAATTTTTTTAAGGTGTCCTTACGAGTCCTCACCGAAAAAAGAGTCCTCACCGGAACGGGACCCTATATATATATATATATATATATATATATATATATATATATATATATATATATATATATATATATATATATATATATATATATATATATATATATATATATATATATATATATATATATATATATATATATATATATATATATATATATATATATATATATATATATATAGATGAAAGTTCAAATGAGAACAATTTCAATAATTATTGAAATTGAGAACATGAGAACAAATATAAGCCACACAATTTTATAAGAGGCCCCGTCCGCCCCTTTCCACCGCAACCACCAACAAACTTCTACGCCTCCACTACCACCCATCTCCACCACGTCCCCTGTCCAGCGCCAATCCATCTTACCCGACCCACTCCCGCTCCACCTCACCCACCCCACCCTACCCTACCCCCCCCCCACCATTTTTTTTACCAACCACTCCCGCTCCACATCACCCACCAGCACCCACCCTACCCTACCCCCCCCCCCCCCCACCAATTTTTTTTTATATTTTTACCAACTACTCACGCTTCACCCCACCCACCAGCACCCACCCTACCCTACCTACCCCCCCCACCACAAAAAAATTATTTTTTTACCAACCACTCCTGCTCCACCCGACCCACCAGCACCCACCCTACCCTACCCACCCCTACCCTACCACACCCTTCCCGCCCACCAAAAAAAAAATTTTAATTTTTTTTACCACCCAATTCCACTCCACCCCACCCACCAGCACCCACCCTACCCTACCCACCCCACCCCACCCTACCATACCCTACCCCGCCAACCAAAAAAAAGTAATTTTTTTTACCATCCACACCCGCTCCACCCCACCCACCAGCACCCACCCTACCCTACCCACCCCACCCCACCGTACTCACCTACCTCGCCCACCAGAAAAAAATTTAATTTTTTACCACCCACTCCCGCTCCACCCCACCCTCCAGCACCCACCCTACCCTACCCACCCCCACCTACCCTACCCCACCCCCCGCCCACCAATTTTTTTTATTTTTTCACACTCCTGCTACACCCTTCCTACCAGCACCCACCCTGCCTACCCACCACACTCCACCGTACCCTACCCCCTCCACCAAAAAATAAGTTTTTAAATATTTTTACCACCGACTCCCACTCCACCCCACCCACCAGCACCCACCATACCCTACCCACCCTACGTCACCCCACCCTACCCCCGCCCACCAAAAAAATTTTAATTTTTTTTACCACCCAATCCCGCTCCACCCCACCACCAGCACCCACCCTACCCTACCCACCCCACCTTACCCACCTACCCCGCCCCACTACAAAAAAATTAATTTTTTTACCACCAACTCCCGCTCCACCCAACCCACCAGCACCCACCCTACCCTACCCACCCACCAATATTTTTCACGCACTCCCGCTTCACCCCACCAACCGGCACCCACCCAACCTACCCACCACACCCCCTGTACCCTACCCCTACTACCTGCATACCTACTGTACCATCACCCCCCCACCAAATTTTTTTAAAATTTTTTACCACTCACTCCCGATCTACCCCACCCTAACCCAGCCCACCCGACCAACCAACACCCCACCCTACCTTACCCCTACCACCCCACCCCTACCCTACCATCACCCTGCCCACCAAAAAAAATTTAATTTTTTACCACTCACTCCCGATCCACACCACGCCACCATTCACATATGCATATTCACAAGTGAATGATAGACTTTTAATCATATATTAATAATAAGGTTTAATCACATGTGAATAACAATGTTTAATCGCATGTGATTAAATATATATGATAGGAAAATTTATTTAAAAATATAAAATTTGTTATGTACATATTTACATATGAATAAGATGTAAATAACTTAATTATATGTGAATAACAAGGTTATAATCACATGTGAATAATAGGATTTTATCACATGTGAATAGCTTAATCATATGTGATCAACAATGTTTAATCACATGTGATTAAATATATATAATAAGAAAATTTATTTAAACATAAAAAATCTTTATGTACATATTTGCATATAAATAACATGTTTTAATCACATGTGAATATGTGAATAACAAGGTTTAATCACATGTGATTGAAGAAAAAACATATCACATGTGAACAAGATTTCAGAATCATATATGATTAAGCACTTAATAACAAGGTTTAATCGCATGTGATTGAACAAAAAAACATATCACATGTGAACAAGATTTTAGAATCATATATGATTAAACACTTAATGGTACCTGAACAAGCCTGCAGCTCCTTGGACTTCAACATGACAGCTTGTAGCTCCTTGGACTTCAACATGACAGAGAATAGGAGTGTGAGACTGGTTTTTTGAGTTTGGTGGCGTATTTTGAGGTCAGAGTGAGTGCAAGGACCACTAATAAGCGGGATTTGGATGAAAGTTTCTTTCAGTCATTTTGTCGAACACCTTAGGTGCATGACCTGTGTCTCCATATGTGATCAACAAAGTTTAATCACATGTGATTAAATACATATAATAAGAAATTTTATTTAAACATATAAAAATCATTATATACAAATTTGCATATAAATAATATGTTTTAATCACATGTGAATAACAAGGTTTAATCACATGTGATTGAAGAAAAAACATATCACATGTGAACAAGATTTCAGAATCATATATGATTAAGCGCTTAATAACAAGGTTTAATCACATGTGCTTGAAGAAAAAACATATCACATGTGAACAAGATTTCAGAATCATATATGATTAAGCGTTTAATGGTACGTGAACAAGCCTACAGCTCCTTCGACTTCGACATGACAGAGAATAGGGGTGTGAGACTGGTTTTTTGAGTTTGGTGGCGTATTTTGAGGTCGGAGTGAGTGCAAGGACCACTGGTAGGCGGGATTTGGACGAAAGTTTCTTTCAGTCATTTTGTCGAACATCTTAGGTGCATGACGTGTGTCTCCATATGTGATCAACAATGTTTAATCATATGTGATTAAATACATATAATAAGAAAATTTATTTAAACATAAAAAATCATTATGTAGATATTTGCATATAAATAACATGTTTTAATCACATGTGAATATGTGAATAACAATGTTTAATCACATGTGATTGAAGAAAAAATATCATATGTGAACAAAATTTCAGAATCATATATAATTAAGCGCTTAATAACAAAGTTTAATCACATGTGATTGAATAAAAAACATATCACATGTGAACAAGATTTCAGAATCACGTGTGATTAAATACATATATTAAGAAAAATTATTTAAAAATAAAAAAATTACTTATGTACATATTAAATATGAATAACATGTTTTAATCACATGTGATTGAATACATATAATAAGAAAAATTATTAAAAAATAAAAAAAAATCTATTTGAGCATATTTACATGCAAATAACAAGTTCTAATCACATGTGAATAACATGGTCTAATTACATGTGAGTAATAGATTTTAATCATATGTGAATAAATTATTAAGAAATAACAAATTCGTTATGTGCATATTCACATGTGAATAACTTGTTTTAATCACATGTGAATAATAGGGTTTTATCACATGTGAATAGCTTAATCATATGAGATCAACAATGTTTAATCATATGTGATTAAATACATATAATAAGAAAAATTATTTAAAAATAAAAAATTCGTTATGTGCATATTTACATGTGAATAACAGGTTTTAATCACATGTGAATAATAGGTTTTATAACATGTGAATAGCTTAATCATATGTGATCAACAATGTTTAATCACATATGATTAAATATATATAATATGTTAAAAGAATTTCGTAAATTGTGAAAAAGGAAAAGTAATTTATAAAAATACATAAAAAGATGTAAAAAAACAATTTGAAGATTGAAAATTTCAATTTTTGTTAGTGGTAAGTTCATTCATATAAGTTAATGCCTAATAAGTTGCTGTGATGTATCATTTGATACAATAATTGCATGGTTTGAGTGAATTTATAGCTAGAAACGCCAATTAGGAAAATAGGATTTTTTTCTCATCTAATGAATCAAAAACACTCCTGGCGGGACCCGTTTTTTGACATTTGGCGTACATACTGATTAAAGCACTTCCAACATAAACATTGGAAGATAACCCTCGTTTGGTTGCTTGGGCCTTAACTTGTGAACCTAAGCCAAGATTGAATGTACTTGCAATAGCACTTAGAACGCTTGCTATAGTGGACCTTGTGGGTTTGACCTCAAATCTAGTCATGTCTTGAAAATATTCAATAGCCACATCGTAATACCCTTCACTCAAACAGATGGCGTGAAATCATGACATTCCAGGCAACGGCATTTGGGTTAGGCATTTGGTCGAACAGATGGCGTGTGTCATCAAGGTGTCCTGATTTCATACATGCGTGACAGTTCCAAATGCTACTTGATCTGGTGTATGACCTAATTTCAACATATCATTCAATAATCTTAGTCATACTGACCCATCAAATATCTCGCATGCATCATTAACAAGGCTACATTTTGCGTACATGCTAATAAGTGATCCTTCACAAAGGGAGTCACACATGAACCCAGTTTTGATAACGATGTCGGCCAATCTTGCACAGACCGACAAATTAATGGCGTAAGTGGACCTTGTGGGTTTGAGGTCAAACCATGGGAAGGAGGAAGTAATAAAGCAAATGTTAATTACAATATGATTCAAGAGAGAGGAAGATACCAGTCACGCGTTCTATCATTCTGAACCTCAGTCACGCGTTCTATCAAGAGTTCAATCGAACGGATTGTGACCTGCCATTGAAACTTATCAGACCTCGAATCTCGACCTGCAACTCCTTCTGAATCTGGAATTGCGCTTGGATATGGAATCACATGGAATCTCGAATCTCGACCTGCAACCCAATCCCGATAGCCTGATTCTCACCTGCTTCATTGATGGCTGAATTTCCACAATCTCGTATTCTCCCTTGCTTCATAGATGGCTGATTCAGACAATATGGACTTAGAATTCGACTTCTTGATTGAACAGTTCATACCGTGGCTTCAATCGATTATGCATCTCTACTAATGTCTAGAATTGATGTTTGGAATCATGTCTGCAATCCATGATGTGGTTCCGGGTTACAAAATAAAAAATAAAAAATAATTTTTTTATTGCAGTGGACGGGGTGGACGGGGGCTTTTTTTTAAATTACGTGGCCTAGATTTGTTCTCATGTTCTCACTTATTGAATTGTTCTCATTTTAACCTCCCCATATATATATATATATATATATATATATATATATATATATATATATATATATATATATATATATATATATATATATATATATAGATTATGTTATAAGTACCCCATTACATTTTGTGCTATAAATATCCCTATTACATTGTATATCCCTTTGACATCCATCAAATCAAAATAAGTTTTAATTAAATCATTTTTAATCTATAGACCATTTTATTTGACTAGTTGATTTGTTTTATCACAATTTTATCTTTGTTGTCTTTTTATTTATTTATTATTATTATTATTTAAAAAAGTTACACCTTAAACATTTTAGAAACAAATAAAGAATATCTTATTTAGTGGGCTGACTTTCTACAATAAAAAACGACATGTCTGGGTAAAATAGAAGCCATATTCACGCAACTAACCATATAATTTCTCAATATTTTTCATAATAAATATATATAAGGTTTATTTTTAGATACATTGCAAAATAAAGACTACATAAATTATAATATACATGAAATATATAATTAATCGCATATGATGTTGTTACTAAAAAAGTCTTATAACGATCTACTAATTTTTTACAGATCGTTACTCTACAACAATTAATTGCTGAAGCATGATAAATAATAATGACGTCAAATTAAAAATAGTGATTAAATATAATTTTATCATTTAGTTTGCATATAATATGTAATTTACAGTTAAGTACTTTCAAATACTAAATAAAAATTATAAAATAACTGAATAAGTATGACATATATTATTATTATTATTATTATTATTATTATTATTATTATTATAAAGAAACTGATTTGATGTTTTGTTTTGAAATATTATTACGTTTTTTATATCACACATTCTACAACAATTTCATATATCTGTCTATAGCAATTTGATACAATAATTGAATCATATGACAACTTTGTTTTTAAGGTTGTCGTCTGCTCGTACATTTTATGATTATTAATAAATCACCTGTAATTACACTACTGAAATATGGACAATCTCATTTCCATTCTCTATCAATCAAGTTGGTTTGATTGTTATTTTCTTGTGGATCTTCTACAATTTTCACCATTAATTGTTTAACGTTTTCTTTTCTGGATTTCAATGGTCGTCTACTTGTGTTTTTTTCTAATTGGGCTTCTAGGCCGGAACAAAGTTGTGGCCTTTTTGAAAGGTACGTTTGGAGTGGTCAGTGAGTTCTATCTCCTAAAGAACTATAACATTGGTCATTGGGTAGGTTTACACATTATACATCTATTTTTAAATAAAGTGCCGTTACTCAAAATGTTAATTATAATCTCAAAACCTTCTTGATTATAGATTAAAGGTAGGCGTGTCACATTTAAATAAATCAAGTCTCTTATATTGGTCAATTGTTTATATGGATGGTAATAAATTTGAATTCACTTTCATTTTTTAAGTTACCAATTTGCTATTCATACTTGATTACCGAAGACAAGGTTAGCCAGGACTTATGTATAGGATCTTGCCTCATTGCAAGCTGTGGTGTACAATACAGCAACGGTTTGTTTAATTTTCAAATGGTCAATGCTAAGGTCTATTGAATTCATTGGTTGTATGTGTTTCCCTACAAATTAAACACTAACAATATATAATTTGTGGTATAATCTCTCAGGTAAGTTGGAAGGAACCCATGGCATGTATGAAGTACAAGTTGGTCAATTTGTTCTAAAAAAGTCACTTGTGCTTTGACAAATAAACTCTATGGCTACCATCTGAAGTAGGCATGTTAATGAGTCGAGACAATCCTGATGTATAAATTTTAAAACATAAAGCACAAACTCACAATGCACAAAAGTAAATAATTAGAGCTACCATAAACAATTTGAACCAACTGATGTATAAAATTTAAAACATAAAGTACCTTTATTTATCTTCATCCTTGTACACAGGAAGTCTAATATGAATGCGTTTCCAAACCATATTTATCTTCATCGTCCAAATTATTATTATTTTTACCTTTCATTTAAAAATTACAGTTTTATGGTTAAATATGAGGGAATATAAGCTATTGAATTTATCAAATTTAGTAGCTTAGAAAGAGGATGTCATTCCACTACTAGAAAAGAAGCTCATTTCCAACTGAAAATTATTCGAATTTCACCACAAGTGTAGGTAACGTATATCAAAAATTGGTTTATATCTACATAGCTAAATTATTTTTTCCCTCAATTTTGTAAAATTCAATATTCATATTAAACATTATCATCTTATATTGGCCAATTTAATTAAAAGGTTGAAGGAAACAAATTAGTAATTTGTTGGATATTAAAAGTATTTAGTGTCTAATTGACATTGTTTTTGTCAAGAATTAATATATATATATATATATATATATATATATATATATATATATATATATATATATATATATATATATATATATATATATATATATATATATATATATATATATATATATATATATATATATAAGAAAATAAAAACTCTGTCATCATCTCTAAAGTTCTTTCTATAGAAATTAATAAAAAAAAAACATATAAGTCAACATTAGTTGTTAATCAAATGTTTGCTAAACGTTTTATACAATAATTAAAAAAAACATACTCACTATATGGCCTATTAAGCCGGAAATAATAACATTGACGACAACTCTCAGTCAACACCTACTACTACGGATTTACCATGCCACCATCCCTCCACTTGGTGTTGTGTTTAAAACTTTAAATGTTCCTTTTTAGATTATTGGTTCGTACTATAATAAAAGTCAAATAACAAAGCTGCTAAACTAGATCTTTCCAATAAATTGAATAACTGAATACTTAAATTACACCCAAAATAATCCACCTAAAATAAATATGAAAATTAAAGTCTAAAACGCAAGCAAGAAGATCCTCTATTACTAAAAAACAAAACCACCGTTAAATGAACAAAGACGATCCTCTATTGCAAAAATGACATCACCATGTCTTCAAGAATAGGTAGGAGATGACAATCATTGCCATCTTACCCTTCTTTACACCTATCGGTTTCTAAGGCTTCTCCGGTTCAATAGCTCCCCATACTTCTTGAGCTTGCATAAACACCTTCATTTTTATAGCCCGGACAAGATGACATAGTTGCTTCTGGTTAACATAGGGTAGTGGAGTCCGAATGAATCTTCTTTCTTCTATCCTTCTGTGGCATGGCGATGAGTTTAATCGACCTGGTTTTGCTCTGATACCAAATGTAAGAAAAAACTTTTTCTTACCCCTGATAACAAGGTACAAGCGAAAAACCGAAGAAGAGAAACAGAGGAACATGGGACAAGGTTATACAGGAAGAAGCTAATACTTGCTCACCAAGATTTGTGTAAATTAAAACCGTGAGGCTTGAATATGAAATCAGCAAATGCTATACCCTAATTATACTAAACAAAGACGAATCCTTATCCAACACTAATACTACAAATAGATAGATAATAATATCAAAAATATGGAAGTTTCCTATATAAACTACCCTACACGGCCCTTTTTTCTGAACTAAACCAATATAATCAATAATTGTAAGTTTCAAATGTAATTGTTAGATTTTTTAAATAATGATATACAGAAGGCTAATTTAATTGTTACATTTTTCAAATAATGATTTAAAGAAGAAGAATAATCTATGATGAAATACGTACACCGCCAAACATGAGAATACGGAAAGAACGGCAACCAATATTTATCAATCAAGAACATTAAACGTCAATCATAACCGTAGCAAGATTCAATGATGCTAATTAATGGGTTTGATTGCTTTCATCGGGAAATCTAGCTAGGAAGCTCTCCAGATTAATTGGCTACAGTTGGTGAATCTTTGGTATAGCCATGTAGTATTCTACTACCAAGTTGATCTCTATTTTGTCGTTTCCACATTCATGGACAATGTACTGGTGAAGCGGATCAAATATCCGAAATCTAACTGTAGATTTGATCTTTTACTAGCAAGAGAAGTTTTATTAATCCCGAGTACTAAGTGAAATTGCATATATATATGAGCACTTGTAATGCGAGTGTTTTTTTTTTTTTTTTCTTTTTTTAAATGGACATGATAACGTTTGAAGGCGTCTCCTACATAAAATATCTAATCTATACATCTTGATAATGATCAGAGTGCTCGAGTACATCCAGCAAGAAATCCATGCAGCTAGGGAAAAAGGAGTTAGATGTTTTTGCAACCGTTACTGCTCTGAAGATTGGTATAACCAAATTAAGTTCTTCATTCTCTTCAAATAAAATATTATTACATCAAATAAATAGTGTTTGAAACTAGCTATATTGTATACTAAATGAAGAAACAAATGGTAAATCTTTTGATACGTGATGCTCCATCTATTCTCCTCATCCATTATACTGAACTGCCAAACAAAAGGATGGAAAGATAAAAGAAAAATAACACTTGATTTAAGTAGCGAAATACACGACAACATTTGTTTCAGCCGACATTGTTAGTCTCTTTGGTGTTGAGATTGGAAATGCAGAAGATTGGTGTGAGGAATAATAACGGAGGTGAGGCTTTGTTCATGAATATCACCTGTTGATGAAGCCGTATTTGGTAAAATCCCATAGTTTTCAGATTCCATTCTGAAGTTCTCCGAATCCCAACCTCCAAGAAAGCCCAGGAATGTATTGCTAGAATTTAACCAACCAGCTGGCGGGTTAGCAAAATTTTTGTTGTAACCATATTCGGAAAAATATGATGATGAGCTTGCAGCAGTAGTCCCCAACTGATCCTCGGTTTTTTGCGCAATACCATCTAATTGTGGCTGCTCATAAAACTGATGTGTACCGGAATATTCAAGATGAGAACTTGACGATTTTTCGATGTAGTGGGTACTAGGGTTTACTGAAAACCCTAATTGCAGTTGGTCAAAATCATCATTAGGGTTCGCCCCAAACATCTGCTTTGATTTCTCGAGATGGTTGATCATCATTCTTTCACGAGTTCTTTCCCTTGCTCTTGCCCTTGCCTTGTCCCTCGTTTCCCTTGCCAAAATATCACTTTCTGTTGGCCTTCTTGAGTTCCCAGTGCCCATCTCATCTTGGATCTTCAATTGTTTACCTTTGTTGGAAGCAGCATCAACGTCAATATTTGAATCCACTACGCAGTCAGAGGAAGGCGATTGGCACCTCTCAGGATTCTCTTTGCTTCCGCTGTGAGTTGTGTTTTGTGATTTAAAGCCTTCAGTGACTTCTTCGATTGCCTTCTTCGACTTGCAAAAGAGCCACTCAATAGTTTTACTTGCTTTGTCAAACCCTAACATATCTTGAAGACCAAAAAACTTGCGAGCAATATGGAGGGACAACCTCATTCTCCTGTCTCTAAGGCCTTGAGCTGTATGAATCTTGCTGTGTCTGTCTTTCTTCCCAGCACTTCTCTTCTTCCTTACACGTTTTGTTTTACTAGGAGATGGCGCAACTTCGTTTGCCGGACTGCTCGTGGACGTTTTCGATCTATCAGTACTAAGGTGATGGTTGTGCAGTATTGCGCTAGTAGATATCTCATCAAGGAAAGGCAAAGGGAACTGCCCGAACAATGATGCCTCTTGGTCATGGTTTGAATCAAGGTTTTCATGATTTGGTTCCTTGTTCGAAGAGACCAACATGGTCTCGTTGTTTCTTGAAGGAAATACGTAATCCATACTGAGAGAGAGAGAGAGAGAGAGAGAGAGAGAGAGAGAGGGAGAGAGACTGTTACAGTGGTTAGTCTCGCATAGATATGAAAGAAGAACATGGAGATTAATTGCATGATGGTGACGGGAAAAGGGGCGGTAAGGATGGATTTAGCGAAGCAACGTAGTTATATTTCATGTGCTTGATATTAATAGGTGTATAGTGGGAGAGATTAAAGAGGGCATTAAGTTGATAGGTGTAGAGATGTGGCCAAGTCTAAGGGAGGTAAAATGAGTACAATTATTCATAGCCCATTCAAAGACAATCAATTAGCCTTATTGTTGATCAGAGAATGACAACTTATCATGCTTCTTTGACTGATTGAATGACCCAAAAAGAATCTATCTCTCTGCTTATATAAATTACATCTCTTTCTTTTATTTTATACACAAGTGAGTAAACACCCTCTATATTATCAAGTCATTACTTTTAACACTTTAGTTGAATTGGGCAGTCCCTTCGCAGTAAATTTAGGTTTTCTAACAATGCATATAAGTATTAAAGAAAGACGTATTTACATGAATATAGATGGGAGACAATTTGCCATCCATATACTGTTGGGACTTTTTGAGAGTATCGGATTTTTTTAAATGCATATGTTTATTATAATATATTAAGGGTACTAGCAGTGAGCTAGTAATAGAACAAAATCACGGCTTCCACAGTATTACCAGCTAGGTGGGCAATTTTGACTCACTCCTTCTAGTCTATAAGGAAACCTCTACCCTTACTCGATATCTAAATGAAAGATTGCGGGACTAAGAAATCAATAACCCCTCAGTTTTGAGCTTATCGTCGTTAAAAGCCTCCCATTCCTCAGGGTCCATACGGTCTGAGAAAGAGCTGCAAAGACCACGTTCATGAGTGCATTCTGTTTGTACATAAGTTGTATCATATATAGGTTTTGTGCTTATGAAGCAAACATTCAACACAGGAATAGAAATGTTTAATTCCTCACCACCTGATTACATGCTTCCATAGCATGGTTGGCGCCTCGCACTTAATTAAATTGTGATCGACGTTCTTACTCACAACAAGAAGTACATGTTTGAGAGCAATGGCTTATATGTTATCCGTGTAAAATTTGAAACTACTTTTAACTCGATATAACGTTATAAAAGACTATATATCTAATATCATTAATACCCTTTAAGTACAAAACAAATAAAATTTCTTTTAAAATCATCGTTATCTTTTTTTTATTAAGTTCAATATATATCCGTCTTAAAATATGGTAAAAGCCTAAAAGGAGTTGGGTTACCCACGCAGACGGGTGGACACAGCGTCGTATCAAGTACATGGGGATTTTTAAAACATCTTCTATTTTTGTTACTCTATTCTCGAAAGGGTGCCTCAAAAACTAATTTGGATGATTTTGATCGTTATGGTACATCCATAGACGTTTATGTAGCTAGAAAGATTAACAACGGGAAGAGATTTTCCACCAATTCGCTTCATGAATGTATATTACAGAAAATATTACCCCAAAGGCCTCGTGGGATGTTAACCACGAACACTAACGATATTTTGGGTTTGTCATGGTTTCCTTTAAATGTTGTAATATATGGATTGGACTGTTTAAGATCTTTGTTTGAATTGTCTTAGCCAGCCTCCGTATTACAATGTGATAAACATCAAAGGAGGAAGAAAATGAGTGAAGTAGTTAGGGTTGAGATTCCTAATGGAAGGGGTCAATAAAAACAGGAACTGTGAAGGGGAGCTCATACGTCGACACTGATTTTCTATATTGGTACAATAACCTATGAATCATTCTTAAGCATGCATGAGCATAAACTCTATATACTCGATGAACCCATCCCTATCAAGTCTAAGGTGGAGAATCTATAGTTAAGAGGAAATTTTATGGTAAGCACATCAATGATTTATAGAGTAGATGGTTGAAGATGCATCAATAAGATCTCATATTCTGAAGATGAGGAGCTACTCGATCACTATTTTATAGGCTTGGATTCTTTGTCGTCCAATTGTTTGCAACAAACCTTATGCTGACATCTCTTCATTAGAGTTAAGATCAATTCAAGTTGAATTAAAATATAAATAATATGGTGATCTTGAAGTTACATTAGATGTTGGAAAATGTCGATAACATATCAAACTTAAATATGTTTTGATGGTCGGGAAAACTTCGGTAACGGAGTGGACTACGTTGATGGAGTGGACCGCGGTTTTAGAGAATCAAAAGGATCCGAGGTGCCGAGTGTATGGAGTGGACTATGATAAAATATCAAACTTAAATATGTTTCAGATGGGCCTAGCTCGGTTAGTTGTTGGGGTATCCCATACCTATTTATATGACTCTCCCCTTTGTTCATCTATGTTGAAGTGTGCAAGACGGAAAACCTAGGCTAGATACAAGTAGATTAGCGAGTGTATTTATAGGCTTTGTCGATTCTATAACACCTCTCTTTCTCTCTCTCTCTCTCTCCCTCTCCCTTTTGCCCGTAGACGTAGCCGTTTACTCTTATCGGTGAACCGTATTAATTTTGTGTTTTAGTACCATTCTATTGAGTTATGGTGTGAGAAATCATTTTGTTTATTGATTTATTCAATTCGGGATGTTGGAAAATGTGGATAAATGATCAAACTTAAATATGTTTTGGTTTGTGCAGGCACACCGGTACATGCAGACGCGACGTGGTGGACGTTCTTCACCACTAGTATTTGATCCTAAGATTGAGAAAACAGCACGATCAAATCGTGTTACAAGAAGATTTTTCAAAATGAATGAAGCAGACGTGGTAGTCGAGGATGTTACGGAAGAACACCAGGATGCGGTGAACGTCGGTCAGCCCTCAATACCGCAACTCAACTACAACAAAGGAAACCAGGGGAATAACGGTGGCAACAACAATGCCGGACCAATGATCTTTCAGAAAGTACCACCACCTAAGGCAAATATTCGTGGCCACAATGGTGGAAACAGACCATACCGGGGGTACAATTGCAATAACAATAATAATGATGGTAAACAACATTACAATCCAAGGAACATTAGACCACAATTTGGTTCACCAATGAATGAAGGGAATCAAAACCAGCAACACAATGGAGGTCAAGTGGGTGATTTGGACTACGATACCGAGAGTGATGACTGTTGGATACCGAACACCAATGGAGGCAATCAAAGAAATCAAGGTAGAAATGGTCAGTGGAGGAACCCTAATGGTGGGTTCAACAACTGGAATGAACAAAGGTTTTACAACAACTGTTTGTACAACGAGGGTAACCAATTTTCGCATTTATATTTTACACAACCTAATAGACAGTTAGAGGCTTTCTATTTCCACTCGGGGGAGTATGACGATGCACCGCCGATAGTTTACCCGGAGGGAAATGAGCACCACATTCAAATCAGGCCACAATTGTTAAGGGTTTTACCAGTTTTTAGAGGCTACAAAAAGGATGGCCCGTATAACTGATAACGCCTAGTAATTTTGAGCATTATAGTCGTTATTTAGTCGAGTTTTAGTTGATTTATCTTTCTAGATTGACTAATATCACTAAATATTGTGCCAAAGTGCTTGGTTGTGTTTTAGTGATAATATAGGGTAAATTGTGTATAGATTGGCAAAGTTGGAGACAAGATGAATTCAAGTCGAAGTGACATGCATGGCGCGTACGACTGAAAGACGCGTCGCGGCCAAGTGTCTAACCCGGGTGAATATTCAAAATTCAAAATGCGAACAACGAGGGGATAAGGTTGACCCGTGCCGCATAGAAGACCATCCCGTGACGCGTAGATCTCAAATCCGCAACTATACATAAAGGCTCCCACTTCGTGATTCGGGAGCGAAGACTGATCCTTGGCGTCGTACCTAGGTTTTTTTGACTCGTATTTTCATAGTTTTTCAGTGGATCTTGGATAGTTGGTTAGTTATTGTTAGTGTATCCCACATTGGTGTGACACGGTCCTATACGTTTGTATATATGTTGAAGTGTCCCCTCTCTCCACAAGGGCTCTTTTGGAGAGACACTCTTGGGCTCCACATATATTTACATTATATCAGAGCCGGTGTCCCGCACCCTGTAACCTCATCGAGCCTACGTCTCTGAGGGGGAGTGTTAGTGTATCCCACATTGGTGCGATACGGTCCTATACGTTTGTATATATGTTGGAGTGTCCCCTCTCTCCACAAGGGCTCTTTTGGAGAGACACTCTTGGGCTCCACATATATTTACAGTTATTAGTTTATTTCAATTTTTGGTATTCGTTTGTGCTCTAGTGAGATCGACGGTTCTAGATTGTAGAACACCATCGACCACAGAGATAGATTGTTTCCTGATTTCAGAAGCATTCGGATCTGATCCGGGTTTGGTTTTAATACAAGTTCGTTAGTTTTTCGTTTTGATTGCAATTTCATATTTTTCGGTTATTAGTCGTTGTTTAGTTGAATCGTTGTTTCGGGTGATTGGATCTGATTTCTGAGTTTTGTCACGGGATTAGATCAGATTAGTTTGGTTTGTTTTGATTGTGGGTTATCGTTCAAGCATAGATTGGTAGTTGTAGTTTCGATTCTTTTCGTTTTCAGGATCAAGTGTATGAATAGAAGCCGTCTATAGAGTGACACTATAGATCGGTCATATTTGACACAAAGTGCCAACCACGAACTCATTGGTTCGACACTTACTTGCCACTAGCTAGTGAGTCGTAAGGTTATATTTTGTATTTTTGACCACATCAATGACTGCGACGTGTCAAATTTTGGCTGACAACGCCTAGTAATGTTAAGCATTATAGTCGTTATTGAGGTGGGTTTTAATTAATTTATCCTTCTTAATTTACTAATATCGCTAAGTTTTGTGCCAAAGTACTTGGATATGCTTTTAGTGTAAATGCATAAGTTTTTATGCAATTCGGAAGACGTTACTAAGAAAAACGAACAAAAGAAGCGGGGCAAGGAGGATTAGCGACGATAATCTTTGTGATTAGCACCGCAAATGTGGTTAATGGTGATAATCTCCGTTTTGAATTTCAAAATCCGCATATTGAGGCACGGTTGGAACATTAGCGACGCTAACTTCCAAAGTTTTTCAATTTCAAACTACGAGATTTCGGGATCTGGATGGGGCCCGCGCCGCGGGAAAGGCTTGTACGCGCCTTGGGGACCCAAAACTCCACCACTATAAATACTGGTCTCCCGTACAACTTTTGAGGCATCCCGGGGCATCAAGAAGGGATCCGGAAGCATATTTTTTGTGATTTTCTCAGTTAAATTTGATAGGTTTGGTTTAGTTTTGGTATTTTGTTATTCTTTATCAACTTGGTATCGAGGTATTGCGAAATTGGAATTTACCTCGATTACGCGATGTTTTAGTTTAGAGCTCAGAAACGATCATGCGATTCCTGTAGATTCTTTGGTAGATCTGGATAGTTTAGATTTGAATGATTGTTTGGATATTGTTTTGATTTCGATTTTATTAATGAAGCATTCGGTTTATCGTTTCTCGATCTACAATCAGATCTGAGTTTATTATTTCGTTTTATTTGATTTTTGGGTTGTTCCCACGTGTTCTTGATTCGCCGTCTATAGAGTGAAGCTATAGATCGGTTTATCGACACAAAGTGCCAATCACGGACTCCAGAGTTCGACCCTTACTTGCCGCTAGCTAGTGAGCCGTAAGGTTATATTTTGTATTTTTGACTGCATCAACGACTGCGACGTGTCAATAACCATCTCTACGAGTTCCTCGCAATCTCTAATGCGAATATCCCACGGGGAAATAATTGAGATTCTTTTAGACTGCACTTATTTCCATTCACTTTAAAGGAAAAAAGCAAAGTATTGGTTTACATCACTTGCTCCCAATAGTATCACTACTTGGGGTTAATTGAAAACAAAATTGTTACAAGAGTTTTACCCAACAATAAAAAACGGAAATAAGGAAAGTTATTCACTATTTTCAACAAAAACCTAATGAGGAATTCCATGATGCCTTTGAGCGTCTTAAGGAATTAGTGCTCATGCCCGCATCACGAATTCCTTTGTTGGCAGTTAGTGCGATTTTTCTTTGACAGAGTTGATAGCACCTATAAGGCAATGATCAATTCCTCGTCAGGTGGCACTATCATGATGCAGGATAGTGAGGTCGCCTCCGATTCTTGGAGCAGTTTAGTAACAGGTCAAAAACCAATTACTCAGCAAAGAAGCAGGATAACCCGACTTCACCAGTTACTTTAGTAAAACTGGACAAAGCATGGAATATTCTACCCAAACTTAAAGATCCAGGAACACCGCTTATTAATGTTACCTTAGGTGACATATATATAAAAAAGGCACTCGTGGATCTTGGAGCGAGTGTCGATATTCTCCCAGGATATGTGTATGACCAATATGACTTAGGCAAGATAGAACACACATATGTCATCTTTACAAAGTGTACTTGTACAAAATTTATGGGTTATCGAGCGTAAAGAAAAAGCTGGAACAATTAGAGCACAAAAAGGAATACTTGACAACTGACGATAGAGGCGCTACCAGCTGATGATAGCGGTACTAAGAACTTATCTCATGACACTAAGGTGATAAGTTCACGCCGCGAATACCAGACGATATATGTGTAATATTAGGGTGATCGTTACCATATCAGTGCTATATACGAAGTCAGTGACGCGATATACGTCTGGATCAGATCATTATAAATAGTCGGTTCTAGCTGTTCTGGATGGCATCGATCGATCATCCACGACTTTTTCACTTCACATCAGTTCTCCAAAGGGTTCCCACGCCTCTGTTTCATTTGTTTTGAGTCTTAGTTAGTGTTAGAGGTTGTTTTCAGTGTTTTAGAGTATACATAATCATTTGGATTACTCTAAGCATTCGGTGCCTCTGAGTTACTGCTGGAGTTCAATAGTTTGACTCCTGGATCCAGATCATTTTATGGATCCGCACAATAAACGTGTTAAGGTTGTGTTATTTCGTGTTTTAAACAATTGTCAACATTTTAGTTTATGAATTCAATTTCTTCTTTGTTTTTAGTTATGAGTTCAGATTATTACTTGTTTTTGTCTGTTTATTCATCACAATGGAAGGCTAAACTCTTGGGGTGACTTTCAAGAATGTTGACGGTGAAATGAAAGCATGTTTTTATTATTACTTGTGTTCCGGTCAATTTTAGTTATCATTTGTTCTTTACGTATGATTTCTAGCATGATGATTATAGTTGAGTTATTTAAAAATGTTTGATTTTACAACTAAGATGACATATTGTTCATTCACTAACTGTGCCAAGTCCAACAATAAGGATTAATATCGTTAGCCAAGTGACATATGTTGTACTGAAAGTTATTAATTACAACGATCAAAACTTTAATTATGTTTTTATAATTAATTGGAACTTAATGGAAGATGGATATGTGTGTCTAGTTTACCTAATAGTGAATCAGAAGTACCATGTCTTTCTTAACTGATATTCTAGTTTTAATTCCAGAGTTTACAATAACACAATATTGTTTTTCTTACTGAATTATTCAAACACAATTATTTGACCACGAACTCCTTGTGGACTCGACGCTTAATTACCCTATCTATGAGTGATATTAAGGTTCTTTTTGGTTGCATCAACGACTGCGATCAACGTCAGTAACCACTTGGATAATTACACACAGCTTGGTTTTAATATTTGTTAATCTTATTTTGATATTATTTTTCAGTTTTTATTACTTTCTAAATTCTTATTACCGTTACTCCTTTCCATCAAATAAAAAATACAAAAATTATATTTTAAATGCAACGACCACTTGGCTACCAAAACTTCTGAAATTCTTTTCTTCGTATCTCTCAAATATCCTTGGATGTGTGTAACGTCCCAAATTCCGTAATAAATTCTTCGTTTCAAAAACAACTTAAATACGATAAAAGAGTTGTCACACAAAACCCTTCCAATTAAAACTTAGTATTTAAACATATAAAAACGTATTTTACAAAACATTATTCAGCGAAAGACTTAAATACCAAAACTCCAGATGCGGTACAGTCGCGCTATGCTCCAAGCTCAAGCCAGCAAATACCTGAAAACAGTTAAGGTGAAAGAGTAAGCACAAAGCTTAGTGAGTTCCCAAAATACCACACGATTCATAACATAGCACACAACCACAAAGGGTCTCCGAGCTTGCCTCGAACAACCTGGATCTCGGGCTTGCCCCGATCTGCCTCGGCTAAGAACTCACAAGCTTGCCCCGTTCCGTCTGTCACCAAATCAACTCATTCTTTGGACTCTCGAGCTTGCCCCGATCCGTCTGATCATCAACTCATTCTTTGAGAAGACTCACTTGATCCGCAAAGCTAGACAGCACTCCTCACGCGCGTCCTCAAGTTTGACAACGCGAACTTCGTAACAAGGATAAACCCCACTTAGAACTCCCTAAATTCCATACGGGATAATCCTCTAAGATGGGTATCCAAAACTCTCAAGTTTGACCAAAAGTCAAACTGCTCAAAAGTCAACGGTCAAAAGTCAAAGTCAACAAAAGTCAACCGGAATTGTTAGCGCCGCTAACTCCTCAAGTTAGCGTCGCTAACTATGAACAGTCCATAAACGCCTATTAAGTTCTTAACTCCTCAAGTTAGCGTCGCTAACTATGAACAATCCAAAATGTCCATTAAGTTCTTAATACATTCAATCAAGGTATTAATCCTTCCAGGGACCTTCCAAACAGTCTCTAAGTCCATAAAAATCCTAACTTTAACATTCTAACACCATCACACCAATTCAAGAACAAGATCTAAGTCTAAAATGGTCCAAACTCATCAAAATCACCAAAGAGAGTTTGGCTTACTCTCTAACCCATCCAAAGGCTCTAAATCATGGCTTTAAGGCATAAAGTTCATGAATTTATCCTTTACAAACATGGACAATCACCAAAAGGGACCATTACACTAAATCAATCCATAATAACATACTTAAATCATAATAAAAACCATAAAAGTGCATAAATATAAGAACTTGACTCACAATGGTCTAGACTATGCAGATCTTTGAAGTTTTACCCAAGAAAAACAACTTGTAGCATCAACACCTTCCTTCTAGCATCATCCAAGCTCCAAAAATGCTTCCAATGAGACCAAAAATGCCAAAAACCCAACCAAGATGACTTGAGTGAGTGAGAGAGAGAGAGAGAGAGAGAGAAAAGACTATTTGGAGGCTGGAAAATGACCAAAAACGGTTGCCCTGGGGTTCCCCACCCTAGTATATGGCCCAAACATGAAAAATCTAGAGTTTTGGCCCAAACACGACAATTAGTGCCGGTAATACCTATATTAGTGTCGCTAATGAAGATCGTGCAAACCCACTAGACAACAGGCAAATATAGCGTCGCGGAAAAGTGAATTATCTTCGCAAGGCCACTTAGCGTCACTAAGCTTCATGTTAGCTGTGCTAATGTCCAACTTCCCATTTTCCATCTTTTTGTTTCCTTTATTTCGCGAACTTTGACTCTTTGAAACTCGAAACTTGACTTCTCGGGATTAAGATCTTACAATGTGTTGCTGCATAGATCATTAATAGTTGCAATTTATTTTCACAAGTAGTATCCTACGAACATCACAAGCCCCAACAACATTCAAGAAACCCCCAAAATCAAAATACATAGTTCAATATGTATAAATCAAATAGAGAAATTAATCAAATTATACATGTTGCCTAACATCTAAAGGATAAATCTCGCCATAAGTGACTTTACAAGTGAAAAACTGATATGGCTCTTCCCTACTGATTTATGACCAAAACAAAATAAATATATAAACAAGATTGCTCTTTTATCATTATTGACGACATTTTGGGGGTGTCTATTGGTGCCTTTCACAAAGTAACAAGCCCACATAATTATCCCGATGTCAAATTAGGGTTTACGAATTTCAATTTTTGAACAAAAAATCATCTAGATATATAAATAGATTTGGATACCTAAATAGTCTTACCAGGAGAAGAATCGAAATTGATGGTAGTTAAAGAAGGGGAATATAAACCCTAAATCTGACCATCAACCTCTAATTTTTGATGCAATAGGTGTCTCAAATATGAAAATATCCTCTCTTTTTATGTACGACCCCAGTAGGCAATGACCTTGTGACCCTAACACTCGCTGTGGAGTCAATTGAGAGGCATCGGAGGCTGAGTCGATTCTACTTGTAGCCCCAAGAAAGCATAATTTTGAATTAGAAAAAAGAGAGAAAGTGATGATATTGAAACAATGAAATAATTAGAGGACTATGGGTTCCTTTTAAAGATAAATACAAAAAAATAGAAGGGTCATGCGTGGTTTTTTATTTATTTGGGAGAATTTCGTTTATATCCTTATAAACTTTTATAATTACGTCTATGTCCTTTTAAAAATTTAAATTACATGTATATCCTTATAAAACCCAAAAACTCACATATATCCCCAAATATTTAATTTAATTATAACTAATCTTTTTAAAAATTAAAAAACATTCTTTAAGCTTATTTTTATTATTAATCTTGGTTGACTTAATGTTGGATTTTGGATTTGAGACTCTCACTCTGTTCAACCGATCAAAATTTATGGTAGGATGTTTTATTTGATACCTACTTCAGATCGATGACAGCTCAAAACATGTGAGTTCAATTTGTTATTGATCGACATCTTGGCAGTACCTATCAATAGACGGTTGATTTTGGTCGATAAAATAAATATTGACTGTGGAACGATAACATCTCCATATCGAATATTGAATTTTGGGCCCAAACTTTGTTCAATCGATTGATATTTAGACTACATCCAGATTTCTATCGATATGCTTAAGATTTTTGGGAGAAGGGTAATAGCGTAATGTTACAAGTTAATTAGTTTTTTAATAATAATAACCAATTTAAAGATATTTTTAATATTTAAAGAGATTAATTATCATTAAATTAAGTATTTGGGTGTATATATGTGTGTGTATATTAGGTTTTATAATGATATACATGTAATTTGAAGTTTTACGAGGATATATGCGTAATTATGAAAGTTTATAATGATATATACGAAATTCTCTTTTTATTTTGATTTATGACACTAAAATACGATATATATTTTTGTACGTTGTAAATTTTATCAGCGTGACATAAATTTATTATTTAGGCTAAATGGAGTGGTCGCCTGCGGCAACCACTCCACGTGGGTCAAGAAAAGAGAAAGAAGATAGAGAGACGATGACATATAGAGAGAGAGAGAGGACTGGTCGCCGATGTAGAGAAGAGAGAGGGAGAGACCGGCATGAACTCGCCGGTGTAGACCTTTAAATGCCGATGCCACCATTAATTGCGGGATGGCGATGCCGGCGGCATCGAGGTGCCACGTCGATACCGATGGCGTTTTTTCACATTGTACACAATTTTTATGACAGGCTCGTCGGTTATAAAATCAGTGTGCTTGGTAATTCGTGTGTCATTAAGAAGTAAGTAGTTAAATATCTGGTCTGTGGTTCCTAGCTCATGCTAGCAAGCGTGTTGAGTAGTTTGCTAGTTATCATGAAAGTTAACACCATCGGTGCATCGGCGCAGCATGTAAACTGGGTGAGGAGGAAACCAGGGTTGGATAAACCTTTGTTAAATCTCCTGGTTTATGGGTTGCAAGCTTTCTATCATTTACCTTTACATTTCTCGATTTATTTTATTTGCTTGTATCATGTAGTTGTTTTTATTTTATAAAATAGTTCCAAGTACACCTCCCCCAACATGCACTTCCAATTCGTTCTTTCTACTCTACGTACAAATCGTTTTTTGTTCCTCAAGGCCAACAATTCCCTCTCAATCCGTTTCTTTCCTTGCTTATTAGCAGTGGGATCATCTAAAATGAGTGGTAAAATAAGATCCAACACGTTGAAGATCATACTAACTATGAATAGAAATTCCATGTTATCGGCCCATCTAGTGTAGTTGTAGCCATTAAATCTTTCTAGCTTGACAAAGTTGTGTTTAGTGATGTGAAAGTTTGTGGAGGAAGAAGCACCAGAAGCCATATGTTCAAACCCCAAATATTATTATATTTTCTAGATTTATTACACTCATTAAAATGATGCTTCGTAACGAAATTAATAACCAAAGAATAGACAATAGACTAGATGTCGACGGAGTTTTCCGAAATATTATAAACATGTTATATATATAATGAGCGTAGTTAAGTTTCTAGCTTGGTTCTCGAAGAAAACGCAACAAAAGGCAAAGATTAAATCATGCCCGGCCCTTTGAACTTTAAACGACACTTAAATGTTGCGAGTTATTAGTCTTAAAGCCCCAGGATTTAATGCAGTCAAATTTGTTGTATATTGACAGCAACAATATCAGCACTTGCAAAAGGTTATGCAAGAAAGCAAAGAAAAACTGAGGTTGAATAGGTATAACAGAAAAAAAAACGAATTTTCACGATGTATTGTGGAAAATTTTAAGGTGGTATAGCAGAACCAGTCTAACGAAACAACAGAGAATATTACTTTAGGTTTAGCAATCATTTTAAGTTTTTCTAGTGTTCTTGAGGTTACTATTCACCTCTACATACAATGAAGATTGATATCCGATATGGTTCTTGATTCCTGAGAGCGTAACCCTCTTTTGGAAGCTCACCACTAGATTATTTAGTAATCCGTCCATGCTAATTATAAACCTCTTGTTTTTTACAATTCAAACTACGTGGGACCAAAAAAAATATTCAACCTTCCAACCCACTTCATTTCCAACAAAATGATCTTCCAACATTGATTCCTCATTGAAGTCTAAGATGTGAATTTCCAACAAGAGAAATAAGCAATCATTTACTTTCTGAATGCCGATTAAAAAACATGGTCAAACATATAAAGTAATAAATTGATAAATATAGTACTGATGACAACATGAGATAATAGTTACGATATGGCGCATAAACACGCAATCGTATTTATGGACGAGTTATATTTGACTCTTATAATTTTTCAAACTCATTATTATGAGAGAAATAAATGTTTATACAAAAAGAAAACAATATAGAATTGACTCTAACAAGATTAAATCATTCATTAAGCAATGCAAAGGTACAAGCGATTGAGTTGGAGGAGAGGAAAAGGATGAGGACGAAGTTCAAAACATAGAAAATACAAAAGAAAAACAAAACAAAACAAGACTTATTTGAAGTACCTTCAGTCCATCAAATGTATAGGCCTCAATTAAGTAGTGACCCATGAATTAATGTTCCTTGACTATATGCACATGCTACAACCTATATTTTCTTTAGACACATTGCAGATTCAGCAATAAAAGATTTAAGTCTTTCCCTCAATTGGTATATGGTGTGTTCTTTAAAAAGCAATGATTTTAGATAGCAAGTGAAGTTGCGCTCATTTGATATGACTTTTAGTATTTTAGACTTTCCATCGTGTTATTTATTAGTTTTCTCGATGCATATACCCAAAGAATCACAATACTCTATTTGTCTTATGAAACAGCATTCTTTTAAGTTAAACATATCATTATTAAAAGGGTCACCATTGTGATTTTAATTGTCGGACTTTTTCCGGTTTATCTTTCTTTTTGTTTAAAAAACTCATATTGTCAAAAAAGATTTTTGGAACGGCAAAGATTATATATAAGAAACTCTCTAGCAAGGAGCTAAAGAAAAAAAAAACAAAAATATTACAAGTTTGACATCGCAAGAAAGAAGTGGATCTAATCTCATCAAAGACCTCATCTTTTCGTGGTTTGTCTGTTCCAAAAACGAGCTTATTACGAAAGCTTCAAATGTTCCAACAAATGTTCCAAAAAGTAACATCCACCACCGCATCAAATATCATTTTTTATCCGCCCTCATATTCGTTTCATCCGCCCAAGACAGTAAAGACGACACTGAATGCATGATAATCAAAGAAATATCCCACCATTTAGCAACTTTATTCTGAATATCACTGAAAAACTACAATTAACAAGCACATGCATATTTTCAAAATTTTCATTATGTTTTTTTAGCAGTTTTAAAGGTAGTCGTCCGGTAATTGACAATAATTTTTCGAAATAAACCTAAGTTCTTTTTTACCCAAAAAAATCCTTATATTTGACAAACTTTTTGGTTTCTGCCAACTTTTTTGTTTTCTTCTCAAAAAACATAAAATGTATGAAACTTGTGAAAACCGAATCGACTCGACGGTTGAATCAGATGACCGACCGACCCAATCATCACACCAAATCAACTAAAAGGGTGCTACTAAATAGACACCCAATATACATCTTTAAATAAAAGTCAAACATTTTTAACCAATCATATCCGTTTTTTCCCGAAAACATTGTAATTCCAACAAATAAAAAACAGTTGACCTACTTAAAAATAATGATTAAAGTGTGTAATTGGTAAAAAAAAAAGTGTCTTTTTAGCTATCCCCAACTAAAAACCGATTTTTATCTTCCCACTGAAATTTCGATCAAATTCCAACAAACATATTTGCTGGAGGATAAGTATGAATCTTGAGCTGTCTAATCTCTTTATTGAATTACACACCGTAACTCGATACGATTTATGCTGAGATATGTCGATACAAAAAGATGCCCATGGTCTCACTATTTATTTGAACTCCTATTTTCTCACGTACTTTCGTCTTTAAACTAGTTGCTATTTCCTCAAATCCGGATATAGTATCCAAAGCACAACTAGGTTTTCGATTTCCTATTAACTAGGTTGGTTCAAGAATCACTCGCTTTTAGATACACATTCTTTTGCCTAGACACCCAAAGATTTTCACCCAAAACTGAGAAATCAAGACTCAAAAGCGCTTTTCACCAAAACCTTGATGTGTATTTCAACCTTTAACCAAGATTCTAAAATCTTGTAAAATCAAATAACAAAACCATATTTTCAACTCCTACATCTTTGCTTTTGAACCAAAGTCGAACCTGGAAGTGTTGCATTTTCATCGATTTGTAAATTCCCACCGTACATTTAGCATCAACATGGAAAATTGCTATTGTTGGATCTTAATTTTAAATGGTTGGTTGATGGACATAAGAGAGAATCACAGGGCATTTTTCATGAACGATGTCTTGAAGACGAAGAGGCGAACACCAACGGCGGTTTTGCAAACGGGAAATTGGGAAAGAGAGAGTCTCCGGCAGGGGATATGGGTGGTCGGAAAGAGGGGAGGAGGGTATTACTGTGAATATGATGATGATTGGAGGGTCTATTGGGAACCGCAAAGTAGAGGGTGGCGGCAATGAATGGTGCGTGGTAGGAAGAGGCATGGTGCCGTTGAGGGGTTGGGGCTACCGGCTACCAATACGAAAAGGTTGAGTGGATAAGAGTCTGGGACAGAGTAAAAAGAGTTGTATTTTAAGAGTTTATTGTTTTATTTTGTTTATGTAAATAATTACAAGTATATCATATTTAAAAAGTAACAATGAGGCGTTAGATTAATGGTTCACGATCATCATTCATCCGTGCGAAAAAACAAAACATACAATTTATTTATTTATTTTTTTGCCTTTTATTTCTATCCATATCTTTATCCATGTGAAATTATGACAAATTTCACATTTAATAAAACTAATAATATTTTACTAGACATATCACAAGTCAAGTTGTGTAGGAAGATTAGTAGGAATACGGAAAAACTAATGGAAGATTAATATTTGAATAAACACCCCTTTATACATTCTATACACCCTAAATGAAAATTAACTTTTTTTATTTGTTGAAAATAGGTTGATTTTTATTAAAGGTATATATGGGGGTGTATCTTTAGTAGCACCCGTAGAAACAAAAACAATTTCTCCAATTTTAACTACTGATTATATTAAGAATTTTTCTAACAAAAAAGTTTAAAGTAAATCTATATGACTATCATAAAAAGTTATTTTCATATTGATCCACATAGATCTCCTGCAATTATATTTATCTCGTATATGGAAATATAATCTTGAAAGAGAAAATAAAGGAGATTGATTTTCGGAGATCATAAGAGATATATATTTAAACATTTTTAAATCGCTATCCAGTAGTATGCTATAATTATTGATGTGCCTTTAGTTAGTCATAAAGGCTCTTTGATGTTGTTTATTGGATTGAATAGGACCAATGTATCAGATTGATCCAATGTATTAGATTGATTCTCATTTTTTCGCCCAAATATTATCGTCATTTAACTATATAAAAAAATGCATCACAACATCGTTTTTTCTTGTTAATCTTGTGATTGTGTAGAGTCAGTGCATTTGATGATTCTACTACTTATTTGTACTTTCTATTATTGATATTTCTTGTTTTACAAGGTTTGATCCTTTGTGGGACAAATGGAACTTGAAGCGTATGCAAATCCATCAAATAAATCACATGAATGAGAAAACTAGTCGGATTGCTAAAAGATTCAGATCATTCCCTTGACAAAATGAAACAATTTAACTTTTTCTGATTCATGTGATTCGTGTCTATTGATTCTAATGAATATACAGAATGAATTAGGTAATACCCAAAGTACCCTTTTAGCCATAAGTTAAATAATCTTGATTCTTGACAATAATACATTTTTGAGTAGTTGCCCGGGCCACTATGGGCACCATAGTGGTTCCGCCCCTGATTCTACCCTTTTGGTAGGGGAGTTAACGGCAAATTGAAATCATGATATTTTCTTGAATCCAACTTTTAATTACAAAACTCAGTTAAGTGATAAATGATTTGATGGTTTAGATTTACTTATTCGATTAACTAGTTAAGTGGTTTTAGTTAATAAATGTATTTTTGAAGTATCAAATACCAAAAGTTAGTTTTCCATCAACTTTGAACAAAGATTTCAAACTAAGGATTAGTGGTACTTCAAATTTGTACATAAAGTTAGGTAATACTCAACTTACCCTTTTAGGCATAATAAAAAGAATATTGATTCTTGACAATTCTACCCTTTTGGAATCAATTGTTGTACATATATTGTGTCCTTTTAAACATCTGCCATCCTCTGCTTCTGTTTCTCTCTATACAAATTCATTTTTTCCATATTAGAGGCTAGTCGATTAATACAATGGTCAACTAAGAAGTATATGTCTGGGCAACGGGTAGTATAATCAGATTTTTTGAATGAAATCTATGAAAATAACCAATTATCAATAGCAACATAACTATAGTCAATTTCTTAAAACAAAATTTTATAACAAATTATTAATAGCAATAACAAAATCACCATAATGTTTACCCATAAACCTAAATAACTCGAAGATTTAAGTTCCATACCTCAAAATCACCATAATGTTTAACATCCTTGTATGTATCCTTGATGCTAAATTTTGTTTCCATATGATTCTTCTACTTTAATCGAGTATGTCAGCATCGACACCATAATCTCTATTTGGATCTCAAAGAATATAATTCTAGTGAATATTTGAGATGCTTATTCTTCTTTAACTTTCAAGAGTCGCATAGCGGGAGTCATGATCGTCTTTTCTTTGAACATGTGAAAGAAATAATTCCCGCCTCATTAACCCTAACAAGTGGCGATCCTTAATATAAGTTGGAATCCATTTATCTCGAATTTCAAACATCGAGCTAATTTGTGTTGTTTAAGCTCACCAAAAAATTTGTTTTATCATTATTTGATACTTAATAATTAATAATTAATTATATTATATAAATATATATAGACTCAAGTCTAATCGAGATGGTCAGATAAGGCTCAGACTCGAGCTCGTTTAATAAACAAACCTGAAAAAACTTGAGTTTGGTTCGGGCTCATTTAATTGAGATTTTTATAAGTTGTAGGTCGACTTGTATACACGCCTATTTATCGTTTGAATGGAACACGCTTCGAAATTTATAAAAAAAGAACTATATATATGGTTTGTAAAATTCATTGTCGGTTTATAACAAATATAACATTTTATAAAGAGACCACAAATAATTGGATTTATACGCGAAGTTGATGATTAGCCGGACAATTCTTCCGCTTCGAAATTTATTAAAAAAGAACTATATATATATGGTTTGTAAAATTCATTGTCTGTTTATAACAAATATAATATTTTATAAAGAGACACAAATAATTGGATTTATACGCGAAGTTGATGATTAGCCGGACAATTCTTCCGTGTATGTTTTCATACATATTGTTCACGCCATAATTATTTGTCTATTCTGGATTAAGTAAATACAAATGGACGAAATAATATTATATATAACTATTAAAAATTTAAAAGTCACGAAATGAAGGTTTTAGTTTAATATAGTACAATTTTTAGTCCTTATAATTTTAATTTATTACGGTTTTTTTTGTCCTTACAGATTTAAAGTTTTAATGAGGTAATTACATGTTTAGTCGTTATTAGGATAAACATGGGTCGATTTAAGTCGGTTCTGACCCAAAAACCGAACCAAAACCGATAGCATCGGTTTTCAAATATTCAAACTTAACCCACACCCAAACCCATCGGTTCGGTTTTTCGGATTTTGATTCTATTCAGTTCGGTTTCGGTTTTAAACCGAATCCAAACCCAAATCTTATAATATTGTACCTGGTTGAGAAATCAATATTTATAGAACAAAAGGAATGTATAACTTTGATGTTTCAGCCGATGTGGGAGATTGACATACCTTACATGGGCTAATTTTGATTGTAGATTGTTTATGTAGATTGCGAGGTCTGACATGTTGAAACATCCCTCACATGAGCTAACTAGATATAAATTACTATAAACAATTTTAAAATTTTAACATATCGGTTGTTAATTTATCCAGAATACCTTGGTCAGAACGTTGAATATTTTTGCAGAATTTGAAGGAAGTGCCCGAATGTATAATTACAAGTCCTAAGAGTTGTGATATTTAATTATTTATTACATATTTAAATATCTTCTAAAAACCCACCATATTCCTTCCTTTCAACTTAATATTCCTTCCTAGTGAGTATTATCGATGTTAACTAGTAATCATATCAAATAAGTTGATAATCCAACACTTGAAGTTAAACTCTAAAAATTAATTTTTTAAATTTTAATTTAAAATATTAGTAGTCCTTTAAAATATTAGGGAAAAACATTTCAAAGTATTCATATATCAATTTCTATAAATTTTATAATTATTATTGTAATAGAACGCAATGCATATGTTTTTGTATCCCAATAACTCAAATCAATATCATACACAATCTCACAATAATGACTCTAATTTAGAATCAAGTACCGATAGTACACAAAATACTACACACATGACCCCTAATTCAGGTCCAATAGACTATTTACATTAGACCACACAAAGGTAGCTAGCCCAAAATACAAAATCCCACCACGAAAAATAAATTGAAATCCCTTATTGGGAAAATTATCAATATATCATAGTCATAATGGAATTAGTCACATCCCATGTAGATACATAATATCATTATCCAAATCTTAAACTAAAAACATAACTATATAAATCTTAAACAAAAGTTCAAAGAATTTGGACCCGTTCTAAAAGTTTTTACAAAACTCTTTTCATAATTGTGAGTTTGTGACACATAATACTTATAGTATATCATATATAATATGCATATAAATACATTTAATATATAAATATTAAAATACTTTATAAGGACATGTATTTGTGTAGTAACTCACATTAATGTAGATCGTCTCGATAGAAAGCGTCTAATATTTCCTACTTCAATTCTAACTCGAAATCTCTATTTTTAGATCTATGACTATAATTAATAACCAATATTATAATTATTAATAAATTTATATTTAAATTTTAAATTAAGGATAATGATAGGGGTATTAAAGTATTTAACTAATTACCCTAATTTTATCAACTCTTATAATTACTCTTTCTATCTCACTTATCATGAATTATGATAATCTTTCTCTTTCTCTCTATACATATCACGAGTCATGCCAAACCCTAATTAAACTAGGCTCAACGCCTTTAAGGCTCTAACCGATCAACAACACCATTAGCACACAAAACTTCAACTTAGTAGCTGCCAAGCATCACCGCAAACCGACAAGGAATGTAAATGATTTTTGTTGACCGGTAAGTTTCTTCTTCAGCGACATTCTTTTATACTTCCCCACAAACTCAGTCTCTACATCTTCTATTTTCTTAGGTGATTACTGTAAAGCCCATGTTCAGTTATTGGTTAATGTTTATTGTAATTTAATTATTAAAATAATGATGTGGGAAAATGAGGAGATAGCGGCGTTATCTCACGTGAATTCGTGGCCATGCACGATCGGTAGATAGCGGTGCTATCTTAAGAATAGTGGTGTTATCCGCCGTAAACAGCAGTGTTTTGGGACATATAAATTCATTAAACCCCAAGGGGGCGTCATTTGTCTCCCCAACCTCTAAGAAAACCCTAGACGCTCTCCTTAACCCTTTTTGGTGATCTTGTTTCATTTGTGGCTAAGAATTTTGGAAAGAAGAGAGGAAGAGAAGGTGAGAAAGAAGATCATTGCTAGAAGGAATCAGCTTCATTGGTGCTTCTGAACCCTTGTAAGTGTCCATAATCTCTGTTTATCTAAGTTTCCTTCTTGAGATGGAATTATGGAGTCATTTGGTGACTTTGAATGCAATGATGGTTTCACCTTGTTGAATGGGAGAGATTTGCAGGCTGGAGGATGGACCCTTTCTCCTTTATAGATCCTAAATACTAGTAAAATCCCAACCCTAGCCTTGGAATCCTAGTTTGGATGAGTTAAGTTTAGTTTTGGACTACCCTTTTGGCAGCAAACTTTCAATGGGCTCTCAATTTAGACAATGCACTTTGTCAACACTACCAACCTCTATCCTGCCAAAAGTTATAGTAAATTACAAATTTAGTCCTTTTTCTTATACTCAATATCGCAAACTTGGTTCATTTTTTAGAAGTTTCCCAAAGTCGTCCTTAAGTTTGCATTTCCGTTGTGGGTAAAGACTTGAAGTAAATTGCTCGTATCGGTAGTGAGGGTAAAGTACCTTGATAACTTGATGCCTGTAAGCTTGTTTAGCCATTTCCATTGACAGATAAAATTAATGCAATTTCATTCAACATATAATTTGAAAATTTTTAAAATGCTTTTAACTTACCCTTATGATAGGCACAACATCAAGAGATCTAATTGAGCACCTCGACCATAATTCATAGATGGGGAGTTAACCCCTAGAAGTGGCACATACCTGAAAGAAAGCAATTTACTATATCAAAGTAAATGCAAAAAGCACCTAAAAACCCCCAAGAACATATCGGAGTCAACAAAAATCCCCCCCAAAAACCTAAGAACATATTAGAGTCAATAAAGATAGATAGATCACATTTATTAATATGCTATTTAAAAACGACAAAATTGATTATGATTGAGATTTTCGTCAAAATAATCAAATTTTAAGAGTAAAAAATAAACGAAATAAATGTAAAATTCTTCGATTAGCAGTAATCAATTGAAAAGGCACACTCAGACCCAAAGCGTAAATGTAGTTAGTTCCTTTCAAGTAGAAAATATATATGAATTTTGAAGTAGTTGTGAGGAACGACATATGAATTATAAATATCCACGGTGCCGTCGGGAAGAAGAGATCCAATAAGAGTTCCAATGATTATCTCAGCCTGGTCCGGTCGTCTCACAAAATAATCGCAGATGTTGAAGATAACCAGAGGATGAACCTTGGCTGATAAGCTAGTAGACAATGGAACGAACTGCAACACTGTTTGATCCGACGACGCCATGGTTACAAATTTCCGACCGTTACTTGATCGGAGAAACTGATATTTGGGTTCCGGACGGAATAGAGAGAGAAATAGGAGATGTTGCTGGGTTTAGGAAGTAGATTGATCGGGAACCGGAGTGATGCAGTGATGGTGATTCACTGATTTGGTCTAGCTATCGAATCAAAACAAAGGCCCAAATACCAGCCCACGATATAGATTCCATGTTCTTCACGATTACCAAGATTTAAATCCAATAAACTACTCAGCCTTCTTCAAATTCTTTTCCCAATTATTGAGAATCAGAGATGAATGATAAATACCTGAAAATAGAAGAGTGGGAGGAGGAGGGAACGATCAAATAAAACCCTAGATGGAGTAAACGTACCTGCGAAGGCATTCAAGTAAGGGATATCAGCGATGAAACTCTGCCTCTATCGCCACCATCTATCTCCTCCAAACTTTGCTAAAATTATTTTTTCAATCTATTATATCAAAAGCTTTGATTGTAGAGATATAAGGCAAGGCAACGGGAGTTTTAAAATTGAATCTGATTGATATCCAACACTTTTGGTAACCGTCTAGATTTTTAAGGTAAGACAACGGGATTAAGGAAGTAATTTGGGTAACCGCCTATAACATTCTATTGTTGAATCAATTACACTTTCAAGCATGTAAACGTAAGATATCAAGAAGGGTAACATAGGCGGGAAACTAAAAGAGACTGCCACGTGGCACTCTATGGAACAGGGAATAAATAGAAGAAGCCATAAAAAAATGCCAAGTGGCAGTTTTTTTTACTCTTTTATTAGAATAGGAAGATTTTTTTAAAAACGACACACTAATCAAAAAATATTTTTCACCACTGAAATTAAAAGTTCAGAGAGTAAAACTTACGATCAATGTAACCAAGTGTTAGATTTATCAAAAAATATCCCTCCTAAGTGTTTGGGTTACTAGATCACATTTTCCTTTTACACCGATTTATATAAAAAATGATCCAATTAAATCCCTAAAAGTTACATTTGATTTATCTGTTTTCCACCTTGCATCTTAATTATTCACACGCGTCTATAGTCGCAACAATTGATCAATTACCGTCTTATCAAGCCATTAAATCACTATCATGATCATTATCAGTATTTCTTTAACTTTGTTTCCAAATTTTTATTTATACCATAAAACTTATTTTCTCAAACAACAAGAACCCATGAAAGTAAAACTAAAAAGAAACTGGCCATTAAGAAAAAAAGACAAACATAGCCGGCCCAAGAATAGAGTGATATGCGCCACACAGCCCAGGTTCAGCAATAGATTATAGGGCATCATCTTTTGATTAACTTTTTATGAATAAATCTTGTTTGGGCCAAGAACTTTGATCGATATAATAGTCCAGTTGGACACGTTTAAAGGCAAAAATCGAAAAACGTGAAAGAAGCAGCAATGATATTCTTACTTGTCGATTCATGATTTCTATTTTGACATTTGAGTTTCTCTTTGTGGCTATTTTTGTAATATAATAGTCAATAAAAAATTCAGTGACTCGTGAATCTGTTTCTGAGTTCTGGTTTGACAGTAGGCGATATTTCTCCACAATATATGTTGAATGTAATTTCTGATTTAAAATTGACAGGTTTTAATTTTTGCAATTTGTCATACTCATTAGTCCAATACCGAAAGAAGGGTATATGATGGAGGGCGACGGGAAGAAAGAAGAAGGGGGTGGGGTGAGGGTTTTTGACTTTTTGGCGGGTTTTTTTAATATAATATTAAAAAAGGGCAAGAAAATCATATTATATGGTTCAGGATAGGATTGTAAACGAACCGAACGTTCAGCGAATCATTCGTGAACTGTTCGACGGAAGTTCGTTTATATTTGTTTATTTAGTAAATGAATGAACACGAACACAAATTCTCGTTCGTTTAGTTAAATAAACGAACACGAATAATGATCTCGTTCGTTCAATTATGTTCGTGAACGTTCGTTTATGTTTGTTGTTCATTTAAGTTGATTTTATTTTCATATACGTTCAATTTTTTTTATTACATTACAATATTATATGTTCGTATATGTTCAATTATGTCTGTCTATATCTGTTCATTTAGGTTTGTTCGTTTAGCATGTTCGCGAACATAAATAAACGAACATGAACAAGATAATTGGTTAAACAAACGAACATGAACAAGAAAACTCGTTCGTGTTTGTTCGTTTGTTCGGCTAACTTAAACGAACGAACATGAACAAACCCTCGTTCGTATTCGTTCGGTTCGTTTACAGCCCTAGTTCAGGAGGACCAAAATCTCAACAAAATGGAACATAAAGATAATTCATGTAAAAATTCAAATTTTGGACTAATATTGTAAATTTTAATGCATTATAATGGCTATTTATGTAATCTACTTTATCTTATTTGTGTTTATGGTTAATTAAGGCACCTTTTCTTAAAACATATGGTAATTATATACGAAAAAAGAAAAAGATAAACTATGCATTGGATAATAATTATTCTAAGAGCTGATAAAAATTGACACGACACGCTAACTCGACACAAAATAAATAGGTCTGGATAAAAGATTTCAACTCGTTTAATTAAACATGTTGACACGAAACGACACAATTATTAAACGAGTAAGGTTAGAGTTAAGAGTTTTATCTCGAAGATGATACGAGCATGACACATTTACTTATATGCAAGTTTTTTTAATTATTTGGATAAATTGTACTAACCCAAAACAAAACCAAATATGAATGAAAACTTTGAGTTAAGTTATTTTGTAATATAAAAACAACCATTCTCTCATCTCGTGACCTCGTTTATTCGCTTCTCCAACTCATACTCTTTCCAATTTTTCCTTTCAACTTGCGCTGAATTTTTCCTTTCCACCTCCCAACTTATATTTTTTTTGTTTTTTTTTCTTTTTCATTTATGTCTCAACAACTATTACACATTTACAATGTCTAACCCCTAAATCGTTAACCCGACACGAAATTCGCACGAAAATAAACGGGTTGATACGACACAACACGTTTATTAAACGGGTCAGATTAGGGTCAAGCTCTCTCAACCCGTTTAATGTTTTGACTCAACACGAACCCGACACGACACGACACATTTGTCAGGTCTAATTATTCTTACACCTAATGTTTTAAAACCTTGGTTGACCCTACTCGCCGAACAGGTTGGATCATGATCTGGTGAAAAGAGCGGGTCAATTATAACTGGGATTTTGCTAATTTCTGACTTTGATTAAACTGTACGAGTTTCCCAAAAATTTGGTTGGACCGGTGACCTCGAACAATTGATAACCCGGGTTGAAACAAAAATTTAAAATTTGACTTCAAAAATTGGTCTAAGAAGTTCAAAACTCAAACTCTTAAAGTTAGTTTGTTTGAGTTTTATAAATATATAATTATGCAGAAAAATATAAAATGTGGAAATTCTAAGAACCAGGCTAACCCGATGGTTGAACCGGTTGAGCCAATCGTCGATCCAAATCAACTAAAAATCCGGATTTTAAAACATTGTTAATAGCCGTCAAAAGAAAGATTAGATGGTAATTGACTGAGATGTTAATTACAAAATTCACATATGACCAAGGAACCGAGTAGGAACCAAAGCAAACGACCTATTTTTTTGGGAAGTTGATGCTTCGTGGTGTTATTTAAATGAAAGATTAACACGTAGTCAACGCACACTGTGGAGCCATTTGGGATCTTTAGGGATATGTTGTGAGTTGATTACGATCGTTCAATTGGTTGACTTTGACACTTTGTGGACCATTTGGTCCAACTTTTACTTTCCGACTGTGAGTAGGAGGGTTCTTAGTCGGCCATCTTTTTTGACTTTTTGCAATCTACAAACCGTTAGAAGTATTACAAACTTTATAAGATCTCTAGACTAAGTTTTTGGTTGTCTTCATCATATGATTTATTGTTTGGCGCCGTTCAAAAAAAAAAAAAAAAAAAAAAAATTATTGTTTGGCCTTGCAAAGATTTATCAACCACCAAAACTCTCATGTCAACTTCTGTAATGTTATATGCTAACCTTAACGGAAAGGACGTCAACCTTTCCATCTGTAAATGTATGACTGGCTCATCTTTTTAATTTACTACTAGCTGACATTAAATTATTTTTTTCGACTACTATACGTTAGATATCATTCATGTACTAATCCAATGTTTTAGAAGTGAAAAGTAACTTTAGATATATTAAAGGTACACTTAACTTGGTTCTTTGGTATCCCAAAGACTAAAAAGATTGATCAAATTATCTATTTAGATTCTGATTATTCATGTTGTTCGTTATATAGAAAAAACATATATTATATACATCAATTACGTGGTGGAAGACGTATAAGTTGGTCTAGTAAGAAGAAATATTATTATGTATTGGATGTATAAGGAATTGGTAGACTATGATTCAAACTAACCAAGACTTATAAGGAAAAATACATATTCAATACCTAAATAGTATGAAAAATACTTAATATGTATTGAATACGTATTCGATACATAATAAATATTTTTCGTATTATTTAGTATTGAATACTATTTTTCATACTATTTAGGTATTGAATACGTATTTTTCGTATTATTCATTTATTAAATAAATATTTTTATTTATTTTATGTATAAATGTATTCTATATGTAAAAGTCCAGACTAAATACGTATTTCATAACATATTTATACATGAACATATTTAGATATATTTAAAAATGTATTTATACATTAAAAGCGTATTTTGTATTAAAACATATTTATACATTAATATGTTATGCATATAAAAATATATTTCTACATTAAAAAACATATTTAAAAATATTATGTATACATTCCTAATAATAATAATAATAATAATAATAACAATAATAATAATAATAAAAGAACTCAAATATTATAAACATTATATTTTTAGTTTTGAGGAAGATAAAGGCAAACATCCTCCCAGTTTAGTTGTGAGGTGCTCTCTTTGTGTAGGAGGGGTCTCAGGTTTGAAACTGGGCACCCCCTTTCTTACCTTGTAAATACATCATTTTTTCCAAGTATAGTAACTCTCTGATGTGGCCATCTACGTCAGTGCGTACATGGCGCTCCATATAGGATGGTCAACTATTTTGAATGTTTATAACATTTTCCCTTAGAGTATCATCACGACTCTTTGTAAGACTATTATATAAAGCAATTAGATGTCATGTTTTATTAATTCCGAAACCTTCTTTCTCTCATCTCTCCTTTGAGATGTATTAGTCATGTAACATTTTAATGAGAATATTGTTTCATTGTGGTTTTTCTCATCTGAGTTTTTCATTTTATATCGTAGTATTCTATTATTTTCTTATTGATTTCTTGTGTTCCAAGCATCATCATATGTATGGTTGGTTATTTTCGGTTGATCCTTTTATAACAATTTGATCTATTTGTAAACATGTACTAAGATCATATGCATCCATTTGTAAATTAACTAAAAAAAAGCATTTACTATATTAATCAATAAATAAACAGAATTCTTCGTATTGAAACTTTAAATTTAGGAACGGAAGTTGCATCATGATATTTATGCTTAATATCATAGTTATAAGTCTCCATTATATCATTTGTTTACTTGTTTTTCTAACGGTAAATTCCAAAAATACATTAAGTTTTAAAAAAAGTTCGATTTTGATACTGTAATTTTTTTCAATTAAGTCACTAACTTTTTAATTTTTCTCAATTCAGTCACTATGTTTTCAATTTTGTTTCAATTTTGATAACATTGACCAATCAACCCGGTTATCAGTTGACGTAGCATGTTGACTTAATTGAAAAAAAAAATTACTGATTTAATTAAAAATATATATAATATCAAAATCAAACTTTTTTAAAAACTTAGTAAATTTTTTTTATTTCCTTTTTTCTAGACATTCAAAATAGTTATATCACATTATGACATCAAATTGCACGTGGCCAGGTCGTAAATAGATTTGGTGATCAATCAATATGTTAAGGATTTGAGTCCTAAACTCCTAATTAAAACTAAAGATACATATTTAGAAATAGGGTAAATTGCATAAAAGTCATTAATTTTTCCTATTTTCTCGATTTTGACACTGCATTTTTTGTTTTTGCAATTAAGTCATTATATTTTCAGAAAAATTGCAATTAAGTCATTATATTTTCCAAAAAGTTGCGAAAATGACCATATGACTGGATGGCAACAGGTTACCAGGTCATATGGTCAGATTTGCAATTTTCCAGAAAACCTAATGACTTAATAGCAAAAATAAAAAAACATAGTGTCAAAATCTAGACATCTGAAAAAGTTAGCGACTTTTCGAGTTCGGGTTATTCGGTTACGGTTCGGTTTTCGGGTTGGTGATAGCCTTTAATCGGTTTGGCGGTTCGGGTTCGGTTTGGTTAAAAAATTTCGGTTTGAAACCGTAAACCGTTTAAAAATTAATATTAAATATATACTTATTTTTATATTAGATTATATAACACCATTTTTTTCCTAATAGAAATGATAGCATTAGGAATTGCAATCAAATGGTTCGTCTAATCTTATTTGAACGTTTAATTGGTTTGGTTAAAAAATCTAGTCCCAAAACAACAATATTAAATGGTTCATTTTCATATTTACCGAAAACAAGGTCACCTTACCTAATCAGTTTGGTTGAAAATAATATTGATTCATTACCTTTTTTTTTGTAGTTGACCAAAGATGACTATCCAATCATTTTCCATGACAATTTCAGTTTACATAATCAATTTTATTCAAGAATAATATTTATCCATGACCTATACATTTCTTTTTTAAATTACATATTTAAAGTTATTTCATTTATTTAATCGGTGTAATATTGATCATTTCAGGTAGGCAAATCTTTCTTTAGAAAAACAAAAGATAAGCAAGCTTTTGAGCGGAATATGATCATTCATGTTATTGGAAGATGTGTTTCAAAACGTACATCATTCCATGAATGTTATTTAGTGAATTGTCAAACTTTTACCGTACAATAACAATTTGTTATTTGAGTTTTTGTTAAACGGTTTAATCAAACCGAAACCCGATTAACCAGTAAACCGAAAACCGACTTTTATATCGTTCGGTTTACGGACGGTTTGGTGACGAACCTCAAACCGACTATCCCGAACCGTTTAACCCGCCAAACCGAAAAACCGCCCTATGATAACCCCTATAAATTGCATAAGGTAAATTGCATAAACGTCACTAACTTTTCCAGATTTCTAGATTTTGACACTATGTTTTTTATTTTTGCTATTAAGTCATTAGGTTTTCTAAAAAATTGCAAATCTGACCATATGACCTGTTAACTTGTTATCATCCTGTCATATGGTCATTTTCGCAACTCTTTGGAAAACATAATGACTTAATTGCAATTTTTCTGAAAACATAATGACTTAATTGCAAAAACTAAAAATTTAGTTTCAAAATCGAGAAAATTGGAAAAGTTAGTGACTTTTATGCAATTTACCCTTAGAAATATATATGATTAGTTGCTCAAAAGATTATCACACTATGACGGAAGCAAGAAATACTAAAGCAAAAGTGCAAAACCATGATACAAAATTTGCGTAACAAAAGAAAGACCAATATTGTGATTTATTTAATCTTGACCTTAATCTGTTTGTAAACCTATTTAATTTTCTTTCATTTGTTGATAAAATATAGTTTTTTAGGATATATTCAAGAAAGTTGTTATATTTTGATTATATATCCGATTAAGCTTTAATTGTTTTTTATATTCAATTAAGCACAATATTTTGTAAATATTTACAATTTTAGATAGTAGATGGTTTTGTCGTTTTTATATTTTTATAACTGATAATGTATAATGTCCAAATGTAAGGGTCAAAATGTAATGACTTAATTGAATAAAAATGGAAAATTCAAATCTAAATTGTAAAAATTGTCAAAATATAAGGACTTTAATAAATATTTTCTTTTTATATACAACTAAAAGGGATATATATTTAGAAAAATCATTATATTTTGACCCTATATTCGATTAAGCCCCTAATTATTATTTTTTTCATTCACTTAAGTCCCAACATTTTGTTAAATGTTTTCAAATTTGGATATATATATATATATATATATATATATATATATATATATATATATATATATATATATATATATATATATATATATATATATATATATATGAGGTAGGATCATTTATATATAACTAATTATTGTGTAACCTTGAAACTCAATATGGACCAATTATTTCAAAAATCCGGATAAGGGAATTTTAATAATTGAATAATTATCATTTAATTATTTATAAATTAATCCCTTAATTTTAGGTTGCTGATCCCACTAGTTTAGGTAACTAACTCTATCTTTTCCTTTATCACGTCTTAATCTTTGCCTCAATTTCTTCCATCACGTCTCCAACGCTACCGGAAAACCCTACGGTCGGCCATCAGTTCCAGCAAACCACCACCGGCAGTCATCGCAAAACAAAGCACGAAACCAGCATATTCAACATTCTCGCCATTATCATCTTCAACCTTCTCTTATATGCTCCTTCTGATTCAGCAAGAACGCATCAAATGTTGGGGAAGAAGGTGGAGAATGATAACCGCTGGCCACCATCATCCTCTCGCCACCACACTCAGCCGCCTTAATCATATTCCTCTCGTTTAGAAAAAAATGCAGCAAATATCCACTTTTTGGTGTAGAAAAACACAGCAAAGGTAGGGAATAATATGGAGAATGATAAACGCCAGCCACCATCATCCTCTCGCCACCACACTCAACCGCTCTCATCATCTTCCGTCTTTTGGTGTGAGTCGGTCAAAGTGAAAAAGTATGCCTTTTTTTCATTGAGGAACTCATTCTGTTAAGAATGAGTAGAACTATTTCTGTAACAAAAACACATTCTTTTAAGAATGACTTAGTTGTTCCTTAAAGTATTGTTTTTTTTATGTAAAATGCATTTCATTCTTTTCAAAATTGTTACATTTGTTGTCGATTCTTATTGTTGTGATATAATTTTTCCAGTAATTTTGTCATAATTGAAATAATTCATTACATTCTTGTTGTTTTGATGTACATAATTTAGTTCATTCTTTTAAGAATGGTAGTAACTCATTTTGTTAATAACTTATTCTATTAAGAATGAGTCGTCTATTAGTTGCTTGATTGTAGTATTTTGTATCTTTGTATTGTTTTATATCTTGCCAGAATGAAATTTATCTAGATGGAATAGTAATTTACCAAAATAACAAATTTCAGTTTTTTCATTTTTACAAGAATGAATTCGGATTTTATTTTTTTTAAATTTATTCAGAGGTGAGAGGAAAAAGAGATACACATGTATTCCTAAAATCATGGACTTTCAGTTTTTTAGGTTAATAAAATGTCTTTTATGCCCTTTTAGCCATTTTTTTAATAATATAATTAATTATATTCTTTTTTATTTACAATATTAACCTCTCAATCGTAATCGCCCAGTTTTCTAATCTGATGGTTAGGATTTGATTACACGGTTACACAATAATTGTCATTCTTATTATAACCTACCTTTTATATATATATATATATATATATATATATATATATATATATATATATATATGTGTGTGTGTGTGTGTGTGTGTGTGTATGTATATATATATATATAGGAAATATTCATCAAAGTCCTTACATTTTGACCATTTTAACAATTTAGAGTTGAATTTTTAGTTTTTATTCAATTAAGTCGTTTATATTTTGACCATTACATTTTGACCCTATACATTATTAGTTGTAAAAATGTAACACCCCAATTTTTCTATAATAGAATAGGTAAATGAATTCCAATCCCAAAGTAATACTAGCGACAATTAAAAACTCCTATTATCGTCTTAACAACAACGGAAGCAATAAAATAAGATAAATTTCATGATTGGTGAGCATCGGGTGTTACGTCTTCGTGAAACTTCTAAGTCTTCATACCGTCTAAGCCTTCTCCTCCTTTTTCCACTGCCACTCGCTAAATTGTTTCCTGGGTTGCGCACATTTAAAATTCTAACTGGGTAAGCCTAGGGCCTAGTGAGTTCGTGTTGCACATGCATGTCCACCAATATAAAAAAACAAATAGTTTTAACTACAAATCATGTTAAAATGATTAACACTCAATGTCACAATTTAGTGGAACGTAGTTATCCAGAGAAAGAACCAAAGGCCCGTTTCTCTTCCCACTTGGCACAACACACCCTTATGCTCAAGCATTTTAAATATCCAAGGAAGTGAGTAAGTATTCCCAATTCCTATCCCCGTCGTTTGCAATACATCCGTCATGCTCACGATTAATAAACACCCCATTCCCACTAAATGCGACACATAGTAGACAAGCAAAGACAAATAACATTTTCATGCATACCATCAACGATTTACAAAATAACATATAATAACCACATTTTATATGATAAACATTTTGTGCAAGCAACCACAGAACACAAAAAACTCACCTCTTAGACATTAGGTTCTGAACCGAATCCCGTCACGCTACTCGTACCCTACATGTCATCAACAAGTTTTTCTAAGGCTAAAATCCTACAAGCATCTTACGTATCCGTTCTGATTCACCTATCCACGTGTCTTGTTCGGGCCGACTAATAACGTTTATTCATTTACGTTGATTAAACCGTTATTAACAATTAGTAAAATATTATATCCCATTTTGTTAAATAAATATTTCGAAATTAATAAAATTTCACTCTTGGAAATAATACTAAAAAAACAATTAAATTCTTAAAATATATAATAACGATTTTAAAAATAACATTAAGATTGAGAACTAGTAGATTCCCAAATTGTAGGGGCCATTCTTGTAATTTACATGTCTACTTTACGTTTAGAAAAATAGCCAACAGGAAAGGACAATTCGATGTACTTTTGTTTAATTGTTTCAAGTAAAAATTCTCAAGATAGCAATACTACAAGGGCCATATGTGTAACTTCATGTTTCAATTCAGTATTACGATTCATCTTCCCCATTAGAATTTTTCCACCATTTTTTACTGTAAAACTAACTTGAATCCACCTATAACAATATCAATCAATTCTAGACAATTACTATTAAAGTATTAATTATCATAATTATTCAAATGAAATTTCCTAAATTTTTAGTCCAACATTACGAATTAAACACTCATTGAAACCAAATATATTTTTTTGAAGTTCTCACAAATTACTACTAATCGGCTCGAACAAGGACACGACATCAAACCAAAATATGTATAGCATGCTAATAAAACTTACTAGACGACTATTAAGAGCTTAAATCCAAGAATCATACATTAATTCCCAAAACTCCGAAAAAACTTCACAAACTTCCTCTTCCAATTTCTCCCTTGATTCTTCACCGTTTCTCGCAATTCTTGAGTGCATTTCACTCGATTTTTCGTGCCCTTTATAATGCCCATGTTTGTAACCGACGAGACCTTATGATTTGCTCGAATTTAACTCCATCATCAAGGTGACGGTTTTGAATTTCAATCCCATTATTTCCTCTCCATTAAACCTAATTACTCCAAATTAATATTCTTAATCATTGACACAATAAACTAATCAGATTTTATTCATATATAATTTATATATTAATATATTAATTTGAGTTATCACAAACTCCCCCCCTTACAAAAATTCCGTCCTCGAAATTGAATTAAGAAAATAAATACGAGTATTAATTTGAGTTATCACAAACTCCCCCCCCCCCCCCTTACAAAAAATATGGGATATATTTAGAAAATTCCTTATATTTTTACCATATTTTTCATTAAGCTCTAATTGTTTTTTATTCAATTAAGTCCCAATATTTTGTTAAATGTTTACAATTTTGGATAATAGCTGGTTATATCGTTTTTATATTTTTACAACTGATAATGTATAATGTCAAAATGTAAAGGTTTAATTGAATAAATACTAAAAATCCAACTATAAATTGTTAAAATAAACAAAATGTATGGACTTTAATGAATATTTATTATATATATATATATATATATATATATATATATATATATATATATACATACATACATATATATATATATATATATATATATATATATATATATATATATATATATATATATATAATTGCAAACATTTAACAAAATGTTGGGGCTTAATTGATTAAAAAACAATTAGGCCTTAATCGAATATAGGGTCATAATATAAGGACTTTTCTGATTATATATGTAAAAATATAAAAATGGCATAATCAACTAGTATCCAAAATTCTAAACATTTAATAAAATGTTGAGACTTAATAGAATAAAAAAACAATTGAGGCTTAATTGAATATATAGTCAAAATATAAGGCTTTTCTGAATATATCCCTAGCTAAAACTGTAAACATTTAATAAAATGTTGTACTTAATTGAATATAAAAAACAATAAATGCTTAACCGAATATAAAGTAAAATGTAAGAACTAACCTAAATATATCCTACGTTTTTTTAATTTTCTTGTCATTTGATGATACCATAAAGGTTTTACAACCATACATGTTGGTTATGTTTTGTTTAACTTTCCCTCAAATTCTTTTTGGAAAGATATTTGAAAGAGTTGTAAGTTATATATATATATATATATATATATATATATATATATATATATATATATATATATATATATATATATATATATATATATATATATATATATATATATATATATATATATATATATATATAGGTTCATTAGAGAACTATCAAAAGGTAGAGAACTGGAGGACAGATCTTATCATTTTATTATTTTGAATCTAGGGTTGTGATTAATTGATAATTTAAATTTATAAATATATTTAAATTTCATTAATTTAAATTAAAAATAGCATAAGGGTATTATGGTCATGAATTATTAATCTATTTTTATCATCTCCTAAAATCTCTCCACCTTCTCTCTTATTTGTTTTGATCTCCTTCATTTTTTCCCGTAACCCTATTTTTCCTCATTTATTCTACCACCATCGGTACACCTGCACACCTCATATTTCTCTCCAATCCATGAGTGTATGCCACCATGATCTCGAGCGAAGCGATACGTACCATTTATATCGCCGATGAAGTCGTCACGCATCCAGTCCCAGGTTTGATTCCAGTTATCGAGCCGGCCGAGGGGGTTGTGGTTCTCGATGGTGACGGCGGCCCAGTAATTGAAGTCGTAGGTTCGTATCACGCCGTACATGATCGTCAGATCGTCGGTTTGTGGTGGAGGAAACTCGTTGTCGAGAGTTACATTCGTGAAAGTTTGACCTCCGAAAACCCTAACGACGGCAGCAATTGATCCGGCCAATCACCGTAGAAGTGAAAATTGGCGCTCGAAAGTGGCGTCGATTGTTTATTCATGAAATTTGCTAGCAAAACTGTTTTCGTCAGCATGCAATTGTCGGCGATTGTTTTCAATACTCCCATGGCTTGCGAATGAGGGAGGTAATAGATTATGCCTTCGAGAATCCACACCGTGTTATTTTTAAAATTTCTAAAATTTTTAACTTTGATCACAATTTGGTGTTACGAGGTTTTTTTCAAATGTGTGGGCCAGTGGTTTACTTCATTCAGTTTTTACAAATTTATTTTTTGATTTGTTTTTTGTTTTTATAAATTTACGGTTGTAAATCACTTTTTGGAATACAATAAAAGCAATCTGATACCATTTCTTGGCAATTAAAAATTGTGTCTATATAGTTGTATGGTAAAATATGAAGGCTGAAATTCGGGAGTAAAATAAAAGTTTGGAATAAAATAACAGCCATCAATACAAAAAAGTTATAGTCGCAAATTGACTCTAGTCAAATTTCGAATGCTCTAATCTAGTTTTCATTGTGTCAAAAATCTCAATAAAATTTTTGTATAGAACTTATTTTTAAGTCTTATAAAAATATTATATAAATAAACAAAATACTATAGAAATTATGAAGATACTTTACATGTGTTATCCATTTAAGCATATCAACAAATACATCGTTTTAATAAGTTTTAACTTTGCATATCAGAATTACATTGCATATTTTTTTTTTCTTTCATATGATTTTTTGATATGATTGTTTATGAGTAGGTTTAATTTTAGCTAAATATCGTTCTAATCATTTATGATGTTACTAATGTGCCTTTATGTGTTATTCATTTATGATTATATTAGATATTTGTATTCATTGATGATAATATGTATAATGCATATTCGAACATCACAATGGAAAATTTACAAAAAAAATACTAAAAGAATTAATTTTAGTGTCTTATTCATTGATGATTATAATGTCTTATTCATGAATGAATAGGCTTATGCAAAGTATTTTTTTTATGTGTATGATTCATTGATGATTATATCAACATACTCTTTATTTCGCCTTTATGTATGACTGCATAATTCTTATTCATTAATGAATATGATTATATGGACAGTCTGGTTATATTCATTGATGATTATACGTGTTATTTATTAATGATTATTACTATTATTCATTGATGATTATGGGTCATTTTATGTATTTATTCTTTCTTTATTGACATGATTTTTATGCATTTTAAATGTAGTTTTTTCAGAGTATTGGAGTTGCATGAATGAGAAGTCGAAGCAGTCTATTTCAAGTCAAAAGATTTAGCACAACAACATTGTTCTTTAATCATTTGTGATTAAAGTTGTATTGTTTTTAATTATTTATGTCTAAAACTATATTGTATTATTTCCCGCTTTGTGTTTTATAATCATTCATGATTATAAATGTAGTTAATTTTTTTGTATCTATACATTGTCATGTATTCACTTATGATTACAAGTGTTTTTAATCATTTGTGATTAAAATTTTATTGTTTTTAATTATTTATGTCTAGAACTATATTGTATTATTTCCCGTTTTGTGTTTTATAATCATTCATGATTATAAATGTAGTTAACTTTTTTGTATCTATGCATTGTCATGTATTCATTTATGATTATAATGTATTTCATTTTAATATATATATTATATTTTATTCATTCATGATTACAAACGTTTTTTTGAATAAAAAATCAATAATATGTTGATTTATAAAAAAACGTTTTTTTGAATTAAAAAATCCTATTAAATGATATTTTGATTCTACTATTAATCAAATCCCTAGATTTTAGGTAACTATTAATCAAATCTCTAGATTTTAGGTAACTATTAATCAAATCTCTAGATTTTAAGAAATTATAATTTAATTTATTCTATATTAATTTAACTAAAATACACAATTACTAATGTTCCTTTATGAAATGATTGGTCCAGAATGGGTCTCTAGTTTTCCACCTTTTATTGATACTCTATATAATCTCTCCCTATATATATATATATATATATATATATATATATATATATATATATATATATATATATATATATATATATATATATATATATATAGAGAGAGAGAGAGAGAGAGTTAGTATAAAATGTGGATTGCAAATATTGTGTGAGTGTGTGATGAAATGTGGAGCGTCAGATCGAAACGATCTACGGTTCTAGATTCAGGGTCCTAAAAGTAAATATATAATAATTAATTAATCAGTTTTTACAATTAGACCCCTGAAAAGGGTATTTTAGTCTATTAATCAAGAATTAAAAAAGGAAGTTCACTTATTATCTCCTAATTTGGTGGGATTTCATTAAATAATTAATTATGTTTTTAATTATTATAATACTTTTAAAAATCTCTTACCTAATTAGTAATTACAACAATTATATTAAAAAAAACTCAAATTACGCTGAATACATGCCGTCAGTGAATCATTTAAAAAAACCACGATTTAATTCTGAAAGAATATTAGAACCACTTATAATATAAACAATAACATTCACAATATTCTTGAAGAATATACACGACATTCAATACTAAACAATAATATATACAATATTCTTGAACAATATACAAAAATTCTATATCAGGTATAAAAACATAAATGACAATGTTCACATTTTGTGCGAATGAATCATAAACCATCAATTTCAAAATGCATTCTGATGATCTTGTTTTTTAAGCCCAGTCTTCAAATTCTGAAAGAATATTGCTGCATCAACACATTCATTCCGAAAGAATATTGCTTATTTTGTTAGTGCAATCTTCAAATTCTGCTAAATTCTGAAAGAATATACCCATGTCATGATACATTCTAAAAGAATTTGTTAATGATAGTTGGCACTGTCCATTCACCATCTTCCTCATTATCCCAATCTTCTGGCTGAAATTTTAACAAATTTTAGTCAAAAGCTAACAAATCCCAAAATGTTTAAAAAGAACATAAAGTATATAATATTTTTACCTTTTTGCATCTGATCCGGAATCTTGATGTTGAATTACCTCAGGAAGTTCAGTGAATGTGCAAATGTGCAGAGTGAGTCTACCTTTTTTTTAATGGTAATCGATGACAAAACTTAGAACCAATCTAGGAAAAAAAATAAACCAAACTTGGAATCAACTATTACGATAATGTTCATTAAACTTCTTCCTAGATATCATTTTCTTGATGGCTTTCACAAATGTGTATGAGGATTTTGAAACCAATATAGGACAAAACGTCATGTGTTCAAGTTTTACATATTACTTTAATTGCCATTAATTTTTAGAATTTTAGATCATTTATAAACCATGCTTACGAAATACAGCATCTTAAGAACTAAGAATGAATTTTGATTAAACCAAGCTTACCAAAAACTCCGGACAAAATCCACCCATTTACAGCTTCACAAAATCTTAACGATTAAATTTTGATTTTTTGAACGATCCTAACAGGAGGTTAAATAGAATAACTAAGAATGAAAAAAAGAAGATAACTAATTTCAGCAAACCCTAACTTGAACTAAAATTCAACCAATTAACAAACCCTAATACTTAACGAACATATAACAATTCGTAATAAATAAGTCGAAGAAATACCTTGATTCAAATCATTTTATCGGCGCACCGGCAGGCAGGCTGGCGGTGGCGGTGCAGGGCGATTGCAGAGTGAGGGTGGGCACGATGGCATCATGGGAGGAGGATAGACGGCGATGCACAGAGGCCAAAGAGTGAGAGACAAACAGAGGGCTACGGTGGTGAAGGATGTGCTGGCCGGGACGACGACGTTGCCGACATTACTGGTCATCGGCGACGGTGCTATGGTGCCGGTTTTCTTTGGGACAATCCTCTGCATGTATCGATCAGGAGAGACAACGAGATATAGAGTTTTTGAGAGAGGGAGTAGGGTAATGGTCGACCAGAAGAAAACGGGATGAAGGATTTGGGGATTAAGGGTGGACGTGTATATATGGTTAATAGTCAAAGTTTTCCTTAATTATAGCATTGACTCATTAATTAGTTACCAAACTTTTAGATATTTAAAATTAAACAATAATTAATTTAATAATCAATAATGCCAATATTACCCCTATAAAATGATTGACTAATATTGTCTCATACATTCACACAATATTTAGTCTCCACATATGAACCTACATCTATATATATATATATATATATATATATATATATATATATATATATATATATATATATATATATATATATATATATATATATATGGATTATCAAAATGATGTTTTTTTACGCCACTAATATCAAACTGAGCTTGTATCTAGTGCTTATAAATAAATTAAAAAAATTACACGCTTTTATCTAGTTGCGAGGTGACTTCCATGGCTATCATCGTCTCCCAAAATAGGCCAAGAATGTAAGACGCTTAAAGAATTGTTTTATTTATGTGTTTTGGTGGTCACACGCATGTCAATTTGGTCCCCATGACAACTACACTTTATTTAACCTTTTAAGGACTTGTTTTGTTTAATGTGTTCCTCCTTTTATATAATTCCTTAACAAGGAATTTGATGATAGCTATGCCTATGCCACCATCACTACCCATTAACTTGTGGGGTTTATAATGACATCACTCCCACGCTATAATGGCGTTTCTACCCATACTTATAATGGGTCTTCTTCATCCATACAATAGATACAACGGCAAAGAAAGAAAAATACATGAGAGACTTTCTGCATATGCTTTTTTTTTTTTTTGAACAGCAGCAAATATTATAAAAAAAACACCAGCGGGATGCTGGAAAAGAATACAAAGTTCAGTTTACAAGAAGAAACAAAGCGAACTATTCTTTCGCCTTTTCTGCATATGCTATATTTCATAATCATATTAATTACATAAGAGAATGAGGAGAGCATTATTTAGTTTTGTATCGAATGAAATAAAATTATGTAAGTGATATGATTACGAAGCTATAACTGGAGACCCGTGGACAATTTTCTCGAAATATAAATTAAAAAGGGTTAATGTCATCATTGTCCAACGAACTATTGTTTTTTTGACATTCTTTGGTCATTTAACTTATTTTGTGGTATTTCAAGTCCTTAAACTAGCAAATGGCCTATTAGAATAAGTAATGTTGTTTTTTTACTCGGTTTCACCGGTCATTTAGTACTGTTTAATAAGCAAAATTGTATGTGTGGACTTTTTATGTCTCATTTAAGGATGCAACATCAATTTTCATTACGAAGCTGATTATGAAGCTATAACGTGAAACACGACTTGAGCACTATTTCCGCCTTGGAAGCTCTAATTTCCCAGTTCACTATTCTTGATCAATCTCTCCTTGAGAAGAACTTTGATCCATCGACAATAAAAAATTTGATGAAATTATTCGACCTCTAATTGTACAAATTAATAGGAGATGGAGCTCAAACATGAGACAGAAGTGGAAGCGACTTAGGTTTTCTAACAAGAAGCTATAAGAATTTTAGTGTTTAAAGGCTTGAAGTAAATCAGAAGTATACCATCTTCTAGGAACAGACCCTATAGAAATTGGTCATGTACCGGGTTTGAATCGAACTTTTTCTAGTTGAATCGAACTTCTAAGTTTAAAGCCTTGAAGTACATATTGGACAGTGTTCCGAGTAAGCCATTCATGGTTTTCTCAGTGACGATATTGTAAGCAACGGACTTCGACAATGAAAACCTGACCACACCCAACGCCTGCCGGTACAACAGTTTCCACTTCTCCAACGACATAGTTTCTGGTTTCTTTCCGGTCAACGGGAGTTGGAGCTTTTTCTGGTAAAGATAGTCTTCTTATATCTGCATTCTCCAAAATCCGAAATCATGGCCATCAAACCTATCGATGTTGATCTTCCCTTCTGCAGCCATAACTCTGATACCAGCTTGTTGGGTAAGCAACAAGCAAGATCGAAAACTTCCAATCTCTCAAGATCAAGATTCAGCCAAACAAACACTCGACAGTTAGCACACGACCAACAAAATCGTTGCAGCAAGAAATACAAGAAGAACAAACAAGCAAAGATTAGCAGATAGAATGTCGAAAGTGGTTCACTCGATCCCAAGATCATCCACTGGAAACTAGAGAGAATCTTATTATCTGGATGTTGTACAAATTTACAAGTATAACTGCACTCTATAGTTTATGCACACCCATACTCCTGGTTATGGGGATATATATATATATATATATATATATATATATATATATATATATATATATATATATATATATATATATATATATATATATATATATATATATAGTCGGGTACAGAATCTGAGAATAATGATGGTAAATCTTCTAGCATTTGATTTTCGGCAGTAGGCCAGCTGATGGGAAGAGACATGGAACATGTTGTGGCAGACCCACTACCGACAACAACAGTTCTCCAAGATCATGTTGTGGTAGACCAATCTTCTGACGGTAACAGTCCTTGGAACTTGTGATAAGGGGCCACTTCGCTTCTGAAGTACATTCTCCTTTTACCGACATCTCAAATCTACACACATGATCCATGAGAAGGATCTACTACAAAGCCATGGACCAGAGCAAAGGCTGCTCCTCGGTCCGGAAGACGCCTTCTTGCGGAGGGCCTTAAAGTAGAATAAGATTTCCTTAAATCCCTCTCATTTTGTCAATAAGGGAGAGGTTGGGAGATAGTTGTTAGTCTGTGACTTGACTTCCTCATACTCCTTCTCCTAGAAAGCAACTTCTTTCATTCCTCGACAGCTAGGTCTTTGCCAACTCTAAGCTTTCCAGGCGGGTTGGTGTTTAACCTTCATTCAATAGGGTATCTATTTGAAAAGGTCTTAATAAAAGAATCCCTATAATCGAAGTTCATTCCTTAAAGACCTTCCTAATTAGTAATTTGATGGTCTTCCGTAAATACTTTCATGTGCACCTTTCTTCATAAGGACAAGTAACCAGGTGGGTGACTTACTCGTAGGTAGCAATCCCGATGCTTTGACTCCTTCTTTAAGTAGTTCCTTTGAAGCTATTAACTAGAATATAGGACCCGAAAGGCGGGCTCTTATTGCTAAAACCAGAGCGGTTGTAGAGTTTATAAATCTCATTTGAGGGGATGCCTCTAGCAACAAGCCCCTCAGGTCGGTCGACGGTAGTCTCCTAACGGTCGATAGGTAGCACTTCCCCGACAAAAAGAGAGCTTCCAAGCAGGAGAGGAGTGAAAAGCCTCTCGCTTTCAATTCAAAGGTGGGAGATAAGCGGAAAGTCTTCAAACTCTTCCCACTACTGTCAAAACTCTCGAATCTCTTTCCCTGAAGCCTCCTATCAAGTAAGGCGTGTAAGTGAACTTTCTATTGAATGGGGTGAGGAATGCAACTACCGAAGGGCGGTCTCGGCTGAAAGCAAGCTGGATTAGGGGTAATGCAAATAGGGAAAACCCCTGATTCATGATACCTATTTTACACCTGATAGATCTCAACTTCGCATCGCATGATCATCCGAAGCGAAGCTTACATCTTCCGACAAAGAAACTGATATGGACGAAGTGCAACTTCCAATTTGGCATTCCTCGCCTCGGTTTGGTTGCTTCAGACAACTGATCTTCTTTGGTCGTAGTGACTCTTCGGTTTGGATTAGGCTCCACATACTCAACACTCTTGAATTCAATAATATAATTCTCTTTGTACACATCTTTATTCTTCACTTTCGTTTTGCGACACACATACACACACATATATAGGAACTCAAAAAACAATAGAAACCACGAGTGTAATTCTAAATTAGATAGTTTAAATTTAACGTGAAATAATTGATTAAATCCTAAAGGTAGGGGCTATTTGTTGAAAGTTTTGAAAATTGGGATGAAAAAGGAAAAGTTCGGAGGGGGATATCAATAATTTCACCAAACCCCCTCCTTCCGGCTACCAAGTGTCCCAATCTAGTTAGCGGAGTTTTATTTTTTCTTTCTGCTTTATTTTTTGTCTAATATTTTTTTCTTTGTAAAAAAATATGAAATACAAAATTCATAAAATTTAGTTCTTTATAAAATGATAACCGTCATGAAAACTAAGAGAAGGCAACTTTTATTCTCCAAATAAAAAAGTTCTACATGGGTGAGTTTCTCACTATAATCCTTTATATATATATATATATATATATATATATATATATATATATATATATATATATATATATATATATATATATATATATATATATATATATATATATATATATATATATATATATATATATATATATATATATATATATATATATATATAAAGTTGGATGTCACATTTTGTTTTACAATATTGTAAGTTTCTAAAAAATAAAGTTGAAAAAAACTTTCTCTACAAATTCAAAAACGGAAATGAGGGTTGTTTTCATCTAACTATTTTAATGTGTTCTTAAAAAGAAATTTTCAAAAACGATGTTGTTAAGTAGATTCATTTTTTTAAAATAATCCAAGATTTTAGAAAACTAAGAAAAAAACTTTTGTTCTCCAAATAAAAAATCATTTTAAAGGTATATATATATATATATATATATATATATATATATATATATATATATATATATATATATATATATATATATATATATATATATATATATATATATATATATATATATATATATATATAAACACACAGACACATTAAATGTATAATGACCTGCATGCATGCTTTTCAAAATGTGTAAGCATAAAATGGTTTAGGGTCATCTTAAAAAAATTTTCTCATAATGATTCCATGATGTCTCATCAATTGAAGTTTTTTTAAATATTTAATTTATATATATATATATATATATATATATATATATATATATATATATATATTATAAAAGTAAATATTAAAAAAGAACTCATCAATATATATATATATATATATATATATATATATATATATATATATATATACACGTGTTATTTGGTCAATTAAATCGTGTTTTGGTTAAGTCGGTATTTTTAATTTTTCCAAATTAATCGTAACCAAAACAAATAAGGTTCAGTTAAATCGGTTTCGGTTTATTCGGTTTGGTTAAATCGATTCTGGTTTAATTTAACCAAACCAAATAATGTTCGGTTAAATCGATTTCAGTTTAAATTGTTTCGATTTATTCGATTTGGTTAAGCGGTGTCTGTTTAATTTAACTAAACCAAATAGAGTTCGGTTAAATCGGTTTCGGTTTATTCGATTTGGTTAATTGGTTTAGGTTTATTCGATTTGGTTAATCGGTTTCGGTTTATATATATATATACATAAATATATATATATATATATATATATATATATATATAATATATATATATATATATATATATATATATTAAAAGTAAATATTAAAAAAATCTCAATTAATGGGACATCATAAAATTAGGGTCATCAATTGACGTTTAGTTCGAATATATTTTCTAATATGTTTTGTTCGTATGCATTATTTAACCACGTAATTTACTATTTTTCTAATTTTTGACTTTTTGTTTGAATACACTTTTATATGTTTTGTTCGTTTATATAATCAAATGTTGTAATATAGTGTTGTTCTAATTATTCTAATCGAGCTATTTTTTTTGCATAAATGAAGATAATAAATACAATATTAAATTACATATATATATATATATATATATATATATATATATATATATATATCAGTGTTGCAGAAATCGGCATTGGCGGCTGATTAATCGGTCTTAGCGGTCATTTTTTAATTTTTAATTTTTTTAATTTATTTTTTTTTATTTTTAAATAAAGACATAGAAATTCTCTAATAACTTAAGAAACTGAAAAAAATCAATATTAAATAATAAAAATAAACAAATGCATAATTTGTGATGTGTATCTTAGAATAAAATGAATCAAAATTTGCTATTTCTTATATTTATATATTTTTAAATGAATTCTTTTACAATTTAGGGTCTCCGATTAATCCCCGACTAATCCGATTAATCTCTTAACCCCACTCGACCGCCAAGCTACCGTCAAACGACTTTTACAACATTGATATATATATATATATATATATATATATATATATATATATATATATATATATATATATATATATATATATATATATATATATATATATAAACCGAAACCGATTAACCAAATCGAATAAACCGAAACCGATTAATCAAATCGAATAAACCGAAAACGATTTAACCAAACCTTATTTGGTTTGGTTAAATTAAATCGAAACCGCTTACCCAAACCGAATAAACCGAAACAAATTAAACTGAAGTCGATTTAATCGAACATTATTTGGTTTGGCTAAATTAAACCGAAATCGATTTAACCAAACCGATTTAACCGAACGTTATTTGGTTTGGTTACGATTAATTTGGAAATATTAAAAAAAAAAACGACTTAACCGAAACCCGATTTAATCGACCAAATAATATATATATATATATATATATATATATATATATATATATATTAAAAATAATATTAAAAAATAAAAACCCTAATTAATGGGACATATAAATCATTGGATCATAATGAGAGGGTTTTTTTTACCAATACCTAAAATTATTATGAAAGGGTTTATTACCAATTCTCATGGTTAATTATGACATTTGTAATTCCTGTTTTCTATGGCTTTGTAGTATATTTTAGGGAATAGCTAAAAAGATACCCTTTTTTACCAATTAGACACTTTAATCATTACTTTTAACTAAGTCAACTGTTTTTTATTTGTTGGAATTACAATGTTTTCCGAAAAAAACGAATATGATTGGTTAAAAATATTTGACTTTTATTTATAGATGTATATTGAGTGTCTATTATTTTAACATGCAACTTGGTGTCTTTTTAACACCCTGACAGGCCTAATAAAATGGTTGTGTACTGTGATCTTTCTTAGAAAATAATGCCGTAAATTGGATTTAAACTTGGAAAAAAGGTTAAATAAAATAAAAATATTGGACACATGTAATTACCAAAGATTTTTAGATTACATGTGTCTTGTTCGATTAATCATGATCTGTTAAATTATTTTTTATTTTTTATTTTTAAGCCACTGTATAGTGTAAAATTTTAGTTTAACGAATGTGCTACTATACCATTTTAGGCCAACCAACCAACCTAACAAGAAGTGCTTAAAAAACAAAAAAAGCAGCAAGAAGAGGGAGTTTATATGAATGTTTAGGCCAACCACCCAACATATGGCATCAGAAGGGGGTTTGACACGCCGCAAAGATGTCAGAAAATGTAATATGGAATGCCAAAGTGAATGAGTAACCAAACTCATTCCAAATATTTTATTGTTTTCCCCTTTCTTGTTTCTGAAAGGTTTTATGCAACTATGAACTAAAATTCCTAAGTTCACATGCAACCTATATAGATCTAGGTTTTCTTCTAATTAAACATATAACAATTCCTAAAAGGCCAAAAAGAATTAGACTAAAAGAAAGATCAAGAAAAAACAACCTTTAGTGAATCTTGGAAGCAAAGCAGCACAATTGTCCTGCCTCAAATGAAGTCACACCCTAGCAGGAGCTCTTGGCCGAAAATTCCTTGGGGAGAGAGAGTAAAATTCGTGGTCCTAGGGTTAGGGAGAGCCTCCCTATTTATAGCCTCCATGTGGTGATCAGATAATCGTTACAGATAAGCCTTTTTGAATTCGAATTAAGATAAACTATTATTTTAATCATTCAAACACCATTTATCTGTAGTATATATATATATATCTCGAAAATATATATATCTATATATATATATTTTCGTTCACCACATGGTTACTCACACTGCCACTTACTCAACTATCGAATAATTACAGTTTTAGTCCCTGCACCTTTAATTAATCAATTTAACTGCCAAATTAATTCCAATTAATTCCAGAAAAATTTCTAATTAATTATTATAGTTTCTAATTAATATATTATCACTTAAATATATTAATAAACTATTTATTTAATTTCTATTGATTTATTAATCATATAATAAACCAATCTTTCTCTCTACCGGACTTTCTGCCAATCCTCCAACTATGAGGGCAACCCAAATGGACTATGCTACTATTAATTAGATAAATACTAATTATTAGTCATGGCTTAGACACCTAATCCAACAGTCTCCCACTTGGATAAGTCTATGACTAAAATTACCAATTTACCCTCTAATTAATTAGCAACTGTAGCTTCCTAGAAACCGCTGCCGAACTCTGACCTAGTCAGTTCTGTCCAAAGATAAGTGATCATATGATCCTTCGTCCAACAAGATATTTTCAGACACGAGACATGGATTGAGATCAATCTCTGTCCGATACTCTGTTCCCCGATTTCCGATTCTGCTTATGACTTTAGAACTTCTAATTGAACACATCAATTTAGTCCAGGCTGGCCAGCACTTTAGTCAACTTCAAAATCATCGAGAGGCCTACAGATATCTGTTTCCCATCAGGGTCAAGGAACGAATAAGCTTCGACTCATATGCTTATATCTTTTACCAGTCAAATCATTCACAACAACACGTTTTATAACATCGAGTTACCGATGCGTTTTCGTATTATCAATGAACAACCGCCTTGTAAATTATAACTCATATCTCTCTACTTGAAGATCATAGGATATTATCGTCTCAATATTGCTTGTGATATAATCCATGAAGCAATCTATTGAGCGTGGGTTTATCCAATACTCAAATCTCTATTTCTAAGTACTCATGAATGTTGTAGCAATCCTATTGCTATGTCTAACTCCTTAGACAGTCTACAAATCAATTCATGACAGTCTTGATTCAATACTTACTTCCCAAAGTATGAACGACTGTGGACCTTTCTGAATAATTAAATTATTCGGGAAGTAAAACATGCGAAAGCGAAACATAAAGATCTAACTGGCAGCTACTCTTGCTTATTACCAAGTCTCCACAAGGTAATCACCAAGTCAGACTTTGTCATAAACTATTATCGGTTTCAAAATTTCTTTTAAACTTTCAATTCTAATTTTACAGCTATGTATTTATGATCCTTACACTCTTCCTATGTATGCAAAGTATCTTATACTTATACACTTTATTGCAGATGATCTAATCAGATGCTCATCCGATGACATCTCAATATGTTATCCTATCAATTTCTCTCCTAACTCCATTCTGGTAATGTGTACTGTGACTTCCTATGGTTCTGGGGTCTTTAGTCTACTTGACTGCACCCTAAGACTATTTCGAGGTGTTATGATGTGCCGGTGAACCACACGCGCTCCATCAGAATACCAACGAGACTCTGTAACCATGAAGTCCTTTAACATCATGTCCTGATGTTAATAATTACCACTTTAAAAAACTTTCAAATTAATACTATCACTTTCACCCTAATCATTTCCTAATGAATTCTCACTTTAGTTCAACCAATCCATCCAGTATTCCCAGCCAGGCAATGTCCTGAATCCAACTTACTATGCCTTAAGCATTAAGTTATCAGGACATGTTCATGACTTTATGATCGATCCAAAACTTGTGGAACCCGATCTAATCCTATTCCAAACCCTTTCGGAATCCAAGGATTATTTATAATCCTTTGTGTCATGATTTTCGAAAAACTATTTTCCTTTCGGAGACTTTTCTCGTGCATCTTGAATCTTATCAAGATCATGCTTACAATGGCTAGGTCTATGCTGGCGATTTCATCTTTCCAATAGATGATTGCGAATGAGTATGTTGCACCTTCTTTATTTCTTTCATGCCAAGTCATCACACTTTGCAATGACAAGAAAAAAAACTTTTCCTAAGTCTATGCATCTTGAATCTCATCAAGATCATCTTGGCAGAATCTGGATCTATCTCATAGACGTTTACAACCACCTGAGTATGCCGTATTTCTATTAAGGCTTTCACAGCGATCCGTCTCTTAACACCAAGTCATTACACTTTGTAATGAAAAGAGTCGTTTCCTAGAAACAGTATCTAACCCACTTATGGAGATAACGGCGACACTCCCACTAGCTTTGACACGGTTATGGACTATTCACAAAATCCAGGACTTATGGCACATTTTGAGAATCTAAACCTTTCTGACATCTTAATGGAAATCTTTCAGCCCTTTCTCAAAATCCAATCCCTTGGCATATTTTGGGAATCTGAATGTCCTTCTTTGCGAGATGCCCATGGGACGAAACCCGGGGCCATGTACCCTTTTTGTAATAGCATGCTCTATGTGAGTTCCTATTAGTGTGCCGGTAAACCACACACGCTCCACTAACGACTCACACAACGCCACGCAGAATCCTTACGGATTTCATCTTCTATTGAGAGTGCTTCTCTCGGAATCAATTGCTTGACTCTGAGTGTCGACTCACTCAACCAGATGTTCTGAAGGTATGTATCTGTCCATGTTGCTTTCTTTTGACGATTCAGTTACTCCCACTGGTTTTTAGACCAGGTGTAAAATCAATCAAATTTTCACATAGATTGTGTCTCGCCCTAAGGTTCTCTTGTTTGGCAGCAACCGGGCTCACCAATGCTTCCAAGTAGTCGGATTGTAAATCCGTATCAACTATAGTGTTTTACCACCAATTGGTATGTCATCCGGATCATAACTACTTATGATGGTGACCAATACTACTGGTCAAGAGAAGATTATGTCAGTTGTAGAACAGAAATCTGATTTCTGCTCCAAGCCTAGTGATGACTAAAGGTTCTTTACTTGGCTAATCCTGAACTCATTCAGGACTGTCCCAACTCCCACTGTTTCCTTAGAACATGAGTTCTATCTAAAGGAGCTATTCTTTTCCAGTTGCAGCGGGATAGCCAATGAAACGACATTGCTGATCAAGTTCAGGCTAGTCGTGAGGTTCAGACGAACACTACGAGACCCTGGACTTTCAATGTACAAGTGGGATAATCCCAACTTTACATATCAGACAGTGTCTGCAAGACCTACTTAGTTTAGGATGTGGTCGGAATATGGTTTATATGGACTGACTAGTATAGGATTCAAGCTAATTTGCAATGTATCTCGAGGATCAAACTGTTTCGACCAATGCTCCATTATCTTCCCTAAGACATATTATAACTATTAATGTTCTTGGAATAGAATGAACTGTGAAACATTTTTCTCAGTTTATGTCATCGCTCAGGTTCTGTGGAACTCGTACTTCCTTTGAAGTCCTTGAACTGTTCAAGGTTTCAATTCAATCGCTTATCCCGATAAGCGAGGTCATATTCGTCATACCAAATGATAAATATCGTGAAGTACAAACAATTGTGTTCTATTTCCGGATTCGAGCAATACACCGCAACAGGTGTGTCCTTTGCTCTTAATCTCAACGTCTTTTACATATCTATGTAAACTTATGACTTTGTTAATTTTGTTCAAGACTTGCAATCTTCAGTTGACTCTAAGACAACTGATTCCAAAATCCTATCCTCTGGATCTTTGGGTGATTCATTTCTTGCCATATGTGCTTTACAAAGAACTTAATCATCATCTGACTCTAAGTCAGATGATTCCAAAGTCCTGTCCAACTGGATCTTTGGTTGATTCATTTCTTGACACATTAAGAACTCAATTCATCAAGTGGCTCTAAGTCAACTGATTCCAAAGTCCTGTCCAACTGGACTTTTGGTTGAATTGATTCTTATTTATATTAACAATCATAAATGACACAATTATTGAATCCAAATACTTTGGATGCATCAACATTCAAGTTATTACTAATCATGCATTCAACACATAACATTTCAAGGACAATTTCAGACAACGGGTGTTATAAGAAAATTGACAATTTTATTAAAACAAAATCCTCGAACAATGTAATAGACAATGTCAAAATGCAACTAAGGGCTAATAACAATATTTTTAATATCTATCTAAACTTCAAAACTGCATGAGCTGGAGATCCAATCCAAATGTGCTCCTATGCGCCAGAGTCCCGTGCCTTCTTGATTCCCTGCATACCAACCAAAATGTGACTATCACATTATGTATCAAGAAATCTTGGAACAGGAGTTTTGAATTTTTTAGATATACCTGAGCTTTTAAAAGATTTGGAGCGTCTTCCAATCTTTCCGTGACTGTATCCGATTTAGTGGATTCCCAGCTTGAGACATGGCCAGACGATCTCGACCGCTTCTTGTTACGTCTCTTCACTGGACTTAATCCAGAAGTAGTTGAGCCATTGGAGCTATGCCTGTCCAAGAGTGACTCGTATAAAGTCAACAGTGGACGCATTTCCATGAGGGTCTTTTTCTGGTTTTCCTTTCTGTACGTCTGAATGAACAGGTCGTACTCACAAGTCAGCGAAGCGAGTAGAATGTCAACGCTCTTTTCCTGACTCATGGAATAACCAAGTTTGTATAATTCGCCTATGTATGCTTCAATCTGAAGAACATGCGAATTGACGCTACTTCCTGCCTTTAGCTTGCACTCTGCAAGTCTTTTGAAGATCCTAGCTCGTTCCTCTTCAACTGGCTTTTGGAACCTTTCCTCAACCAGTTGCATTAACTCATATGTCCCCAAGGATTCAAAATCCTTGCGGAACTCGGGGTCAATGGTTAATAGCATGAGGTCACGAATCTCTTCGGATTCATCAACTAAGAGGTTATGCTTATCATAAGAACCTTTTATGATGACTTGTTCTGGTGGGACCGGGATCGGATACTCGGTGAGATGTAGCTTGCCAGCAACGCTGAGAACCAGTCTCCAATTACGAAGCCATTCTTTACTGTTAAGGCCAGTCAGCCTTTCCATATTTGGTAGGTGCATTCTGATGCTTTCAGAAATGGGTGAAGGAGGAGAAGGAGGACAGTTGACCCTTGACATCTATAAAAGAAATAGAATTTATTAGTTTAACTGTTCGTTTTAAATAATTACCCAATATATTATTTATTAAGGCTAGGATCCAAAATACCCCAACTATGGTGTGAAGAGGGATGCCGTAATCACAACATAATGGTCATTAAGGTAGATAAACACTTATCAATTTCATCTTATGAAATTCCTAGGTCTGATGAGATTCATTAAACTTTTAAATGGCATGTTTAATCTCGGATGTGCCCCACTGTTTGTGACTGGGATGCCGAGGATCACAAACTGGATGTGAATAACCATGCAAATTAGCTTGGTAAATTATCATCTCTAATTGATGTGCCGGTAAACCACACACGCTCCATCAACAATGATAATACCCGGGAAACCCATTGCAACTCTTTATGAACCCCAATTGGCGTGCCGGTTAACCACACACGCTCCACCAATGTTTCATAAAGTGCAATGTGCAATTTCATGGATTAGCATCAATTCACATTTTTCCTAAAGTAACTAGATTGGGATTTTATTAAGTGTTCTAGTACTTTGAATCATTATACTTTTAGTGATTATTAGGCGGTCCTATCAAACCTGTTCGGCTAACGACCCTCCACTGATCAGGCGAGCGGTGGGCGAGAGTGTTCACCCATTAGACCGCCATTTTATAGGCAGTCTCCTTATACCCACTTTATAGACCAGCTTCGTGAATGAGGCCTACTAATGATTTGACTAACCATTTAATCTCATACATATAAAAGAAATAACTTCCTAGTTATAATATATATAAGATGTAATTTTTTAAACCTTTAAAAAATTGTTTCTGGTTTATCTTTTAATTTATTGTCGATTTAAGCTATTAAATTTAAAATTAAATTAAACCATTTAAAGTCGATTTAATTATCTTTTAATTAACCAATTAATTAAATTAATTAAATTTGATATTTTAAACCTCTTAAAATATTTATAGATTTTATCTATTAATTTTCGGAATTTAAACCATTTAAATCGAAATTAATTAAATTCTATTAATTATCTTTTAATTAAACAATTAATTAAATTAATTAATTTTGCAGATAGGTGTCACAAAATAATCAAATTAATTTAAACCTATCATTATCCCCTAATTTTTGAATTTTAGGATAGGAGGTTTAAGGTTTTATCTATTTAAACAATTAAAGTTACTAAAAATAGAAAGCCTACTAAACCGTTCCCTTTTTCACGCCAAGCAGGGGGGAGGGGCCAGGGTTTTTCGAAACCCTAACCCTAATATTCAAAACGGCTACATTAGGGTTTAGAAACAATAAACCCTAATTTACAGGATACAGTTATAGCAATTTAACAAGAAAACACACCAAATAGCTCTGATACCACTGAAAGGTTTTATGCAACTATGAACTAAAATTCCTAAGTTCACATGCAACCTATATAGATCTAGGTTTTCTTCTAATTAAACATATAACAATTCCTAAAAGGCCAAAAACAATTAGACTAAAAGAAAGATCAAGAAAAAACAACCTTTAGTGAATCTTGGAAGCAAAGCAGCACAATTGTCCTGCCTCAAATGAAGTCACACCCTAGCAGGAGCTCTTGGCCGAAAATTCCTTGGGGAGAGAGAGTAAAATTCGTGGTCCTAGGGTTAGGGAGAGCCTCCCTATTTATAGCCTCCATGTGGTGATCAGATAATCGTTACAGATAAGCCTTTTTGAATTCGAATTAAGATAAACTATTATTTTAATCATTCAAACACCATTTATCTGTAGTATATATATATATCTCGAAAATATATATATCTATATATATATATTTTCGTTCACCACATGGTTACTCACACTGCCACTTACTCAACTATCGAATAATTACAGTTTTAGTCCCTGCACCTTTAATTAATCAATTTAACTGCCAAATTAATTCCAATTAATTCCAGAAAAATTTCTAATTAATTATTATAGTTTCTAATTAATATATTATCACTTAAATATATTAATAAACTATTTATTTAATTTCTATTGATTTATTAATCATATAATAAACCAATCTTTCTCTCTACCGGACTTTCTGCCAATCCTCCAACTATGAGGGCAACCCAAATGGACTATGCAACTATTAATTAGATAAATACTAATTATTAGTCATGGCTTAGACACCTAATCCAACAGTTTCTACAAAGGAATTGCTGAGAAAGTGCAAATGTCAAATGCAATTCAACCAAACAACAAAGATAACAGAAAAAACCGCTTTCCAAAGCTTTCCTTCAGTAAAATATGTATTTAACTCTTCTCATATTTGAATAGTATATAATTAATAATTAGTTAAATTTGTAATTTTATTAAGTTTTTAAAATGTATCAACATTTATGTTCAGTTCTTTACCAAGTTAAATTTTATATTTTTTACAATGAAGAATATGAAATGAGCATGTAAGTATGACTAGATTACCAATTCTAACTTTCATGTTTGTCCTCATGACATAATACCACGACTACTAGAAAAAAAATCTTTAATAACAAACATTGTCTATGATAAAGTCCCATCATAAACAATATACGACAAATATTTGTTCATCGTAAATTTACGATGAACCATTTGTATGTCGTTATTTTTTATATTTTTTTATGACAAACGTTTTACGATGTACAATTACCACATACCTTGCATTTTTATAAATGCATATTTTCTAAATGTAGTAATATTCAAACTAAATCATGATCAATGTCTCATGATATAAAAAATATCATATATACAACGAAAGACAACCCATTATATATATATATATATATATATATATATATATATATATATATATATATATATATTGTGCATTTGTAATAACCATTATCACTTGAAACTTACTTCCGGAAAATAAAGTTTGTGACATGAGAAGCTCCACATCATCATGTGTACATGTTTATTTGTCCCCAAACTGAGAAAATGTTCTTATTACATGAAAATAACCAAGATTGTCTGGTTACCTAGTAATCGCGTTTTCACTTCTCATATGTTTGAATTTTCTATCTGGTTTGTATGTTTAGTAGATAATGTCATAATAGAAAAAATGAAAATAGGATACTAGAATAAACAAATTAATGTAAGTATATGCTACCTATTTGCATTTAATGTTGAGATACAAGCTTCATTGTGACAAGTCCACACCATCCTAAGGTGGCTTCTTCAGGTGGCTTCGTGAAGTGAAGTGTTCCTTTATACTAAAATAAGTACAATAGTTGTACATTCATTCAGATTAGTAGAATCATTTTGATTTGAACATGACACATTGTTTGTTTGAGAAACTTGGTCAAGAAAAGGAGAAGTCATTGGGACATGACTGATATTTTGATGTTAAATTTTTTTTGGACTCCCTTGAAGTCTAGTGGTGACATACACTGGTCATCATATTCATAGTTAGGGACATCACCTAAAACTTTTCCAATCTATTGAAGTTCCTCAATAGGAGTGTGGACTTTTGATCCAATTCCAACCCTTTTTGACCAAGGATACAAAAAGTTTTTTTTGTTAAGAGTTCAGTAGTCTCTATTTGACGCATGTATCTTTTTTGTGAGCAAAGCTTAATTATGTACTACTAATATAATTTACAATGTGTATAAATGAGGAAAATAGAAAGTCATTACCAATTAATAATCATAACTTAAACTCTTGAGTTGTAAGTATTAAGTATACATAAATTAGAAAATTCTTGCATTGTAGTGGGAGTTTCAAATGAATGTGTTGCTAGTATATGAGTTATCTTGAACCACATTCATTTGAATAACCTCAATTATAAGATTTACTAGGCATATGCCTGCGCGTTGCGTAGGAATCAATTTGTACAGTAAAACAACAATGACAAATATGAAGTTTTGAAAATAAATTAGTGAATGTCATTAACTATAAAACAATATTTTGTCACAAAAATTAAAAAATCAAAATAAAAGCTTTCCAACACTGATGTATAATTTTTTGTGGCGATGCTTATTTGGGTACTAGGCGTATTCCCGCACGTTGCGCAGGAATGAAATAATATAGTAAAAATACATTGACCTATCAAATATTAATATAATCACTTTGGAGTTAATCAAGAACATGCAAAACTAAAAATAAAAGCAATCATTTGACACACACACACATATATATATATATATATATATATATATATATATATATATATATATATATATATATATATATATATATATATATATATATATCAATATTAATTTTTCATTCAAACATCAAACAAAAAAACACATAATCACATTTTTGTAGTCAATTATCATGGATGCTCCAACATTAAAAATATATGGAAATATATTTACATAAATTATCTCAAAATTTAAAGTAAATTTAAATTAAAACATACTAATAACATCATATATTAATTAAGATATTAAGTATATTATATTAATAATTCAAAAAGTCTATCTTAATGATAATATTTTATATCTAATAAATTAGTTAATGTTGGAAGTTGAATTGTTAGGAGTTTCATATCAATATAGTAAAAGTAAAAATGCTTCAATAAATATAAGAAAGAATTATAAATCGTTAATCGCAACCGATATTTTGTATCAATAGTACTGTTTTTAACCAAAAGTCGAACAAAATAATGTACTAATCTATTTTAAGTCAATTGTATATGGACAATTCAATACTAAAAATATAGCACAACACATTGACATGAATTATAATGCATACATTATGTTATGTGAATGTATTATGTAAATCATACTTTAGTTAAATTAACATATATAATATTTCAAATTCTCTTTCTAAAATAGAAAAGAATGAAATGTAAATAGAAAAAATAATAAAACTAATATAAATATAATATAAATTACAACTTCTAACCAAAACTTGAAATAATTATGCTTTAATAAAATAAATTTTGATATAATTTATAGTTTCATAGAAATGTATAAATATGCTTTAATAAAATTTTATTTCCGCCAGTTTCATTCCCTTAATTATTTTTCCTTAAAAATGATTTCTAGTTGATTTTCATTTTTGTTAAATCTTAGTAACTAAAAGTTTTATGATGATTTACTACTAAAGTGTTTTTCTTGCATTTATTTAAAGTTATTTTTTAACGTTTCGAATGTTTAACTTCTTACAGGACAATAATGTCAAAACTTTAATATAATTTTCTTTGTAAAATAATGTTAATCCTAAAAATGATTCTACACATCAAATGACTACTAAATACTTTATCAAACAACATAAGCCCGCTTATTCAAACAATATAAAACCATTTATTGATTATTACTTATTTTACCATCTTTGTATTTCTATCATAATGATTATTTAAAATACAATGCTTCTTTAAGTTAATATAATATAATTTATGAATTTACGTTACTATATATTATTGTTATCGTCAATTAATATTAAAATAAGTTATTATTATTAAGTAGTTGTATAAGACTTTTAAAAACCACTTATTAGTATTAAAAAATTATAAAATTTTAAAGTCTAGATAGAAAGTTTTATTTTATTTGTAATCATATTACATTAACAAATGAATTCTGAATCGTTACTAAAAGAATATTTAAAAAATTGTGTCGATTTCAAATCAATATGATGTACATCTTTAATCAATTGTTAGTTACATCCACAATGATGAAACATAATCAAACAACCATATATGATATTGCAAAATAATAGCATACATCTTTAATAAATTGTTAGTTAAATATATTAAAATTTTATTAATATTATAACTCTTCAAATTCCAAATAAGAGTTATTTAACATTAAACTTGGTTATGAAAACACCATTGAGATCACAAGCAGACTAATGTAACAAGTAATATATATTTATTGGAAACGTAAGATTAGCAACCCAAATGAAAAACCAAATAAAAAGTTGCCATAGACATTTGTAATGAAAGGACGAGTTTACCCCGTAACCAAGTCAGAGATGTACACTGTTTCATTAGGAGAATCTAATGCACCTCCCCTACCTCTCCATCTGTTCCCTCTTTGTTCAATGGACAATATGGCAGGTGTCCTCTATTTTACTTCTTTATATTTTAAAATCCTAAAATTAAATACCAATTTTAATTCGATTTATGTACCTTTATTAACTAGATGCGCATACCCCATTATTGCTTATATAGAACAAGCTATGTTACATAGACTCCGTTACAAGTTCGTTAGGATAATTTTTCACTCCACTCTCGTGTGGCTGGGAGTGAAAAACCTTTGGTATTTGAATCGAATAAAGATCTAGAAGTGATATAAATTATTATTAGACAAAACTTCATAAATGGTCCCTGTGGTTTCAAAAGATATCAAGTTTCGTCCCTAACTTTCAAAAACCTCAAGGATGGTCCCTGTGGTTTGAAAACTTTTTGTGAATGGTCCCTCCGTCAAATTTTGGCTGTTAAGTACATAACAGACAAGGGCAAAATGGTCTTTTCCATGATAGGGACCATTTCTGAATATTACTCTTTTAGTTTCTTTTTCTTTTTTCATTTTTCATTTTCTTTTTAATACATTTTTATAAAAACTATGTTTTAAAAAAACACACACACCCGACCCCCTTCCCACCCCACCCGCCGCTGGGACCACCATCAACCGCCACCACCACTACCGACTGCCACCACCGACCACCACTTTCAATTTCAGATTCAGCTACACACACTACACATATGATTCCAGTAACACATTCGATTTCCATAAATAAGAAAATAAAATCACACAAAAACAAAGGAATGAAGCACGGATTCAATCAAAAGTCAAAACGAAGGAATGAAGCACGGATTCAATCAAAATTCAAAACGAAGGAATGAAGCACCTATTCAATCAAAATTCAAAATGGGGATTCAGTAACACATTCGATTTCAGAACATTCTTACAAGAGATTACAATACCAAATGGGGATTCAATCAAAAGTCAAAACGGGTCAATTCAATTTCTGAAGCCATTAAAGAATACCCGGATTTAGTTGGAAGCACGGATCAATTCGAATGAACACTCATATACGATCGAATGAACACTCATATACAATCGATGTCTGCAAAGGAAACTTCGGCAATCTATGTCTGCAAAGGAAATTTGGCGATCGATGTCTGCAAAGAAAACTCTGATCCACACGTTATTGAAGATCAGATTCAAAGAGATCTATCGATGAACAATTTTGACTAGGACCACCCGTTGCACTTACAGTCGATGAGCCGTAGCTCGGTGAAGCAAGTGAGCGTGGAGTGGGATGCATATGCGGCGACGAAGGGTGCTGCTTTATTGGAGGATTTATGAGAGCAGGTCGAAATTTGTTCTTGCTGTCGTCTCCTCCTCAACGCCGCTTTAGCCTCCGCAGAACCACCATTCTCCACACTCACCATTCTCCACACCTTTCTCGAGCGGCAATTGAAATAGGACTCCAATTTCACCCAGATTCATCAATTTCCGAATCAGATAACGAACTTCGTCAAGCTTTTTACGAGAAGATGAAAAGCAGAACGACAATGGAGAGAAGAGAAGCACAGAGGAGGCAGAAATGGAGTCCGGTGGTGTGCGACGAGATAGAGAGAGAGAATCGGAAGGTGGGTGGGGGGGATTAGGGTTGAGATTTTTTTTAATTTAAAATTATTTAAAAAAATGGATTAAAAAAAAGAAAAAGAAACAAAAATAGAAATCTTCATAAATAGTCCCTGTTAAAGGAAAAGTCCATTTTACCCTTGTCCGTTATGTACTTAACGACCAAAAGTTAACGGAGGGACGATCTATGAAAAGTTTTCAAACCACAGGGACTATTCTTGAGGTTTTTGAAAGTTAGGGACGAAACTTGATATCTTTTGAAACCACAGGGACCATTTATGAAGTTTTGTCTTATTATTATTTGAAGCTATGAGAAATTGGAAAATTGAAAATAAATGGTAGGGATGTGAGGAACTGAAACCGAGGGAATAGGTACACGAATAGGATAGAGTAGTAATAAAAAATAATAATAAATAAAGAGGATGGTGGTGTTCCAAGACACAATCATTACGAGCCTCTTCACAGGAAACACAAAGGAGTTTGGGCGTGGATACTACTCTTTTTCACCTTTTCTGTTATTTTTCTAAACTATATTACTTTTACATGTGTATTTTTAATTCACTCTCACACATATATATCTGAATATGACGAATATAGTGTTACGTTTTCATATTTGATAGAATAAAGCACACTAAATCGCTCTTTTTTTAAAGTATACAAAACTTTCGGCAAGGTTGACATCTTGCATAAACTTAAACCGTCAAATAGCCTATGATACTCTAAAGTAAATATCCCCAAAGACAAGTAAAGGGCTACGTTACATAACTGTGAATCCTTTACTTGAATGTAAACTTGAGTTTATAACTTGATGCACAACTTATTTCTTTTAGTTTGGTTAAACATAGAGCAAAGTTTACTTCTTTATTTTGGATTGATTGGTTTTTTCCTATTACTAGTTGTAGCTTTTGTCTAGCGCCTGCTTCTTCTAATTTTATTCGCAGTTCTGAAAAAATTGATTTTGTTTAAAATTGTCTTCCTCTTATCAGTTATCATCATCATGTTCTGGATGCACGGCACCAACAAAATCCTTTTAGTAGCACCCTACCCCATCCCTTAAAAAACCTTTCCTGTTCCTCTTCCATGTGTATATAGGATTAATTATAATATAGAATACTTTCCTATGTATGAAAATTATGTATTTATGGTATAGACAAATATATCTTATTCTTATACTATTTTTGAAAAGATTAAAAAATATCGTCATTATTTTCAATTATTTGATGATAGATATATGTATCAAAATTTTGAAAGATAAAAAAGTCTTAACATGTATGATGAATGAACACAATCAAATAAAATTAAAAATAATATGATTCAAAAATAATAGTTATCTCGAACCACGTGATTTTTATAGCATCCACCTACAGATTATGCATGAATTTAATTTCTATTTATTTCAGTTTATTTTTTACTTTTAAAGTTTAGGTTTTAGGGTTTATAAAAACTAATTATTCGGTCAAGATTCAATTTAAAATATTTAATTTAAATTAAGAGTATGCATTTTTGGTTTTTTATATTTTTTCTTATAAATATGATTCTATTTGAAGTGTATTTACTCTATATATATATATATATATATATATATATATATATATATATATATATATATATATATATATATATATATATATATATATATATATATATATATATACACACACACACACACACACTAAATGTTTAATAATCTTTAATGGGAAATTCTACAAAAATACAATTTTTTAGGTTTTTTATTATATTTATTTTTAAGTAGGCTTGTTAATTATAAATGAAATATCAATATAGTGCCTCTTAATAATGAAAATTTTGTTTAAAATAATAAACACTTTAAATAATGATACCTTAAAGAAATTAAATTTTTATTCTATATCATTTATCAAAACCAATTCATGTTCAATATTATGAAATTTCATAAAACTTTCAACAAAAAAACGACGCTAAGATTACAAACGATTAAAAAATATACTTTACATATGATAGAAATACAAATTATTTAAAGTAATACAAACCTAAAATAACAAATGATGACTTTTAATTAAATCTACTTATTGGTCTTTTTCATTGTTTTAAAATTTGGTTTGACCGGTCAATTGAACCACTTAAACGTGGAAGCGGTCGGGTTATAGCGTTTTTATTGCTCAAAATCATTTGTATGAACTAGCAAAAACCGGATATGGAAGCCCGTTTCAACCGGCCTTGTTTAACCATAAAAAATTAGCCTAAAAAAGCCTAGGTTTTAAACAAAGGTCAAAACCCGATTTAGTAAATCCTTAAGTGGCTTTTTTCTTTTGTATCAACTAAACCATCATTTATAATGCAATATATGACTCGTTTTCCATGAACCTACTGATATGCCATGAAAACACAAAGCTTATTGGCTTTTGTTTCCTGCTTGTCTGCTACCAATCTCATTCACCCACCATCATGTGTATTATTTCTTTTCAATTCAATTTAATATGTATGCTCACATAATATATGTAAATGTATTAATTTTATATGTAAGTTTTTCTCGCTCATTTTCAATCACTTTTAATTTAATACACAAATCTCAAAGTTATCAGTGTAGGGGATAAAACATCATCATCCAAAATATATGTAAAGCTCAACATCATTATAATAAAAATAATAGAACTTTAAGTTATATATTCCATTGAAGTTTAATATTTGGAAACGTTTTTGACAATACAAAATGACTAATGATTTAGGTAATTGTTTTAACTCTAAGGGAGACTTTTATTCATATAATAAAAAGTTACTTAAGTTGGTTTATCATGACGATGTGGGATCAAACTATCATTCACAGTGTGTTATTTTATATCATTTTCTCATCCCACATCGCTTAAGAAACACAATTGAATGGAAATAAAACATCTCTAAGTAAATAGATTAATACACATCTCATCCCACATTGCTTAAGAAACAAATTTTAAGGGAAAGCAAGCTCTATAAGTAAAGAGTCTAAACCATTTTTCTCATATCTTTGTTCTTTTGTGTATTTGATTGTAACCACCTTAAGCATTGGGTGCAATATTTCATAGACCATTGGTTCCAATTTTAGGTTCGATTTCATAATTTGGATGGGTGCGTACCAGCGCTTTTATTTTATTTTTTCAAAAAATATTCAAACTAATGTGGTACATGATAACAATTCATATTAAATCATGTTTAATAAAAATGTTCTATTATTAGATTTAGATAGATATTCATATATATATATATATATATATATATATATATATATATATATATATATATATATATATATATATATATGTTTAAACTTTGAAAATGTTCGAACATTTACGATTCAAATTTTTTTGTATATAAACCTTATTAAATCGAAATATTGTTTGCAACGTTGTCATCATCACATTAAAATATGATACACGACATATCATGAACTTGCAACCCAATCTTAGTTTTTAACTCATTTTAATATTCATATTTTTAGTTTCAATACTTTTGAAAGCTAAAACAAAATAGTAGAGTTCTTTGAAACTTTGAGTCAAAAATAGTTTGTACGATAAATTGACCACCAATTAACAATATACTTTGAGAACCATGTTATGATCAAGATAGAATGATAAGAAAACCGATGTGTGAAGCAATGTGATACAATTAAAAAACATCAAATTAATGTGGTAAAAGATAAATACTTTATCTTGAAAATTGTTTTCATGACTGTTTTTATAATACACACACACACACATATAATTGTTCAATTTAAGTTGTTTGATAAATGTTGAAACGTTCGCTACTTAAAGTTTTTTATGTACATATATCGCAGTGAATCTAAAAAAGTAAACACATTTGTCACATATTTAATACGACGTACTTTAAACTTGTAACATAATATTTTTTTAAAAGTTTTTAGTAATATTCATCTTCATTTTTGAGAAATAATAGTTTTGAAATCTAAAACCAAATAGTAGAATCAATTAACACTTTGAGAAATTTTGATAAAATGACCACTAATCAATAATAGTTGAAAGTCATAAGTCATATTACGATCAACATTGATGGATCTTTGATGCAAATGAATGATATTATATAAGCAAAAGAGGAAAGGAGATATATATATATATATATATATATATATATATATATATATATATATATATATATATATATATATATATATATATATATATATATGTTGAGCAATGTGGGACAAAGAAAAAAGGAATATTCAAATTAATGTGGTAAAAGATAAATTATTTATCTTGTACCACATAGTTTATGATAAATCAATTAGTAAGCATTATAAAAAAATTTAAAAGTCATTGGAAATATGAAAAGACATGGAAGTTTCAAATCAATGTGGTGCTTGGAAATATGCTTATTTTATAAGATATATAGATATAGATATAGATTGTCCAAGACAATGTGCATTTATATGTTTTTTGGATTCAATTAATATATGTATAACTTGACATAATAAATGGATAAGAAAACATTGATTATCAATTCGAGTTATTAATAATACTATTATAGCAAATAGAGTTTTATTTTCAGAGATTAAACATAACCTTCATTCTTTATAACCTTCATTACTGAAAAACACACTCAATGGGTGGATGTTGCAATAGGCACGACCCGTGGTAGTTATTGTAAAAGATATATCGTTGGATGTATTGTGTGCATGCATGTTACAATCTTTCAACATTATCATTGCTAAGTTTTCAATTTCCTTCAAGTTGTATTGTATGGCAGGTGTCCTCTATCCATGTACATCTACAATATAATTTAACAAAATTCACTAAATATTCCTATGTCATGCCTTGGAAACCTGTTAGGATAACACTTAACCATTTTAAGTAGTTCCTCCAGTTTAAATGCTTGAAAAAACCTACTTGAACATTGATGCAACCAAATTCAGGTTCCAAATTTGAGCTAAAGTATTGTCACTGGATAGACCAAGGATACCCAGGACAGGAAATTGATAACACGCATTGATATTACATATTTTACGCATTATTGGATAGGGTTTTAGTTGTTTTATTGTTATAAAACGACTAATGTTACTCACTTTTAGTGAAAAGTGTCTTGTGTGGATTTTTATGCAAAATACAAGGTTTTAAATGTAAAATTCATGAGGATAGATATGGAAAACGAGATAAATATCAATAGAAGCTCCGGAGCTATGCTCTTTGCGGCACTGGAAATGGGATAAAACGTAATCTGACTTTGACTTTGAAATTCAAACTGCAAAGAATCGGGAAAAGGCACGACAAGCAACGCGAATATCATTGGTTGGCGGAGCGAGCCTGTAGATTCCACAACTATAAATAGAGGTGCCTAGGTCGAATTTCGGGGAGCAAAGACGAATCCATCAAGTGAATCTCTTGCATCTTTGACTCAATTTCGTATTTCTTTAGTTTTACAAATAATAGTTGGTTAGTTTTACGTTTATTTGCAACATTTTCGGCTTTTGGAACGTCTTTTGTGCTACGAGTATTCCGCATTCAGGAATTTCTCCAACCACGGAGACTTGGTTTTCTATTTAGAAGTAATCATTTTGGATATCGTTAGTGTTGGATCTATTGTTTATGCTTAGATCTAGGTTATCGTTTATGCTTTATGATTGTTTTGAGTTTGTTTTAGGATAAAAATGTAGTAATATACACTGACTATAGAGTGACACTCGAGTACGATTTTGTTATCGATAGCTATTGGATAGTAAGGTTTTATCTTTGACTTTTGATTGCATCAACGACTGCGACGCGTTAGCAATCACTACAAAAAGGAAGGTGCCCACGGAAGAAATCCTGAAAATACACTTTTATGGTCAAATCAGTACGTATTTAACATAGAATTTAGGTTGCGTGTTTAGGGATGATAATGTAGTGAACTGTTTATTGTTACCATCACATTTCTTCTTGTATTTATAGGTTTTTGTGTGGTACCTTTGTTATAAGGTCTGTTTTGGTGGAGCCGTGTCTTACACATGTCTGATGGAACACGCTCTACTAGGTGTATGGTTTTTCCTAATAAAGTATTTTGTGTGGCAAGCTTTTTTGCCACTATCGACAATGTCATTTAAGGTTATGTGTTACCAGTATGGTTTGTTGCACTTTATCCTTGTCTCCTAATGATTAGTGGGTGGGTTGTGTTCATTTTAAACAAGTCTTATAGTGGGATGGTGTGTGTATGCTTTCCATATTGGTCTTATTGTGGGCCTACACCATTAAGTCCCCTAGTTTGGAGTCTGTTAACATGTGGAAAGTCAGCATGCCTCAAACTTATTGACAATACTTTCAATTAGTGCTCTTAAGAATGGAAATCCTTGTTGTTTTCTTATTGTTATATCACCAACATTTATGAGTGTCTTGGATACAAGTATATTAGTGGAATAAAATCTATTTCGACTAATTCAATTTTGTTATCATCTATTTCTTATTTACAAGTTATGTCAAAGATCAAGGAATTAGGAAGATCATATCGACCCTCATTGAATCAAAATTAAGCAAGATCATGGGGAAGTTTGATTTATATGATGTGGATGTTGTAGTACTTAATGGTCCTATTAGATGAGGTTATTATGGCTCTTATATGTGAAGTGGGTGTATACAGCAAGACATTGGAGGGCGGTCTTTGTCTTTCGATGAGTAAATTTCTCTGTGAGATAGTGTAGTTTTAGCATATCTTCATTTAGTTCGAATCCAACCATATGTGATCAGGCATTTAGTTGCTTTTGAACTATTATATTAGTGTTTGCATGTTCGTTCAGAGATTAATGTATTTTCTCAAGTTGATCACCTGTCAACATTGACATAGTGATTTACCTTTTCCGAATATGCAGATGTTGATTGTTGTGTGAGGCTCATGCATCCTTTTGTTAAAAACTAGAAAGATGCCTTCTTCTAGGTCTTAACTAGATGATTGATAAGGTATATGTCTCTTACATAGGATAGCGAGCTTTTTTATCATTGTCTGGAGATTTCCATAAGGTTTCAACGTTTTGTAGATGATCTGGCTAACCACCTTGCTTCTTTATCAGTGTTCAGGAGGATGTTGTGTTATAAATAGATGAAATATGTAATCAACCAAGTCGTTTCATCTTTTTCTATATTAATTATATCCATTTTTCCAATGACGTGGGCCAATACTTCCACTCAAATTGAGTTTTTGAGATGCTCAAATAACAATGTGACCCTCTTACGTAATATGCCTACCTTCATGTTCTTTGAGTTTGGTACCTGCTAGGTACACAATGATTCTACTATGTCTATGAGTTTCCTTAAGGCAGTTACATATTATTTCATTCCTTGTTCTTTTATTTCACACGTCCTAAAGATCTAGTTGATGACTAGTAATGAGTCCCCAAATGTTGGCAGGTGTTTAACACCCATTTTCTATTGACTATATTAAATTTGATTTGCATTTTTGCATATCCGGATACGTTTTTTGGCGTATAAAAGTAAAATATGAGAGAGTATGTGATTTTATATCCCTCAGGGTTTAGTATTAGGGCTACCCCAAAGGTTTCTTGACTTGAAGCTCTGTTTGTATATATTATCCAATTTTCCTGGTTCGTGTTATCTTTAATTATATCCATTTTTCGATGACACTATATCCTTATTTAAGCCAACCTTATTTGGGGGTAGATCTATGAAAAAGTCTGTCAAATCCTGTCCTTGACGCTAGTTCGTAGTCAGTATTCAATATTGTGTTTACCTATTTTGATTTTCCATTTTACGAGTCTGTCCGACATTTCAAGTCTCGACAATATTTATTTGGTTGGTTGATCAGTGAGTACATGTATTTGTTGGGCCAACAAATAATGAAATAAGCTTCATGTGTGTACATTAATGCTAATTCAAGTTTGTTAAACACAAGATAGTTCAACTTAGGACCCTGCAAAGTCGTGCTTATGAACTAGATTGGTAATTGGCATTTTTTTAGTTCTTCTGCCAATACATCTCTTACGAATTTGGGTATTATCGATAACTACAATGTTAACAATAATAGGATTTTCCATGATGCTAGATTTGCTAATGTTGGTAGGGCCTACTCAACCTCAGTTGCCCATATGAAGTTGTTTTTCTTGATGCATCCGTTAAATGTTTTGAATATGGGAAGTGACTTTTCTTCCAACTTGGAAATAAATCGACCTAGTATAGTTAATTTATGTTAAGTCCCTACATTTCCTTTGGTCAAGAGTGTTCCCCTCAAGTCTTCTCTTTGACTACTTAGGTGCATTTTGTCATATTGAGCTTTATCAAGGCATCCCTTAATGTAAGGAAAGTTTCTTCGATGTCATTGAGTAGATTTTGTTCGCTTGGGATTTTGATGACCATCTCATCTACATATACTTCTACGTTACATCAGGCTTGGTTTTTAAATATTTTTTAACTACGTGTTGGCATGTTGCTCCAATATTTTTTAATCATAAAGGAATTTTTAGAGCGAAATGTGTTGCAATCCATGTAGAAGCAGTTTTATCCTCATACCCCTTTCTCATTTTGATATCGTGGTATCATTTATATTCATCTATGAAACATTTACATCTGAATTTGTATATATATATATATATATATATATATATATATATATATATATATATATATATATATATATATATATATATATTCAACCTTCTATTCAATCTCCGACAGCAAGTAGCAGTCATTTAGCATGCTTTGTCAAGCTCAGTAACATCTATTCAGATTCTCCATGATTTGTTGCTCTTTTTAACCAATATTTGATTCTTGATCTAGACTAGAAACATTTCTTTTTGAAGAATTCCCGTTTTGACGAGCTTGTCGGCCTCTTCATTAATTGTCACATTTTGGTTTTGGGCTTGATCCTTTTTTTATTTTATGATTCTAATGACATTTTTAATGTTGAGGTTGTGTTATATTATCTCCTTTGAGATCAAGATCATGCAAAGAAATCTTGATAATTTCTCAAGAGCTTCTTTAGCATTTCCCTTGTATCTCGAGGTAAACTATTTTCTATTCAGATGTGTTGGTCTGTATGTCGGTAATATATTATAACTTCTTCTTTAGGCTCTTCAAGTCTTTCTATTATGTTCCCCCCACTTGTCTCGTATGGTGTGAGAATGTTATTACATTGTAGTGTTTTTAGATGTGTAGGATAACTTTAATTGTTCCTCCTAAGATTCAAAATATAAGAAGTTTGTGGATTGTTAAGGCTATTATGATTCTAAATTTTAACATTCTTGGTCTTTGAAAAATAATGCTAGAGGGGTTGGAGCTCATACTAGGGTGAATTTTATCATGATGGTTGTTTTGGAGTAATGCCTGGCAAGTAGTGAGATGGAATGATAATGTATCGCCTGCATGGTTTTGCCTCATAAAGAGTTGTTTTTGTCTAGGGGGGGAACTTGTGTACCATTACCAATGGGATGCTCAGGGTTTTGTCTTATTGGTGGAATATGTTTTGCTTTATCCTTGTCATGGTGATTAGCAGATGAGTTTGCGTTCCAAATCTGTCTTATATATAGTAGGTCGACTTATTGCATCCTACTCAAACCCGGTGTTATAACGGGGTACACTACTAGACACAAAAAACACATAGAAACAAGTGATGTCTTGTTTACTTCATTAAAGCGATTGTTAAACTCTTGAACTTGCATAGCCATGATAGAATAGAATACATCAATTTTGTAGTGGTGCAAGTAGGTAATTTGTGAGTTAAATAGAAGGTAATTCAAAGTTGGGGTTTTTCCTTAAATATAGTTTATTGTTTAATCTCAAATGAAATGTGATGCACAATATATCGACGACTTAACATAGCTCTTTATAGATAAATGAGACAATGATAAAAGGGACGAAAAGATGTCCAACTCCAAGTAATCCGACTTTTGTTTAGTTATGAGTTTGGAGATTACCTTCTATGAATGAAAATCTCTCAAGAGGCTGGACCTAAGGTGTGTCCATTGACACTAGTATCCATGTGAATTTGCCATTGGTTACAACCAGTGGCGGTTTTGTTATAGGGCACATGGTGGCATGTGCAACTGCTAAATTTCGTGTACATAGTTGAAATTTTATTTTTATTTTTATTTTTTAATAGGGTCCAACTTCGCGAAAAAACAAGTGTCACTACTTAAAAAATGAAGTGTCATTGTAGCTGCAAAAAAAGTGCCACCACTTAGAAAATATAGAGCGTTTTACAAAAATATATATACTTCGAGGTGAACTTTAGCTTGTATATGCAACAAAAAAATATGTTATATATAATGCACTCGTACGTTTAAATGCTTTTATGTTATTATTTTTGGTCGGAAAAAAATTTTATCTTATTATATTAGCTCAGAAATAAAAAAAAATTCTGATGTCACGGCTATTGCACTACAAGAAATGCAGTCAATACCGGCGTCACCTTTAGCGGCGACAGCCGGTATTAACGGCGACAACCAAAACACGCGTTTGGTGTCACCGCTAATACCGGCTGTCACCGCTAAAGGTGACGCCGATATTGATTATTCAGCGATCCGCGCGGTGTTTAATCCAAACTGTCCACCAAATGTTTGATCCGGTGACACGTCATCACCGGAAAATGATACACCGCGCGGATTAGCGGCGATTTCTATGCATTAGGGACGAAATTTTTGCGGCGGCGCATTAGCGGCGATTTGTCGCCGTTAAAGATTTTAGCGGCGATTCTGTCCATATTTAGCGGCGATTCTTGTCGCCGGTAATAACCTCGAGCCTTGTAGTGTTGGTAAATCATGCGCCCGCTCCTGGTTACAACTCATTATACTATACATAAATATTTATAGCTTCAAAACTTATAGGTTGACGTTAAAAGTTTCAATAATTTAAACAAATAAAAATATTTATTATTTATAATATTCTCTACGTAATTAATAAGATTTTGATCTAATACATAACCTGCGTATTTTTTCCAAGTTATATATTAAACATATTTAAGTAAGAACGGTTGCATTTATATTGGATGAAAGGAGCAAACTTTAACTTTTGTTTAGGGGTAAAAATATTTCAAATATTTTTCAAAATATATTTCTCTTAAATACGACGATATATATATATATATTCTAAAAAGTGTTAAGGGACTTATTATGTTATTTAAAATATGATCAGAAACAAACATATATCCTTTATATAATTACATTCATGTTGCAATTATTTCATACAATATATAATTCTATAATTCTATTATAAATGATAATTATTTATGATATAGAAACTGGTGTTTGTAAGTTCCATTAACTGCATATTTCATAAACTGATAAGTTAACATACACGAACAAGTGGAAGGCATATAGTTGACCTAACAGGCTAACACGGCCATGATCATAGAGTGACTCCCATACAAATGAAGACCCCTTTAATGCTCATAAGATATTCAGCAAGCATGCAAATACAAACTCATTTTCAAGAGTGAACGGAATCTTCGCCATTATACTTGTTACTTTGTAGGAAAACAACTATTAGTCATTGTCAGATGCAAAAAACACAATAAAATTTGTAATTACTTGCTTTTTCATTCATCAAATTGTCATTTTCTTCTTTTATTAAACGACTAACTACATATCTCTAAATTTAGACCTTCGTCCCAAGAGGGACTTGAACATCATTTAATTATAGGTAAAGAGCACCTTAATAACAACTCGTTATAAGTTATGCCACCACTATACCGCGTACCTTTTGGTAATTGCCTGCCGTTTTGTAACTTTTGTTACAAACCTATTAACGTATTTTGTTAAGTATTGATTAAAAACACAAAAACTTGTAAATTTAACATCGATGATTGTTTTGTATGTGGGTACATTTAATCTACAATAACATGATAGTAGCATTAGTAATTACCTTAGTTCAATACAGTGATCTTAAACATACTTATAAATAAGATACTTCGTTCCAACCGGGTGAAGTAGAAAAAGCATCTGCAATAGAAGAAAAGCTTTTTTTATATTTATGGTAGTATGGAAAATATGTTTGACCGATCGAGGCATCAACAACAAAGGCCACAGACCAAAGAAAAGCTACATGCTGTTAGCTACCCTTTCCATCATTATACTCTCTCTCTCTCTCCGCGCTTTGATCTTCGTTATTATCTTTGGTCGGTCGACAAACTGTGTGTTTTGTGTTCACTGTGTCCTACTCGTGTTTCCCCCCGAACCAGTCTCTCTCTTGCCGATAGAACCACTCACACAGTCTTATAATGCACTTTGGACCAATCATAAAGCAACATAATATATATATATATATATATATATATGTGTGTGTGTGTGTGTGTGGGGGGGGGGGGGGGGGGGGAGGGGGGATTTGTAGGAAGTTTACGAAAAAAATATTGTTAATTTTTTAAAGCTAAAAAGCACAAGTGTGATAGCTACAGAAATGGATAGTGTGAGAGAAAAGAGGTAGACATTAATGCCGTAAGAAGAAAGGAAAGGTAATGTCCCCGCTCTCTCTCTAGAGAGAGCGAGAGTGTGTGTGGGAGAGAGAGAGAGAGAGAAAGAGAATGAGCGAGAGAGATATATAGAGAGGGAGAGTGTGTATGTCTATGAGAGAGAGAGAGAGAGAGAGAGAGAGAGAGAGAGAGAGAGAGAGAGAGAGAGAGAGAGAGAGAGAGAGAGAGAGAGGGGAGAGGATTGTGCGGGACCAATTTGAGAAAAAACCAAAAAGATAACAATTTATTAACACAAGGAACAAAAGCTAAAGCCTTTTAACTTTATTGTTTACAAGAATAAAAAGGGTCACCACCCTCCACCCCTTCCTCTTCCCACATCAATCTCACAAACCAAAACCTACCATTTCTTGAGAGAGAAAACTCATCAAATAACATCTCTTTTAGAGAGAGAAAGCATAACATAAGGTGAGTGCCAGAAAAATCATTAAAGATCCAAGTGCAGTTGTTACATCCAAGAAGTATTTATTTTCTTATCTCCTTCATGTTTTCTCGGCTTAACTTCTTGGTATAATCAAAATAGATTCTAAGCCAAGTTTTTAAGGGTTTTCTTAGAAACCCTCTTCCTGAATCTTTATTTTGTTAACTTACACTACTACCCATGCATATCTACATGTGTGTTCGTATAGAGAGGGGTGGGTTGTTTCTCTGGGGGTATTAATATTATGTGCGCTAAGAGAGAAGAGGAAGTAGTAATAGAAGACGGTGATCATCATCATCATCATCAGAGCATTCAAAGGTTTCAAGAACATCAATTAACCCTTCAAGAAATCCAACAACAGAACATGGGTATAAATGATTATTCATATAGCAACACTAGGTTAATGTTTCCATCATCTTCATCATCAGAAATCTCTCCAATCGCACATCATCATCAGCAACAACCATCATGGGGCACCCTACCTCAAGTGTTCCACCAAAACAGCAGCTTCAACCCGCTTCTTCAATACCCAAACCGAGAGAACGATCCCTTTATCTTTCCTCCACCACCACCGCCGCCACCTCCTCCCTTATCATGCTATGGCGGTTTGTTTAACAGAAGAGTACCAGGCGGCTTACAGTTTGCTTACGAAGGCGGTACATCATCATCGGATCATAACCTAAGACTCATATCCGAGACACTCGGGCATATGGTCCAACCCGGATCCGGACCGTTTGGACTCCAAACCGATATCGGTAAGATGACAGCTCAAGAGATCATGGATGCCAAAGCTTTAGCAGCTTCGAAAAGCCACAGCGAAGCTGAACGAAGACGTAGGGAACGAATCAACAATCACCTTGCAAAGCTTCGAAGCTTACTCCCGAACACCACCAAAGTAAGAATTCCGTTCGCTGTTTTTTCTTTCTTAATTTATCCAAAAAGTCGTCTTTGTTTATCATACACATTGGGACCCACAAAATGCAAACCGGAAAGAGATAAAATGTACTCTATTAAACGAATGAATCCAAGTGTGTTTTATCTAACTAATGTATGATATCCTTTTTAGCGACTAGTTGGATATTGTACGAAAGCATGAAACTTTTGTTGGTGGAAATCTTTTAAGATCTCTTGAGAAGTTGGTGAGAGAAAATATGTAAGAGTTGATAATATAAAGAGGAACCAATGAGCAGCTATAAAGTTTGCTGTGGGCATTTTCTTGCCGGTGTTTTTGAAGTCCAAGAATCATAAAAAGAAACCACACTTTTCTTCTATAAGAACAACACCAGACAAACTAAGCATTCTCTTGTCAGTCGTCACACAAACACACACTCTCTATGTGTTTTTACCCACGCCCACGCTTTAAACCCCATTATTATTTCCAACACACTCATGATAACTTGCTAGCTACTACTGTTTCGAAATGCTCAACTATCTTTTTTTTTTTATCTCTAAGAGTCCACCATCTATTGTTTTCTTCTTCACATAATGATGATCTATCCACATTCATTCACACATCAACGGACAGGGTTGAGGCAAAGAATACTATACATGTGATCATAAGTACACATGATAATTGATGTGTGTGGAAGCAATTTAGACGAATTAAAGAGATAATAGTACATCATATAATAACCAGGTGATTTCATGTTTTATTTTCACAATTTGCTATTAGTTTCTTTGATGGCCACTGTTGGTGGTCAAAAAGGCTTAAACTTTGTCCGGCTAGAAATCCTTTTTGCGTGAAATAGTTGGACTAAAGGTACTATTTTGGTTCCTATGTCTGTAATCTTGACTTGTATGCAAGAAACAAAGCATGCGGGATGAACTGGAATGGTCTAATAATTAAAATATTAAATTAGTTTACCTAATTTGAAGTTTGAATGCTTTTAAATCCATCATATAGCCTCCCAAGTTCACAAGCTCGGAAGGAAACTGCATTTTTGTAAGAAGTATTATAGCTCATTGACACTAATGTCTTTTACAATTCGTTTAATATTGTATAAACAGTGTATAATATAATCTCAGATTCATGTGACATCTCAATAAAAAAAACTGAAGTATATTATATATGTATTAATTAACAAAAGAGTACGATGTAACTACAACAAAATTTTGAAAGTTCTATTTGAATTAAACTAGTCTAATATCTGCATATTTTTACCAAACCATGAAAATAAGATTACCTTCGTCAATTTGTTTTTTTCAGTTTAATTCTTTTCATTTTATTAGCCCACTCATGTTTACATTTCTTACTATATATAGCAGTCAAATATTGTATATGTTATATTTGGTGCAACTATTTAAATAGTTTATGTGACACGCTTCTTCATATCAACTACATTAACTATGGGTTTTTTGAGCAGTTCGAGTTGGCGTGTTCAGATTCCTATCTTATATATATAGCCCTTTATATCTTTTAAAGATTTATATTTTCTAGTAATAGTTGCTAACAATATGTTTATACTTTTAGACGGACAAGGCTTCATTGCTAGCTGAAGTGATACAACACGTGAAAGAGCTAAAGCGACAAACTTCCATCATTGCTGAACAAAGCCCAGTTCCCACAGAGATCGACGAATTGACTGTTGACAATGCGTCTGACAAAGACGGTAAACTTGTGATCAGAGCCTCATTATGCTGTGAGGACCGTTCAGATCTTCTACCGGACCTCATCAAGACATTAAAAGCCCTTCGACTGAGAACCCTAAAGGCTGAAATCACAACCCTTGGTGGACGTGTGAAGAATGTGTTATTTATAACCGCAGAAGAAGATCATTTAAATGGAAACGATGATCAGCAAATGGTGAATTACTCGATAAGCATGATCCAAGAAGCTCTTAAGCAAGTGATGGATAAATCAAACGGGGATGACTCTTCTTCTGGAAGTGTAAAGAGACAAAGAACAAACAACATCAACATCCTTGAGCATCATAGGTCTCTTTAACAACAACGATAATCTACTAATTAACTAGCTAATTAATCTTACGGCTTTTTCTTCCCTTTAAGATATTGGGCTATAGGTCTTTGTTTGTTCCGTCTGTGTGGGGTGTTTTTTGCTTTTCTTTAGTTTTTATTTTTGAGTCTTTTCGACATGCGTATGCTTAATTTGTTGTTGAAATTGTGTGTGTGAAGAACGAAAAGCGAGTACTATATGGGTGCTGTCCTTATGTATTTCCTATTCATGATAAAAGAGATCTTTTTCGTGAGGAGAGAAACCTAACATAGGAACACTTGGTATTCTTGTTATGTAGTGGAACATGTATTTATAACCACTTTCTCTCTCTACTCTATTTTTTTTCTCTCTCTAAACATGTGTCAGTTAGTGGCATAAGTATAATGATGAAAGGTGACGATATAGTCTGCATCACCATTACATATAGAAGCACCACGCTTGTAGTTTTGGTGGTCCGTAAATCTCCTGATTAGTGATTTCATTATGCAAGATCAACCAAACCCTAATTAATTACGTAAAATTGCTACCATGCAACATTCAAAGCCATGAGAGCTTGTGATCGTCTTTAAAGACAAAGAAAACTCGTAAGAACGTAATCGTCTCACCTATTCCGATGTTCTTTTATAGTTTTAGAGCATCTTCACAATTCATTAGTTACTTATTTTTGTTGAAAGGAGTAGCTTGTGGTCGACTTGCATAAAGGCTATACATAATGTCAAGGGTGTTGATGGGTCGATGATCGCCAAAAAGGGGATTTCGGGTGCTTGGCTTTCAATTTCTCTAGTTCCTTGGGATCTTGAGGATTGGAATGTTTCTTTGGATAACTACTTTTGCAGGATTCTTGGAGATGGTAGTCATACTTACTTCTGGAAGGACAAGTGGTGCGGGACGAATGCTCTTAAAGACTTGTTTCCTAGGCTCTATATTATTGAGGAGAGCAAAAACTGTTTTGTTTCAGATCGTATTCCCGTTTCTAGTAACAATAATCCAGTTTGGAGTTGGAAGAGGATTCCAAGGAGGGGTTGTGAGGCGGCTGAATTGGAGGATTTATTGAAGATTGTTGATTCTGTGAATTTGTCTTCGTCGCCGGATAAATGGGTTTGGAAGGAGGATGTCTCGGGGCTGTTTTCGGTTAGTTCTTTGCGCCGTCTTATGGAAGATAAGAGTGAAGTTTCTGATTTATCTTGGAAGTTCGAGTGGGTTAATTGGGTCCCGTTGAAAGTTAGTTGCTTTGTTTGGAGATTGCTTCTTGATCGGGTGCCTGTTGCAGCCAATCTTTTGAAAAAAGGAGTCGTGTTGATTTCTGACTGTTGTCCCCTGTGCAGATCAGAAAAAGAAACTACTGATCACATTTTTTTCGAGTGTACCTTTGCCAAACAGGTTTGGCAGCGGTTTTTATCGTGGTGCGGTGTCTTTTCTTTTGCCCCAAATAGTCGGGCTCGCTTCTTGGAAGTTCTTGACTTAGTGCTGCCGGTTAAGAGTAAGGAGAAGCTGAGGAAGTCGCTCCTTTACGCGGTTGTGTGGTGTCTTTGGAAAGCTCGAAATGATTCCACTTTTCGGTGTATCAATGCCTCTCCTTTCAAAACGGCAGATGAGATTAAGCTTCTTGCGTTTAATTGGATTAAATTTAGATCGCGTTTTACTAGCATTGGTTGGTTTGATTGGACTGTTTCTCCTTTTAATGCTTGCTTACTGTAATTTCTGTTGTATCTAGCGCCTTGCTAGTTGTTTTTTTGTTATAAAATTGCCGCCGTTCAAAAAAAAAACTAAAAAATAACTATATTTTTGTTTTTTTTTTCTGGTTTAACCTTTTGTATTTTAATTTTTTATTAAAACAATCTAGTTTTAAAAAATTTCACCCCAACCACTGTAATTCATCCTAATGAGACACTATTTCTATTTCCAATAAAACATCAAAATGTAGCAAAATTTTTTCCAACTTGACCCAAATAACAAAAAAAAAATTGTTATTTCATTTTTTTGTTAAATTATATATTATTTTTGTTAAAAAATGTCGTTAACGGCAGTATTTCCTTTTAAACTTTTTTGAAATATTTCTTTTGTTAACACAACAATTTTTATAATTTGACCGTTTTACTAACATGTTTTTGGTTTTTTCTGCTTATATAAGAAAATACTGAAATGACAAATTACAAAAATACATGTTTATAGATCAAGAACTGTCAAATTATAAAAATATATTATTGTGTTGACAAAAAGACATTTCTAACAAATTACAAAATAATATACAAATAATACAAAAATAAAAAGTCCAACAAAATACCCTACAAAAATTATCAAAAAGAACCAAATAAATAAAAATTTGGTTTTGGTACTTAAGTTAGAAATTTTTTGTTAAATTCAACGGCTTTAGTGGAACTAATATGTCAAATTATCATAGTAACCTATAAAATGAGGTCCAACGGTCATGTTGGAACTTTTAAAATCAAATAGTTCTATATGAAAAAATAATATATAAGTGGTTAAATCATAAAATTATTAAAATATGGTGATATTTTTTATATTGCCTAAAATAATATTCGTTAAAGTTGTTCTAAAAATCGTTTTCACCTTTCTTAAAATGAGTTTATTTTTCTGCTTTTTATCTTTTTATTTATTTTGGGGGACGAAATAAAAAGGTTAGGAACTAATTAGAAATCATAATATATTGAACTTTATAAAGTTGTATGGATTCTCGCATAGGATTTCGTATTTTAGAATACGTTACCATTTAATTTTTACAACACGTTGAATCCTGTAAGGTTCAATGAAACATATTTTTAAAAAAATCAAAAAAGCTATTTTTTTCAATGGTCATTTACTCAATGTTTATTGAATGTCAATTTGAAATCTCATTATGGTTGAGTTTAATCCATTAAATGTCAATTAGACATTGTACCTCATTAAACCATGCATTTTGAATGCCTTTTAGATCATTTATAATACATGGTTTAATGGAATGGTTGAATGATGTGGAATATCTAGTTGGAATTCAATAAATTAAACTCAATCATAGTAGGATGTCGAGTTGGCATTCAAAGAATTTGGAGTTTAATGGAAATCAAAATTTCTCATGGGATAAAACATCTTTTTTATTTTCTTTTAAATATGTTTTATTTAACTTTATAGTGTTTAACACATTACTGGAATAAAAAAGAAATATTGCATTGAAAGTGCAATGTTGATAAGAAAATCTATTAAAACTTTATAGAGTTTGATGTATTATGGATGCCATTCGAGTTGTTCATACCTAAAATTTCAAAGTGATGCCCATGAAAAATTTTAAATTAAATAGTCTCATCAATCAAATATGCAAATACCGAACAAATGAGATCAAATAATTCACCAAGCTATATAAAGTATAAACTAATAGCATTCGCAATGCATGGTTCAATAAAAGGGCTGCATCGGTGGAATACCAAATTGGCATATAATGAATTAAATATAACCATATTTGGATGTCAAGTATGCATATAATGAATTTGTAGTTTGACATGATACAGTTAAATGGTAAAAAATAGGGCCCATATTTTTAATGTATAGAGTTGAATATACTATAAAATTATATATATATATATATATATATATATATATATATATATATATATATATATATATATATATATATATATATATATATATATATATAGACTTAGGATCTTTTGAGAACCAACTTCACCCGAGAACCCGAAAACTCCCACCTCTTTTTGGATCAATCTTATATCTCCCAAACCGATATTTTTTTCAATAAACAGACCCCATAGGCCTCTTAGACGCTCAAAATGGGGCCGGGTCGCTGAAAAATATATCCGAAAAAATGACTGTTTTTTTTTGAAAAAGTTTGTACATGTGCAAAAAAAAAACTTTGCACATGTGCAAACTTTTTTATACGTACACTTTTTTTCAAGTTTTTTTATGGATGTTTTTCTAACATATATTCAAGGCGTTCTATAAAAAAAATTTGAAAAAAGTGTACGTATTTTTTTTGCACATGTGCAAATTTTTTTCAAAAAAAAAAGTCGTTTTTTACGAAATTTTTTTTCCGAAAATGCTTAAATATGTGCGTTTTAGAGGCCTATGGGGTCGGTTTTTTAACGTAACTTCCTTCTATTTTTTATCCTAGAGAAGAAATTAAAATGTTAGGCATTTAGGACATTCATAATGCATTAAACTCTATAAAATTTGTGTAACACCTCACTCATTAAGGCTAAAGGGAGTGGTGGCCAATGGCCAACGGATGGCCAAGGGGTTTTTGTGGGCCAGAGTATGGTTGGCATGCGTTGGCCATTTTGTAGGCAGTGGTGGCCAATGGCCAAGAAGATTTTTTTTTAATTAAAAAAAAAAAGGAAAAAGGCTGTTTTTGGCCCGTTGGCATCTCGCCAACCCGTCGGCGAGTGTAGATGGCGAGGAAGATGGCGAGGAGGGAGGGAGTGGCGATAGCGAGGATAGTTGGCTCGCCAAAGGGCTTGGCGACCCCTTTGGCGTCCTCTACTCCCTGCAGCCTAATACAAAGTACACTCAAAAGTACCATCAAAATAACCAATATAGCTTTTTCTACCAAAAGTTCCATCCAAGCTTTTTCTACTAAAAGTCGCTGTTGTATACTAATATAGCATCCAAAAGTTCAGCACCACATAACTTAAGCTCTAAACTCTTTTCTTCTACAAAAAATAACCAATATAAAATATAAAATACTTCTTTCATTTAGCATGACTCCATAATGTCACATGTAATTTTATGTTTAATCCATTAATCAATGAAGCAAAGATGATAGATTTCGATTATAATATAACTATTCCAACTCTAATATTTATAAAACTACATCGGTAGGTCAAAACCACCATATAGAGACCATACTTATGATAATCAGCTTTGATCTACCCATGGCATTCGTCAATGGACACCTCTCTATTGGAAACTTGTGAGAATAGCTTCCTAGTCACTAATAAACTCAATTATGGGTCTTGGGATTTGAAATAAAGAAAGAAGCAAGAATAGGAAGAACCTTAGAGGATCATCTATCAATTTCCATATTCTTTGATGAAATTCAATTGTATTCTCACGTGGTTTCGTTCCCACGTCTTCCCTCTCCAATCGAACTCTCTATCAATCCTGTTTTCATTCTCAAAACATCGATGTCTATCACTTTTTTATCCGAGGTTGACACACACAGTTTGTGTTCTGGTAATTTCCTTCCCAATCTAGAATACCCTAGAGTGGGTTATATTCTTTTTATTTTTCTTTTTGGTAATTAAACCTAATTAGTTATAATATCCCTTAGACTTTGCCTTTTGGTCTAATGCCAAAATTTATTTCCTTTTATCTTAATTTACATCTAGTAACAACGATATAATAAATGTATTTCCTTTTCATAAAACTAAAGCTATTTCGTGACAATATCATCTCCAAAATGATAAGGAAAGTGGAACAACTAATCATGTGTTATAGAGCAAGGAAGGCAACACATCCACACAAGGTGTATTAACTCCAAATTTTCTCGTCTCTAAGGATGTACCTACTTTCAGTAGTCACAAACCAAAAATTTTAAACAAAATTATGGTTGTTATACTCAAATATTAAAACTTACATCAGATACCATATGGTGTTGTAACCCCAAATTCATACTTGTCTAAATACATAATAGACATATAAATTAACATAAGCAAATAGCAGCAATAGACTAAGTCCTTTAGACAAAATTTGGTACAAGAACAAGATTCGAAAATCTGAAAAGGCTCCCTTCCTCTATACATGTTGGCACCACCCTTGTCCCCTATCCTTTGTCTGATTGCCAATCTCAACTTGAAAACACTATGTAGATCATTAAGTGTAATTCAATGTTGGGATCCAAATTTCAAATGGAGTTTACTAAACTTGAATGATCCGTTCAAATAATAATTAAATCCATTGAAAACATTCAAAAATTGAGATCCACCATTAATGGAGCTTGAAGCTTCAAAATCTCATGAAAAACTCACTATTAAGCATTATAAGGATCATCTGAGTATGACTAGTGATCTAGTGAAGAAACATAAGCTATAAACACACAAATATCTCCTAAAAAATAGCAACTTTGGATTTGGGGAAAACCTCCAAATCATAGATCGAACTTAAGGTGAGGAAGATGAAGTTGTATACCTTCCAATGCTACTACTTGAATCACCCTTCAAAACTTGGAGATTGCCAAAACCATTTCTCTCAAGCTCTCTCTATGGATCTCTAGTTCCAATAAGGGGGAAGAGACTCATATGTTTTAGAATTATGTCAAGTGATAGTTATAACCAAATGTTGTAGAACTTGCTACTCGACACACAGTTGGCCGAGTGGGGAGATAACGAGTACTCAACCTAGGCGGGGAGTATTTGGATAAAATAAATTGTAAAGCAATTAATCTTAGGGAAATTTTATGTAGGAAAAATTTTGTAAGTTGTTCAAGTTTTGACTAATTGTAATCGTGACGACAACAACAATTATGATGGTGAAGTTCTTCCAGTTATAGTCAGGGTTGCCGATAGACAAAATGATAATTGATCCTTCTTGCACGTATTGCATGTGTCTGCACAAAGATTGGTTTTATACTATTAAACAAATTGACAACACAATGTCAATTCTTGGCTATAACAATTCAGAATGCAAAACTGAAGACATTAGCTCCATTCATGCCAAGATATTTAGTGCCACCATTTGTACCTTGATCGATGTTTGTTTCATGCCCAATATCAAAAAAGATGTTATAGAAGTTAATGTCTTCAACAATAAAGATTTAGAATATAAAGATGGAGATGGTTATCCCAAATGTAAAAGGTTCTTTAGTTGTTATTAAAGTTGATTTACGAAATAATGGGTTATACTACGTATAGGGTACAACTGTCACTGATTCTGGTTTTGTGACTTCTAATGCCTACCTATTGCATTCCCATGAGAATTCTTTCACAAATGGTTGTCCATATTGCAAAATCGATCACAATCAGGGCTCTTTGGGAACACTAAAACTAGTTCCGCTTCCAATCCAATTCTTTCTATTACTTCTACAAAGACTGATGCAATTAGGATATGGCATTGTCGACTACGTCATATAAGTGTACTAGGATTTTTTGAGCTAAATAAAAAGGGTTTACTTGAAGGTTTAAACAAAGACAATATAAAATTATGCGAACACTGCATTTTCGGTAAATCTTAGCAAGTAAAGTTCAACATCGGAAAGCACATCACCCAAGGGATTTTAAATTACACACGTACTGATTTGTGGGGTTCTTAACAACATAAATATCTTGGTGGTACAAACTATATGTTAACGATCATTAATGACTACTCCCGAAAGGTATGGCCTTATTTCTTAGAAAGAAATCTGAGAACCTTTCAACTTTTAAATAATGGAATATTATAATTGAGAATCAACCCAAAAAAATTAAAAGGTTAAGGACCGACAATGGGATGGAGTTTATTTCCAAAGAGTTTGAGGCCTATTTCAAATATGGAGGTATTGTTTGTCATCACATCATTCTTTATACGCCTCAACAAAACACTATAGTCAAACGGATGAATCAAACCGTTATTAGCAAGGCCCATTGTATGGTATTTTAGGCATCTTTATCTGATATATTTTGGTCTGAAGTAGCATCTATGACATGTTATTTGATTAATCATTCATCCTCACTTCCATTATATAATAAGACTCTGGTTGATGCTTTGCCTAGTTCGTCCAAAGACCACTCGAAGTTTCAAATTCAAGTGTGTTACATATGCTCATATTGACAATGGCAAGGTGAATATCAGATCTATTAAATTCATTTTTATTGGTTACAAGTCCGATGTGAGAGGTTACAAACTTTGGAATATTGAGACTAGAAAAGTGATAATTAGTCGAAGAATCATTTTCAACGAAACTATGAGTATTTCTCTTCCAACAACAAAGTAGATTCTCAACATGATTCTTTGCCAATTAATTTAGGTTCATTATAGGCTTATATGAAGCTCATTTATGTCTACGGGTTCTCAAATTTAGGTGGAGTAGAATATCAATACTAAAACATACCAATAATCAAAACAATTCGATCCACCCAAGTAACACTATTTTGTGGACTCCATTGGGTTCTTCACCTCATTATGGTTTTATTGAAGCCGACATGCTTATGAGGGTTATTATACATCTTATTAGTTTCACTAATTCAACTAATTTAGTTGCTTATGCTTTCTCGATTTCTAAGAATTTGAATATTATCAAGAGTCGTCATCCTATACCGAGGCAGCTTGTACTTCTGATTCTAATAGGTGGATGATTTCAATGCAAGAAGAAATATAATTCTTAGAAAAGAATTAGGCTGGGTAGATTGTCAAAATATACATGAGGGAAAAGAAACCAATTAGGTGCAAATGGGTGTACAAAAAAACGAGGATGAAGGATTCAATGCCCTACTCATTGCAAAAGGGTATAACCAAAAACAAAGGATAGATTTCACTGATGTTTTTCTCCTATTGGCAAGCATAGTTCCATCGGTACTTTAATTATTATTATTAAAATTGGTGATTTGGAGCTTTTACAACTTGAGATGAAGATCGCTTTCTTACACGGTGATTTGGAAGAATACATCTAAATGGAACAAGCTAAAGGGTTTCTAATTTTTAGGAAAGAAGATTTGGTATTTGGGTTAAAGAAATCACTTTATGGCTTAAAGCAACCTCATGACAATGGTACAAGAATTTTGATAACTTCATGATGTCTCAGTTCTTTAAACTATCATATTATGATTCATGTGTGTACCAAAAATTCGACAAGGGCATCATATCTACTTACTACTTTATGTTGATGATATGCTCAAAGCTGCAAAAGACAAGACTCTCATCACTAAAATGAAAAATCAACTTAATCGAGAGTTCAAGATGAGGGATTTGGTTGTACTAAAAAAATTATTCATATGGAAATTTCAAGGAATCGAACCATAGGTAAGTTATCTTAAGTCGAAGTAGCTCATCAACAAATCTACACCGATTCAACATGCAAAATGCCAAACTGATAAATACACCACTTCTCAGCCATTTTAACTTTCTACTTAACTTTCTCCATAAATAAATCTTAACTTTCCCCACAAAAAATTTATGAAATCGATAAGACGTCAAAGGTTCATTATTCAAGTGAGGTTGGATCGCTAATGTATGTCACGGTGTGTTCTCGACCTGACTTGTCACATGCATTTAGCGTTATAAGTCATTTTATGGCTAATTCGGGAAAGGAAAATTAAAATGACGTCGAATAGATCTTCTATTACCTTGAAGGTACTTCTAAGTCATGCTTGGAGTTTGGAAAATCGACATCTAGGTTATGTGTATATGTTGATTATGAAATGTAGGTTATCTTAACAAGAGATACGAGTTACGGCTTTACTGTTAGTGGTTTTGCCATGAGTTAGGAAGCTACACTTCAATTTCCTATTGCTCTTTATAGTACGGAAGTTGAGTACATAGCCATTTTGGAAGCATGTGAAAAGGCTACATGGTTTAAAGTGTTGTATAATGAATTATGCAGTGGTTTCTCATGCACTACAATCTATTGCAATAGTCGATGTGCGATATGCCTCACGAAGGATTTCCTAAAGGGTTTGTAATGGGTTGATTTAAAGTTTGAACCAAAGGTTGAGTGCATAATGGTATGGGTGCAGGGGTTGAAACTGCACCATCACTAGCACTGGTACTACCTATATGAAACTCAGAAACTGGGGGTATAAATGATGCTTCCCCCGATACCTCGCCCGTAGGCTCATTGGTAATATCCTCTACCACTACATTGTCGGGACTCATGTTAATAAAACGCCTACGCACACAGTTTCTGTGCACGGTTCATTCAAATTCATAATCAAATAACAAAGGTGATGATTGCTCACCCTGACGGGTACGCATGCACTAGTGCAAAACGACCGTCAAAACTAAAAGTCAAATTACTAAAGAAACTAAATACCCAAAACTAAATCAAAAAAATCAGAAAACAAACTACCGATCGTCTATCTTAAGCGCACAACTCCCCGGCAACGGCGCCAAATTTGACACACCTAGGTCGTTATGCGGTCAAAAATATAAAATAAAAACCTCACAAGCAACTAGTATAGTAGCAGTAAGGGTCGATCCGCGGGAGTTTGGTGGTCAAGATATAGTGTCAGAATAACCAATTATAGTGCCACGCTATAGTCAACGGTGTTTCCTTCACTTCCCGAAAATCCGAATAAATCGAATACCGAAAAACTGAAATAATCATAAACTAAACTAAACCACTTCAAACTTAAACTAAACTTACTTACTGATTCCAGAAGTGAATTCCTGAAAATCAGAAGCACATAACCAATCCAATGCATCCAAATAAACATTCAAACATAAATAATACTGAAAAACATGTAAAATAACTGAAACCGAATGATTATATTGAATCAAAGTCAATTCCAGAGACTACAATGTTCAAACTCCGAAAATAATCCAAACTTAACTTGTTCCAACAGATCCTACACTTCAAAATCACTGAAATCAAGCTAAAACTAAAACTAAGAAATATTGAAATAAACAAGAAAACATAAAAATATCAATGAAAGCTACTGAAATCCGAAATATGGAGTCAAAGAAGACTAGGTTACACCCTTTGGTCCATTCTTCGCTTCTGAAATTCGTCATAAATGCCTCTATTTATAGTTGCAAATTAGGGTTAATCGCGTCGCGCAAGTCTTGGATCTGCGGCGCGTCTTATCAATTATCCCCGTATTTCGCACTTTGAATTTCAATACACCGCCTCATCTTTGACTTTACGCGTCGCGCTTGCTCCTTGGGTCGCGACGCGCGTGTCTTTTCGACTGAAATTGTGCTTATCCATACTTCTTCCATTTTGTCCATGTTTAGTCCTCGTTTTCATCTTTTTCTTGCATACAAATACTAGCACAAAAAGTGAGTCATACCAATATATATCTGATATAATTTTACCAAAAATAGAGCCTAACAATGACTAAAATACTTGATATTGATAGGCGTTGTCATCGACTACACGAGACTTTCAGACCAGCTCTTAAACGGATAGCTTTCGTAGTCTCTCGTCATTGGCCGATTCACCACTTGATGTGAACAATGTGTTTCTTTATGGCCACCTCAAGGAGAGTTTCTACATGCATCAATCACCAAGTTTTCACTGTCCACCATAAACTGATCACGTCTGTCACCATCAACGATCTGTATATGGCCTCAAACAAGCTCAAAGCCTGGTTATAGAGGTTTGCGTATTTTACCATGCATATTGGGTTTCTTATGAGCCACTCTAACTCCTTTTTTATCTTCAGACAGGGACTATAAATGTCATATCTTCTTTAATATGTGGAAGAAATTATCTTGTTGTGTCTCGCTCTCTTATAGCTTATTATCTCTATCATCGGTTACTAGTTTTCCATGACAGATTTAGGGGAGCTTAACTATCGATTTCCACCATACGTAGTCTGACATGGCACTTTCTTAGTCAACAGAAGTATGCTATTGAGATCATTGAGCGAGCTCTTATGTTCACAATCATGCGACAACGACATCCAATCCAAATTGGATGTCTTAGTTACCTTGTCGCTAAAAACTTGTTGTTTCTCCGAGCCTTGCTTGTGCACATTACTTTCACTCGTTTAGGCATTTCTACACTATTCAGCAGATCTATTTCTTTATATATGACCTACTTGAGGCCCATTTTAAGGCTCTAAAGCACATTATGCGATAAGTCTTGAAGGTAACCTTCGATCATGGCTTACAGCCCCACGTCTCCCTACCATTAGCCTTATAGCCTACTCATATGCATATTAGAGGAGATGCCTCTCATCTATTTCTGATTATCTTGTGTTCCTCGGTAATGATCTGCTATCATGGCCTTCCAAACGCCAATGTGTCATTTCCCATTCCATTGTCGATGTCAAGTACATATACATAGGCATAGCCAATACTGTTACCGAGACTTGTTGAATTTGTAGCTTCCTACACGTACTTCATTCTCTACCCCTCAAAGCAACGATCGTCTACTACAATAATGCCGATTTAGATAAGTATCACCCATTTCAAAACCAGAAAATCAAGAACATCGCTAATATCTCCAGCAAGAGCCTACCTTCGTCAATATCTCATGGTTTTCGATCCAACGAACCTCCCAATAAAATCTTGAGGGATGCCAAACCTACTTTGTATAACCCACATTAGACTTTGTATTTATGTCGTTTTAATGAGAATATACCATTCCAAAGGAATTATATATCTAAACATCAACGAGACTCACATGCATCACATATTAGGAAGGGCAGGTTACAATACATAACTCATAAGAAAAAAAGATTCAGGTCTCATCACCCAAGGCACATAAAGGTTAGCTAGGAATGAAATGCAACGTAGTTCAAAACAGATATCCAATAGGCCATGTCATGGAGAGCATGGATATTTGTTGCGACTAGCAAATAAAATATCACTAGGGCTTGTTTTCTCTAACCACTTCCCTTTATGTATGTAGAACTTCTATTTTAACCGACCATATGCAATATTTCCTTCAAGAAATTCATAAAAATTAGCACATCAAGAATTGGTTTGATTACTACAAAGACAAAAGGGGATAAAACAAAAATTACACAAAGATCAAAGAGCTTCTTTTAGATTAAAAGTCTTATTGATATGGCGAGCATGATCATATTCATTAAGCTCAACAAGCATCTTCTTCAACCTTCTTGCAAGTGTTGTCCCTGAAGAACTCTCCCTCTTCTCCAATGTTCTTCCAAGAGCCACCAAATAATCCACCATCGGTTGCAATCGCGGGCTGAAAATGTCATAAATTAGAACCGATTTAAAAAGCATAACAAGGTAAATGACGTAATCACCCCTCGTACCTGCGGTCACCGGTGACGTTTGAACCTGTCCAGACACCGGACATTGATGCGATGATTCTTTCAGACCGTGTGATTGCGTCATGAATGTTTGACTGAATGCTTCGAAGATGAGGGAGGATTTTTCCACTTAAAAGTTCATCAAGAGCAAGCTTTTCGATAATGGAGGTTGATAAGATATTATTCCATAAACATATGTTTTTCATTAACCTTACAGACATCCCAAATCTGTATGCTGAAAATCTAGCTGCGTTTGGTACAGCCTGCAACACCTTAGAATTCCATGTCGGGACCTGTTCAACCATTTTATAATAATATTTATAAATTTACCAGCAAATAAAAATAAAGTAAACCTAAACCATAACTCTTGACATACTACAGGGACTAAACTTGTAATTTTGAAAAATAAAGACGAATTACATACCATGAGATTGGTGACACCATCAGAGAGGCGGTCACGAAGAACACGCACAAGCTCACCAACCGCGTTACTTGAAAGCGGGACATATCTAAAAACCAAATTTGTAGCAGAAACCGCCAACTTTGTCTCTTTTGTACTCATCATATCCCAACAGTAACCGATCTCATGTTGTAATATTGGAATCGCAATCTTTTCAATCAAATCAGGTACAAGGTTGACATCAGCATCATCCGGGTCAACTTTACTTTCGTCCTCGGGCAAACCGTAATTAAACAGCAATTCATGCCTGAAAATAAAAAACTCTTAGACCAAGAAAAAACATAAAAAAACAACTCGACCTTGCCAGCAGATTTACTCACCCAGTTAACTGCTGGGCTTTTCATACGTACCACTGCATGTCAACAAAATCTGAATCTTGATGAAGTGGGTCCCACTTCAAAAGCTCCAACCTTACATAAGGAGAGAAGATTGCGGGTATACTCAATGACATGTAAGCATCGCGGTAACTAGATTCGTATTCTTTTTTCCAGATTTCGAATTTTTCTTTGACTAAAGAAAGTTGAGAGAATTTTTCATCTGTGTCGCTGAAAATCTGTCCCGCAATTTGGAGTAATTGATCGCGGTTGGATTCGTACGCGGTACTCTCGCTATCGCTCTCGTCTGTGCTCGATTCCCCTTCTACTAAACGGCTGGAATCGGAATCCATTCGTTTGGAATCGGATTTGGCTTTCCGACGTTGTCGTGATTCCGCTCTTCGTTTCATGTCCATGCGGTTTTGTAGATTCATGTCGCGCCCGAACTCGTCGAGTTTCGCGGGAAGGTTTCGGGATTCCTGTGACGCGGTTAATGCGGCTTGAGCTGCGATTCCGGCGGAATCAACCATTCCGCCGTTGTTCAATACCGCCATTGCTGCATTCACGGATGCTTCGAGTTCCATTAATTCATCGTTGCTATCGGCTAATCTTCTTTCAAAGATGGCTTCTGCACGTTCTTTGTGGAGTTTTTGCATTTGGTATTCCAGTTCTTCGATGAAGGGTGCTTTATCCTGAAATATTTTTATAAAAAAATTATTTAAAATTTGTGTATTTGAAATAAGAAATATACCTATGCTTACCTGCAATAAGCCGCATATAACAGAAACATAGTCACGAAGCTGTTGCATAAAGATGAACTTCTCATCAGCAGCTGTAAAAGCATTTTCAAGAGCTGTGACTTTTGTCAATGAGTCTGATAAATTTTCATCGGTTTTTGTCAATGCTGCTAATGTGCGCCCATGAGTTTCCTGAAAAGATAATTAGAACATAAACCATGAGAAATCTCGCGTCAAATATTCTTTCTATTTTGTTGTGGACACGATGTTATGTCCCTAATTTGGAGATGTAAGTGGTGTATGATAAGATAGAAAACAGAAAGAAAAAGAAAAACATAAAACATACCCTAAGCCTCTTAACACTTTCATGTAAGGCTTTCTTAGAAAGCTCGGCTTGTTGTGATATAGATAACGTATCTGAACCTGATGACCATCCAAATGATCCACCAATACTTGGGCCACCATTAATGGAGGGATATGAAGGAACTGGAACAGTTGGATACACAGCTTTTTGATGAACATTTTGAACAATGGTGGGAATACTGCTACTACTCACACCTCTAACTACAACCCCTTCATCCATTCTTTTACCTAAACCTTTTCTGAACTGTTCTTCTTCCCACATCTTATCCTCTTCATCTTCTTCATCTTCAATACCATCGTCACTGGCATTAACTTCATTCTCCTTTCTGACGGTAGTCTTGCTCACATCAACAAGAACATCTTCAAAAACACCCTTTTTAGCCTCGGTTTTCTCCCCAATCAAAGCAATTCTTCCTTGAAATTCAGGCTCCTCATCACTCAAACCCTCAGCTTCACCGTGATTGCTCCCTCCATCCAATGCTATGAAATCAGGGGCAGCAGCTCGTGATTGCCGCAGTCTCTCCCTCTTTGCCCTAATCGCATCTATCATGGCTTGATCTGGTATCGCACCCCTATCTAAATTCCCCCCTTTTCCCACTTTCCCACCTAACCCTATCGAACTCAATCGGCTCATGGTTTCGTCCCTATCTGATTCTTCATCGTCTTCTTTTGAATTCTTTGATGAATCGTTAATAACCGGCTTCACCATACCTTTTAACACGATAATAGGTTCGGATGGCGGTGGACGAGGGCGAGAGGTGCTGCTACCTAGGGTTTTGGTGTTCTTTTGTAATTCAAGGAGGGCTTCTTTGGTGTAAACACCGGCTTGTGGCTGTACGTTTGAGGGAAGAGAAGAACCCGATGATATTCGCTCTTTCGCAGAATTTCTGTCTTTCGCAGACGTTAATTTGTGAGTCGACGATGATGACAGAGGTGAGGGTTTTGATAAACGGGAAGAACTAGGTTGTTTATTGGGATTAGAAGGGCGGCTCCGAGCGACTGGAGTAATGAAGTCCGTCGATTCGTCATCGGCGAAGCTAAGGAGACTAGGTTTCTTAGGTTTTGGAGTGGCTGTGGCGGGTTTTGATTGTTGTTTTTTGCTGATGGTGGTAGTGGTTGCAGGGGTGGTGGTTTTTTCTTTATCTTCATCGTCGTTGTCGTCCTCCTCTGCTCGGCGACGGAAGTTTCTTACTCTGCTGCTGCTCATGGCGGTGGACGATGGTAATAATTACCCTAGAAACGTCGGACAAAGCCTACAAAGGCTTGAAACTTGGCAGCGTACCTGCGAGAAAGATCCCGACTACATATGGTGAACCGGTTTTTTGAACCGGTCCTCCCTTAACTCGGTGTTGATACCGGTCTAGATAAACCGTTTAGTAGTCGACCGATTATTTGGGTTTGGGTATGAAAGCCGAAAGGAATGATGTTCAAACCGGATCCTTCAAGGCCCAGTTCTTATGTGCATTTTAAGTATGGTCCTTTTAAGTTTAACATCTAAAAATAATGATGGATTAAATTGTTTGAACCTAACTGAAAAACTTTTATTTTATAAATTTTGGATAATATTTAGCATCTTTTGTCAAATACCGTACATGAAAATGTAATAGGTTACCTATGTAATTTATTTTTTATTAAATATGACTTATGCACGTGGCAATTTTGTAAATAAAATATAATCTGAAAATGAATATTTTTTGACTGATTTTTTTATTTTGTGTTTGTTTTATCAAAAATGTAAATTTGAAGACCTTGTAGGATTATAAAATGATTTTTTTTAATATACATATGTTAATGACAATAAAGTTAATCAGTCGATTATTATTTTTTATGACAAAAGACTTTGAGAGATTATATAAACTCTGTTGTCATGTAAAAGTAAAGTGTTACAAAAATTAATCTTCTGGAACTTCATTTTACATTTTTATCAATATAAAAATAATGGTATATTAAAAAATAGTTGTTAATTATAGCACTTGCATATGAAAGTAAAGTTTTTAGGTATGTACCCAAATTACAAGAAGTTTCAACGAAATACTTACATGGCAAGTATGGGCCTTTCTCTTCTAAAAAGTCTATCAAGAAAAGTTAGTTTAGTTTCAATTAGCAAACATCCGATTCAAAATATTTATAAATTTAAAATACGGAAATATTTTTTTTCCACATAAGTGATTTCGGAGAACAATTTTTTTTAAAAAGGCAAACCTTTTTTAAACGGCAAGATAATTTTATTGATAAAGGAAGTTAAGAATGTAAGGTTGTGTTTAATTTGCGTCGGTCCGGGTTATGTCTGAACTCCCCTCTCTAGGTTGTCATTATCATCAATGTTAGAACAGATGACGCATCATGAGTTTTCGATTGGTTTGCCTTTATCATGCCATGGGAGGTGGTAATCTCTCGTCGTTGCAATCATATTTGGCTATATTGGCGAAGAGTTTAGCTCTAAAGATTCTCACTCCGTTCAAAGATCGTACAAGAACTTCTATGTTGGAAACATTTATAAATCGTATGGAACGAAGTCATTACCCACTTTATCTTTTTTGCGAGCAATGTAAAGGTCTATTATGGTTCCTAGTGGTTGAATATTTTATTTTAGCATTGAGTGGTTGCAGGTCTCTGGTAAGTTTGTAATGCAAATGGTGGTTGTGATGTTTCGGAGAGGCTGGTAAGCGTTACGGTTTTGATTTTTACTAGTTTGCTTCTTTCTCCATGCATGCCACTTTAGGTGTCTATAGATATCCACCATATTTGCAAGTAATCGCTAAACATAAAGTAGGTATTTGATGGAGTTTCAGAAAGTTGTGTATGTGATTTGGAGGTTGCGTGGATATCAACAAATGTTAGATTGTAAAAAGAAGGTTTATTTTCTCTAATTTTTTGTTCAAGGCTATTTTCAGAATTTAGTGTAAACACTAAAAGTTTATAAAATGCGATGACTTGATTTGGGCTACCATAGCATTTGCATTTTGCTAAGCCATGAATTTAACAATTCGATTTCTTGGGCCCTAACAAGCTTGTTCACAATCTAAACCCAACTCACCTTTTTGCGACATGAACAACATATCGGGGTCTACAACACCACATGTAAACGCTTCTTTAAGGGGAAATGCAATGTGATTGCCACAATTATTGAACTTTAAAATTTCAATGGTTCGTGCAATAAAGCTGTGTGATGTAAAAGATAGCAAACAAGACCTTGGGGGGACCAATGCAATTATTTAAAGGCTAGAATTTGTATGAGAAGCCAAAGGAGAGCACCCATGAGTTCTATTTTTTTACACAAAATGGGTCCATGTTGTCCTCTTAGTGTGCGCATATGATCTCCCTATTCTCTATACAAAGGGCCTCGTTCTCCTTGTTAGGTCCATGTCACATGATAAACACTTGTCTTCCAAATTCAATGCTTGAATAGTAGGTCAAGATTTTCACACGTATGGCTTGTTATCAATTAGTTTTATTTGAGACACTTAATTAAGTAATTAAAATTTTTAGTTGGCCGATCTATATATTATAGCTTGAAGCTCACTTCTAGATATTATTAGATGGATTATTAACGATTCGTTAATAATGAATGTATTCAGGGAATTTGGCTTTTCTAAGAAAAATAACAATGAGTAATTTAAGGATGCTGAAAAAAACGAAACCGGATAATCCAACCGAACCGAATAATTAAATCGGATAATCCAACCGAACCGAATAATGTTCGGTTGATCTTATTCGGTTTTCAGTTTAACTAATTAAAGAATATATATATATATATATATATATATATATATATATATATATATATATATATATATATATATATATATATATATATATATATATATATATATATATATATATATATATATATATATATATATATATATATATATATATATATATATATAGTAAAGTTCAATTGAGAACCTAAAAAAGTCTAGGAACCTAAGAACCCATTTTATGAACTTTTTTTCTACACACTATTTTTCAAAAAAAAATATACCAAAATTTTTGTTATGATGCGTCTAGAAGATTTCAAAAAAAATTTTCAAAAAAAATCATTTTTTTTATTTTTTTTCATATGGGTTTAGGGGTTAGGGTTTAGGTTTAGGGTTTAGATTTAGGGTTTAGGGTTTAGGTTTAGGGTTTAGGGTTTAGATTTAGGGTTAGGGTTTAGGGTTTAGAAAATCTCTTAGACGCTTTAAATAAAAAAATTGGATGTAAAAAAAAATCATTTTTTTTATTTTTTTTTCAATATGGGTTTAGGGTTTAGGGTTTAGGGTTTAGGTTTAGGGTTTAGGGTTTGGGGTTTAGGGTTTAGGTTTAAGGTTTAGGGTATAGAAATCTGTTAAACGCTTTAAATAATAAAAATTGGATGCAATTTTTTTTTTAAAATATTGTGTAGAAAAAAAGTTCCTAGGTTCCTAGGGTTTTTTAGGTTCTCTCATGATCTCGACCCTATATATATATATATATATATATATATATATATATATATATATATATATATATATATATATATTAAAATTGTCGACGATTCTTTTTTTTGGCTTTTGCAAAATGCAAATTTGCAATGTTATTGTTGGGTGTTGCGTTGGCAATTTGGGAATTGACAATTCAAAATAATTTACTTATTATTTTGCAGTTCAAATATTTTTCATTAAGCTATCAATTTGTAGTTTAAAATTTAAAAATTATTTATTGATTGTTATTCGGATTTAATAGAAAACCGAAGCAAATAAACCTAAAACCGATTTACCCGAATCTTATTCGGTTCGGTTTCGGTTAATATTTTGGAAGTCAAAAATCGATTAAACCGAACAAAACAAACCGAAAACCAAATAAACCAACCAAATATCAACGCTTTTTGAAATATAAACCGCGTGTAACACGTTGATTTGTTACACATGAAACTTATTATCCATCTTTGGAAAAATTGGATGGTAAAATCAAATATTTAGATCGTCGTGGGAGAATTGGTGATGAGCACATGTGGACGAAGGTTCAAAACATCTCCTGAAGAATTATCGAGTTAGATCAGGGCCACTGAAAGACAAGATTACGATGTTTTATGTCACAAACTTCTCGGACGGTGTGGAGACTAACGAGTTGAGGGATATTTATAGTGGTGTTGGACAAGTTGTGGATGTATATATCGTGAGGAAAAAGGATATTCATGGGGGAAACGTTGCATTAGTTCGATTTGTGGCTAATGGTTTTTTGAAAGAGGTAGAGGAGTTGTTGAATATGATAAGATGTAGGAAAACAATTTTATCTGCAAACATAGCCAGGTTTCATCGCAAATCCTCAGCTTCGGGTGTCTATAAACCGACCAGGAATGGGGCTGGGAAGAGGTTTGCTCAAATGGCGCGTGTTCCGAATATCAATGTCGGTAGTCGAGATAATAGGACATTTGCCGAGGCTGTCACAGGGGGTAGAATGCCTCCTCCCACTACTGGTGAGTGCTCGAATAGTGCGAACACGATGAAATCAATTCAAGTTAACTTTGTATCTGCAATGGAGGATTGGATTTGTAATCCATGCAATCTTATTGGTGAGGTGCTGAGTATTGGGAATCTGAGTAATCTCACTGTGTTTCTTGGAGCGGAGAATATGTTGAACGTGAAGCTACATTATGCTGGGGGTTTGTATGTTTCTATGGTATTTGAATCTCCTTTGGCGGCAGGAATTTTTTCTGAAAAACGATTTGCATGGGAAAAGAATTTTAGATGGCTTAATATCGGTGAGATTGATAACTTGAGATTTGAAAATGTTGGCTTGGATTCAAATTGTGGGGTCCCGACTCATTTGAGGGACGAAACCAACCTGAAGTTAATTGCCAGCAATTGTGGGAAGGTCTTGGAGATAGGTGATTGGGATCCTTATGGTGGGAATTTACTTGCAGCAAAGGCTTGTGTTCTAACTGTTGCTAGGGCGAATTTCAACGAGGAAGCTCACATCGTGGCCTGGGGAAAATTTATAAAATTGGCATTGTGGAATATGAAAAAGTTGGACTCCCTTCAACTATATGTGAATGGAGAACTCTTTGTATCAGATGGCTTTGAGGAGGATGATGATAAGGATGACGATGATGGGGTGTCAGAGACTTGGGATAAAGAACAAGGGGATGTGATTCTGGAAGAGGGTGAAATTCCGAACTGTGGGAATGATGTTGGCCTTGCTGCTGAGGTTGTTCCTCTGCCATGCGGCTTGGGTGATCCTTTTGGTCGCTTAGTTGTGCCGCCGGAGACTGCTTTGCATAATGTGGAAGGCGTTCCCATAATTGAGAGGGTAAAGATGTTTTGATTACGGAGGAATCTGTTGTATCTCTGGTGGAAGAGAACGATAAGTGGGATGGTGCTCCGATCAGGTGTAATGCATCGGAGATCGGTCCGACGGTTGACGGTCTCGAGGTTGGAACATCCTAATACGATCATGCGGGATTGAAGTTGATGGGGCAACCCACCATGCAGTCGGGTTCGCGACAATTGGGCAGTTGGATATGTTTCTGGATGTGGGTATAGTTGTCGGGTCTGGATCAATGGATATTGGGCTTTTGGATCAATCTGGACCAAATATTGGTTGCAATGTTAGACCATATTTTCAATTTAGAGTAATAATGGCGGTGGTTCTTCTGGACTACGATGTAAAAGAAGAGGTGTCGGTCGTAGAGGGCACTCCCCGACTGCTCCTCTGGTAGTCGTGTTCCTCCCAATTCGATGCATTCAGAGAAATCGATTGATTTAAACAAAGGGTGCGCAAGTATGATGAGTGAATCCAAACTGAGAGACGAGGCTTCCTATGGACCTTTTGAGCTGTTACAAACGGTAAATGTGGGTAAGGATATTGGCTTTCAAATCGATAAAAACAACAATATCCTTAAAGAATTCATGGTGGTATCAGGAGAATTCATGGTGGTATCAGGAGTGAAAAATCAACCCAAATGAATTGCTTATCTCTTAATGTTAAGGGTGTGTATGACATCAATAAAGTTGGGTGGGTTAGGAAAATTGTTCAAAGTCATAAGATTAACTTTGTGGGTCTTTCGGAAACTCAGATGGAAAATATTGGTGACATCGACTTAATTGGGTGTTGGGGTAATGGTAATTTCCATTCTCAATGTGTTGAATCGGTTGGGAGGTCTGGTGGGTTAATTTGAATTTAGGACACCGACGTGTTCAATGAATCAAATGTAATTAAATCCCGGCATTTAATTGCTGGGGCTTGGCGGAATTTCCCAGGTGTTACCACGATTGTAAATGTGTATGCGCCTCAATCTATTGCCGATAAGAAATATTTGTGGGTTGATCTCATCAATTTGAAGAAAATTGCAGAGGGGATTTGGATATTTTTCGGCGATTTTAATGCAATGAGAAGGGAAGATGAGAGGCTACATTCCAATTTCTCTTAAGTTTTCTGCCTCAGGTTTTAACTCTATCATCGGTGAAGCTGACCTCAAGGAGTTCATGATGGGAGATATGCGATTTACATATATAAGTAATGATGGGTATAAATTCAGTAAGCTTGATAGGTTTCTAGTTTGTAGAAATTTTATTTCTGCTCAACCCAATTCCACATTGATTGCCCTGCATAGGGAACACTCTGATCATTCTCCGCTAATCTTGTCATTGAATAATGCGGATTTTGGGCCTAAACCTTTTCGGTTCTTTAACTCCAAGTTGTTGGAGGATGACTTTACAGATCTGTTAATTAAGACTTGGTTTGGGTTTTGTGGCTTCGGGTCCCCGGATCAGTATTTGGTGGCTAAGCTTCGGTTTCTAAAGAATGCTATTAAAAAGTGGCGAGCCGGGAAACAATCTTCTCGGTCGATTGAGTTTAAGCAATTGAAAGCTAAGGTGAATGATATCGAGTGCCATGCTGAGCTTGGCTTGGCATCAATCGAGGAGTTAACAAATTGGAGGGACAGATTACAAAGATTGCGATCTCTTGAACATTTTTGTATTCTAGACTTAAAGCAAAAAACGAAAATTAAGTGGCTTTTCGATAAGGATGAAAAATTCAAATTATTTTCATGGGGTTTTAGAAAACATTTATAAAAGAAACTCCATTACGGGGTTATCTATCAATGGAGTTTGGTCTTCCGATCCAAACAGTATTAAAGCTAAAGCGTTGATTTTTTTAGACGGAAGTTTCATGAGAAATGGTCGTACCGTCCGGAATTTATTAGCCCACTGTTCAAAAAATTATCAGTGGATAAATCGATGTTGTTGGAGGCTCTGTTTTCTGATGTTGAAATTAAGGAGGCGGTTTGGGATTGTGGAAACGAGAAAGCTCCTGGGCCGGATGGTTTTTCTTTTAAAACTTTAAAAGTCTCATTGGGATATCTTCAAAGTTGATTTTATGGCTATTGTTAGACATTTCAAATCCCATGACTACTTTGCAAGGGTTCGTAACTCATCTTTTATTACTTTTGTCCCCAAGGTTAAAGACCCGATTACTCTTACTATTACAGGCCCATTGGTCTTATCAGTTGTGTTTACAAAGTTTTAGCCAAAACCTTAGCCAAGAGAATTAAATTAGTTATTGATGATGTCCAATCTGCTTACATCGAGGGTAGAAACATCCTTGATGGTCCGTTGGTCATAAATGAGGTGTGTTCTCGGGCAAAAAAGTGGTAGAAAAAAAGATCTTTGTTTCTAAGGCAGATTTTGAAAAGGCTTTCGATTCTATTAATTGGGGGTTTCTTGATTTGATGATGGTCCAAATAGGTTTTGGTCATAAATGGAGGTCTTGGATTCGTGGTTGCTTTACCTCACCAAGAGTTTCGGTACTTGTAAATGGTTCTCATACCTAGGAATTTCAACTTATATGGGGAGTCCGGCAAGGTGATACCCTCTCCCCTTTTCTATTTATTATAGCCATGGAAGGTTTAAACGTTGCGATTAAAGGTGCCTTAGAGAAACAACTATTTAATGGATTTAAGCTTCCAAATAATGCTCCAATTCTATCACATTTATTATATGCAGATGATGCCATATTTCTGGGTGATTGGGACAGAAATAGTATTGAGAACCTAACTCGAATTCTTCGGTGCTTTGAGGTTGTTTCCGGACTTAAAGTTAATTTTCATAAATCCCGTGTTTTTGGGATTGGTGTTTCCACTGATGAAGTTAATTGTTGGGCCAGAATTCTTGGACGCATGGCGGGGTTCTTTGCCTTTTATTTACATTGGTGTCCCCATTGGAGCGAATATGAAACTGAAGAAACATTGGTTGCCAATTGTGAGTAAGTTCCATGCAAGGTTGTCGAGTTGGAAGAGATCTTCTCTGTCTTTCGGTGGTAGAGCCACACTTGTGAAAGTTGTTATTGGTTGCTTACCTTCTTACTATCTTTCACTCTTTAAAGCCCCTGTTGATATTATCGAAACACTAGAACGTTTTCGGCGTAGATTTCTTTGTGGAGGTTTAGAAGGCAAAATTAAAATGTATTGGGTCTCGTGAAATTGTGTGATTGCTTGCAAGAATTGTGGTGGTCTTGGAGTCGGCTCTCTTGTTTCTCAAAATGCTGCCTTATTATGAAAATGGATTTGGAGGTTCTTTGGTGAGAAAGATGCTATATATGGACTCACGTAATTAAAAGTATACATAATTTGGGAAAGAAACCTTTACATTGTCTTGCAAAAAAATCTCATGGTAGAGTTTAGGGTAATTTGGTTAGCATGTTATCTAAGTTTCATAAGGATGGAGTTATTCCCAAAAATACTTTCCAGAACCATTTGGGGTCTGGGAACCATTTGCTGTTTTAGAAGGATCGATGATTAGGAGATTTTAGTCTAAAAAGTCGATTCCCCGTGCTATACTTTTTAGATAGTCATAAAGGCCTATGTGGTCATGTAGATAGTATCATTGAACGATTTTAGTTGGTACTAGAGGCGAAATCCTAAGACTGTGGAGGAATTGGTGGAGCTTTGTAATTTATCACGACTTTTGAGCGGGATTATTCTGTCACACAATTCAGAGTCGATGCAATGTTCATTGTCTCTCGATGGTGTCTTCAATGTGGCATCTGTAAAACAACTTTTGGATGTTGGTTGTTCGTACAATGGTGAGTAGCGAGTGTGTTGGGTTAAGACGGTCCCTCTCAAAGTGTTGTGTGTCATCTGGCGTGCAAGCCTTAGTAGAATACCTGCTGCTATGCTGCTCCGTGATAGGGGAGTTAGATGTGATTCGGTCATTTGCAATGTTTGTAATGAGGTCCATGAATTGGTGAATCATGCTATTGTGGGATGTGTGGGTGCTCGTGGAATCAGGAGACGCATCTTTACTTGGTGTGATATAACCCCTTGAGAGTTTGCAAGTGTGATTGAGCTATTAGACTTTGAGGCGAGATGTGGAAACTGTCATCGTAAGCGTAGAAGGCTCATTGTAATTTTATACTGCATGATTCGGTGCATCTGGAAATTAAGGAATGCTAGGTTGTTTAATAAATTGGTGTCATCCCCTTCGACTATTTCGGATGAGGTGATCTCGTTGGCTCTTACTTAGATTAATCATAGAAGTAAGGAGAAATGTATTAGGAGCTTCGAGTTGTATTATTCACTTTTTTCGGGCTTGTAATTAACTTAAGTATTGCTTGCCTTTGTCTAGTATCTTGCTAAGGCCTTGGCTTGTTTTTATGCCCTTTTAATGTTATTTGTCGTTTCCAAAAAAAGATATTTTCTTTTAACACAATAACACGATTATTGGTTCCCGATATTCAAAGAGTCGTTTTACTAAATGTTAAGCAAATTGGACACCGTTGGTTACACTTCCAAGTTGATGTGGTCCAAGATTTGGTCTATATGAGGATTCAGCGTGACCACGAACTTCGCTGCCACCAATAATATCTTTGAACCATTGCTTAGTAAAATCTGTCTTACATACACATGTGAAAAGGAAATAGGTAAAATAGATCAAACGTGTTCTTTTTTGTTTTTACAAATATATGTCTATTTATATTTTACACCTTATTTTGACTATCTTATTATTTTCTGATTTCGTAGGTGACAAAATACACGAAATTATATTACTTAGGTAATAAATCAAAATGGACATATGTAAATCTATGTAGAAAAACGTATTTTAGTCGACTTGAATGTAGTTAAAAATAACTTTTAAAGACCTATTAGATGAATTGAGATTCAAATAAGGACCCTTTATCAAATAAGTAACTTGCTATTCAGGAGTAATTTTTATATAAACTATTATCTTCTATCTATATATAACAAATCAGGTAATGATGTCATGTTTTATCTATTAAGATACAACTTGAAGTTTTTTATATATTATGAACATGAACACGAAAACAACACGACGCATAATTATTTTTAGTGACATGAAAACGGCCAAAACTAAAACACGAGAAAAATAAACATTCGTTTATTTAACTTTTTCGGTCATAAAAACACTACACAAATTACATAATAAAAACAAATACTATAAAAAAACATAAAATAATATTTTGTTAATACCGCATCAAATTTGTATCTAACTACGAACGTGAATATAACATGACCTGACATCGTATTTTTCATATTAAACACGTAAATTTCTTTTCATATCATGTAAATTTATCATCTCGTATTGTATTGTGTATTGACACCCTTATTATAAAAGTATGATATATATGCTCTTAGGGTGGACGGTGCAATGGCGGTTTCGAGCGGGTTCAAGGAGAACTGTCGGCCGGCACCGCCGGTGTCGTGCGGGTTCGGCCGGTGGCGAGTTCAATGAGGAGAGATGGCGGGTTCGTAAAGCCACTTGGAGTCAAAGGCAAAGAAAAAATAGGGGGCAACGGGTTGGAGGTCGGCGGCTTCAGCAGGTTCTGCACCGTCGACAACGGGTTAAGGGCTGGATGAGTGCAGCTTCAAAAGTTCAACGGGTTTGACAGGTATTGCACCGCCCATACTTAATTATTGATTATGAAGATATACGTGATATAGAAATTAATCAAAACTACATTTTTAATTATTTCCCGAAAATAGAAAGTTGATTGGGATACTCGAAATGAAAGGTGAACAGAAATTATGTAAAAGCTGACACGTGTCCAGTTGGTCTAATATCAGGATATGTATCGTTGTTAAGTAATGCAAGCTAAAACTAGTTAGCCAACAAACGATTGTGATTTTCAATTTCTATCATAAAGTTTGTTAGCTTATTTCAACAAGAATAATATGGTCGATATCTTTAAAAGCAACGTTTTTACAATTAACTTTAAAGCATTTAACATTTGTATTTCTATAGCTACATTGGAGTTTATACATGCATAGTTATGTGTTTCAAGCTTAATCTGATTTTCGAAATCAAACCAAATAAAACTAAATTGAAATACAAATAACCTTGATTGTCGTTTCAGAAAAAAAACAAAATAAAACTATTTGAATAATGCTCCTAAAATAAATTTTAACATTCGAAAAAACTAAATTATTAATAGACGCATGAAATATTTGGATATATATTCAAGATAGTTATTATGATTTCTTAACTCATACTCCAAACACTATTTGTGTTTGATGTCTGAAAAAAAATCAAATGAACTGATTTATTAGATGAAGGGGGTGATGAATATGATGGGTGATTAGAAAAGAATCAAAAGGAAGAGTGGTGGGGCCAGCCGCACGTGGGGAAAGATAAGGCTGGTGCTCGTTTTCACCCCTCCGACAACTTCATTATCTTTTCGTTTTCCAGCTTCTTTTTCTGCATTACACGCACAAACCTACCCCCCTCTTTGTCTATTTCTATTCTTTAAATTCCTTCAAATATTTTGATAGCTTATATATTTGGGATAATAATAGGATTGGTTTATTAATTATATCTCAGTTTTTTGGGTTTAAATGATTATCTCGTTGTAAAAAATTATTTTAGTTGATCAAGTTTTATACTTTTTATGTTATTTTATGGTTTATATAAAGCTGTATTTAACTATTATTCAATAAAAATTTGCCAACTTTTAGAAATATAAAATTACTGAAGTACATGCTTTTTTTATATCAACATATTACAATATAATAAAATAATATGTATAATCAACATCTGTTTTCTACTGACAACATTTATAGATCAAAATTAGGATTATTTTTCTATACACATTACTTTTTCTACCAAAAACAAATCTTTGGCCGACGACCACTATTTCGGACTCCAGCCACCAAATCGAAGCTCAACCTCGGCGAGAAGAGAGATCGATTGAGAGAGGCGTGAATATTCTGAGCAGCCACTTCAGTTGTTTCAAAAAATGATTAGGGTTTTTATAAATAGCATTAGGGATTTACGAGTTTTAAAAGCCCAAAATTTATGTATTTATATTAAATTAAAAAAACATTTTATTAATAAATTTAAAATTAGTTTTGACAGTTTTATATATATGTAAAAATATTTATATTTAATGTTAGTTATATATAATAAAAAAGATAATATGTAATTAATGAAATAAATATAATAATGATTTTTTGATAATTGCATAATAATTATAGCTAAAAATAGGTATAATGGTAAAATACAAAAAGGGTAGAGATGGTCATACCCTAATAGAATATGATTGAATTATAACTAATAACATATAAATTATTCTTTAGATTATTTATTATTTCATTAGTAAAATAGACCATTAAATTATTTAGGTTTTTATTACATCATCGTATGTATTTAAACAGAATAAACTGATATTGAATATTTTGCATTATCTATTGTGACATTCAATATAGTAGAATTTATTCATTTAGGTCATTCTGATACTGTAATTGTATCCATACTAACATCCAATATAACAGAATTACTCGATTGAAATGCATTCTAATGGTGTAATAAGAACATGAAAAAAGTCTAATGATCTATCATTCATAAATTGTAGAAAGAATAAATAGACACAATAAAATCGACAATGTTTTCCAATCACCTGATGCACAAAATCCAAACGAATTTCCATTTTGCGACGGTCATGTATATGAATTGCTCACAGAACACTTCATTGCTGAAAAAAAACAAATGAAAAAATTTTCCATATTTATATTTCTTTGTGATACAATTTGTATTAAAGATCCAAATTACCTTTGAAACTCAAGAAGCTTGTTTCGATGGTGACATTGAAACTTCTACAATAGTTATATTCCCACTCCAGCCTCCATAGCTTCCTTTGTTAGAGAGTAGGGAAAATGTTTGCCCACTAGGTGGTGCTGGGTTGACGACAACTTTGCGTTGTAGAGTCGACGTCTGAGATAAGATAATAGACGAAGACAGAGATGAGAGATTGACGGACAGAACCCAGGCGTTGAAAGGCAAAAGGAGGGTTGTCCGCGAGTTCCATTGGAGATACGACAATGTGAACCATCGACGTTACGCCGGAAGCCGGAGACGATGAAGAAAGACTGGGGGTGAGGCTGGTTCTTTGGTCGCCGATTTACGTTTGGGAGTGATAACGCTCTTTTATAGTGCATATATTACGCGTTATTGGACCAAGTTTAGTTGGTTTATCGTTATAAAATGACTAATAATACTCACTTTTAGTGCAAAGTGTCTTGTGTGGTATTTATGCTAAAATGCAGGGTTTTAAATGTAAAGTTGGTGAAGTTTTAGATAAATAAACGAGGATATGGATCAAGAGAAGCTCGTGATGCGAGGCAGTGCTATTCGCGGCGTAAGGGTTGGGATAAGTACGTGATTTGATTTTACTTTGAATTCAAAACGCGAGGAATCGGGATAAGGCATGACTCGCAACGCGAAACCAATGGTCTGCGGCGCCAGCCACCAGATTCCACAACTATAAATAAAGGCTTCTAGGTCGAATTGCAGAGATCGAAAAATGATCGATCGAGTAGATGGCATCTTTAACTTAGTTTCTTAGTTTTTGAGTTTTACAAGTGGTAGTTGGTTAGTCTTACTTTATTTGCAATAACAGTTTTGTAACGTCTCTTGTGCTACGAGTATTCTGCATTCAGGAATTTCTCCAACCATGGATATTGGTTTTCTATTTAGGAGCAATCATTAGGCCTGATTCAGTTTTGTTTCAATAACAATTGTCGTTTTGGTTTATTTTATAAAAAGATTCAGTGTTTAGTTTATTCGGTGTTTGGATCTATAGTTCATGCTTAGATCTGGTTCAGTTTATGTTTATGTTTGGTTTTCACTTTGATTTTGGGATCAATTGTAGTAATATGCCTGCTATAGAGTGACATTATAGTACGGTTTTGTTATCAACACGGCAGTGCTAACCACCAACTCCTTGATTTAACCCTTACTTATCCTAACTTGTGGATAGTAAGTTTATATTCTTGATTTTTTACCACATCAACGACTACGACGAGTCAAATTTTGGCGTCGTTACCGCATCAACGACTACGACGAGTCAAATTTTCTGTTTTCTTGTTTTCTTAATCGTGCGCACTCTGTACAGGTGTACACATCGAGGTGAGCAATCATCACCTCTGTTTTTTATCCTGAAATCGATAGGACTGCAAGAAAGAATCAATTTTTTCGACGTCTTTTCAATATGCGTCCGGATAATGTCTTAATCAAAGACGTTACCAATGAGCTTCAAGGTGAGGTAATGGGGGAACAACCAGTTGTTCCTCGGGTTCTAGTCAACATGAACGGAGCCTCCTTTAATAATAGCAGTCGTAATACAGGGCCACCCGCTGTACAAGTAGTACTACATGTGCAACCAGTAGCACAACCACCACCCAATCCCCGTTGACCAATGGAGAGACCGGATCGACTTAGCGATTGCACAATAATGGCGTGCCACATCAACGTCAACCGTAAAAACCTCAACAGCAACCGCCACAACCATAAGTACAGCAGCAGCAGAACCAAGATCGGCAAGGAGACTTGGAATATGAAGATGGAGATGATGGCTGGATGCCAAATTATAATCAGGGCAACCAGTGGAATCAAGGTCGAGGACCTCGAAAAAACCAGAATCAGAACAGACAGGGAGTATAGTATTTTAATAACGGTTTATACAATGACGGTAATTTCATTCCTCCCTTGTATTTCAACAACCAATCGGACAATCTGTTGCCTCTCATTTCCAACCGAGAGAATATAATGATTCGTCATATGTATCCTTTGAAAAGGGGACTGAGCATCAGGTCGAGATTCAATCTCAGTTGTTGGGCGTTCTGCCCGAGTTTGGGGGTTATAAGCAAGACGACCCATATAACCAGTTATATGAGCTCTTGGCAATTGCCAACGCGAACATCCCACGTGGTGCTACTTGCAACTCATTTAGACTGCGCTTATTTCCATTCACTTTAAAGGATAAATCAAAGTACTGGTTCACGCCGCTGCCTCCTAATAGTATTACTACTTTGGAGTAGCTTAAAACAAAAATTTTGCAGGAATTTTACCCAGCCAATAAGACAACGGAAGTATGCAAAGCGATCCAATATTTTCAACAAAATTCGGGAGAAGAATTCCATGACGCCTTTGAAAGCTTGAAGGAATTACTACGTTGGTGCCCGCATCACGAGTTTCCTCGATGGCAACTGGTTAAATTCTTCTTTGACGAGGTAGATAGCACGAGCCAGGTGATGATCAATGCCTCATCTGGAGGCACGATCATGATGGAAGATAGCGATATGACTTGGAGATTTTTGGAACAATTAAGCAACGGATCTAAGGCCAATTACTCTGTGAAGAAATGAGACATCACTACATACGCAACGGTGGTGGGAATTGATAATTCCTATAAAAAGGAGGTCAAGGCCGAGATCGGGGCCCTAAGTCGGAAATTTGATATGTTGCTAACCACTATCAACAAAGGTCCAGGCACCCAGCAGCAACATGGTCAGCAAGGTAGTCGGCCATACATACCAAAAAACGAAGGAGGGCCGAACTACAATGATAATAACAATTACAACAACCGCCAAGGAAATTACCAAGTTCAGAACCAAAACCAGCAGCGACAATATCAACCTGCCAACAACGACCACAATAACCACAATGGTCCTCCTGTACAAGAGACTCAAGTACATAAGCTCGACCGGGTTTTGAATTTTACGACGAAGGCACATCAACAACCTCAAGCTAATGCAAATTCCATCATTAATATAGAGAGGTAGATTGCCCAAGTCTGAAAGAGAGACAACGATAAGTTCCCTAGCAACATAGAAGTTAACCCTAACCACACGCAGCGACCTGGGAAGGAGCATGTTAACGGCATGGAGAATGAGAATGAAGTTTTGACAAGTGAAACAACCCTTGAAGTGACCAATACCGAATGGGGGGTCAGAAACGGTGAAAATAGAATACCTCAAGGTTGAGCCGGCGACGACTGTGCTACAACTTGCTGATCAGTCGACCAAAGTTATGCAGGGTCAACTGACAAATGTGATCGTCAAGGTGGTAGAATTCTTTTATCTTGTTGAGGAAACAGAAGAAGAAGAGTGACCTCCTTTACCTCAGAGTGAGCAAGTGGAAAGGAAGGACGAGATGGTGAATCAACGTGTGTGTGAGAATGAAAATCTAAATGAGCATCAACGTTGGGAAGGTATAATGCAATCTCCATCACTCAGTTGGGAATAAGCTTTGACATATGCTATGGAGATAATGGAAGGTAAAAATCAAGTGCTTGCCAAGGACCTGAGACATCGAGAAGCCAAGATGATCATGGTATAGGAGGAACAACAAAAGCTGATTAGTAATATGGAGAATCAGATTGGTCGCTTAACCACTTTGATGGAAACAATGGTACACGATCTACTTCCCAAGAAGGATCAACTCCTGTCTGGTGCAGGTTGAGGGCAGCGAACCTCTAGGCGAAGACGTTAAACTTAGCGCTTGTTTGGAGGCAACCTAATCGTAGGCGTAATTAACTTATTTTTGGTTTTTACTTTGTTTTCGTTAAACTTTTAATTTTCTTTTGTTTTTGTACTGTCAATAGTCCGAGAGGGAGTGGTTCAACCAAAGTGTTGGATGAGATGAAGGATTGGAAGGGAAAACAAAGGAAAGGAAACAATTTAAGATTCGCGTCTCTGATATGTCCAAACCGCGACGTGGGACGAGGGAATACCCGATGCTCAGGGGCCTTTCCACTTGAACTTGCGCCGCCAGGTAAGGCATACTGTACAGCGGGCCAAGGTAATTTTAACCCCCTTTTAACCCTAAAATCGTTTCACTTTTACACCACCACCATACACATGTCGTGGACACACACAGAGCACCAATCAAGCTTCGATTTTCACGATTTTTATTGCACTTTCATAATCTACTACTCTGATATGTATCTTAGAACTACTTTATTTGAGTTGTAGTACACGATGAGGGCTAGAATTCGATCAAATAAGGCCAATTTTCAATTTTAGAAAAATCTCAATACGGAGCCCTAAGGTGTTTTCTTTGCAAACTTGACACCCTAGGTGGCTTAATGGGGACATTAGGAGTATATTGTATGACTTGGTTGGACTTAAACAGGTGAAAAGCGGTGTCTTAATTGTTACAGTCACGAAACCTGTGACGTAAATCATGAACACCACACCGCGGCGCATGAAAAGTTGTGGCTCGCGCCTTCGGCAAAGAGGTTCGCAGCGCCAACAGGGTCAGGACCAATTTTGTTAAATTTTTCACGAATTTGAAGTTGTACAGATGGAGCAACAACCTCCAGTACCGATTGTACACCTTCCCACCCATCGGTTTTTATAATTCCCGTAAGTCGGAGTCGCGGGGTTACACGGGACGACACAGGGAGATCAGCACCCGAGCGGTGGAGCCCACACTATACTTTGATCAAGAGTTCCTAGTCCAGATCGGGCTACGAGATCAGCTGCAGCCACTCCTCCACCGCACCTGCACGAACCCAAACGACGCCCATACCTTTACCTGCCGAGGATGGGAGAGGCTGATGGGCAGAGACGACGACATATCTTACTAGGAGCTCATGCTCGAGTTTTAATCGACATGCCACCATGCTCCCAGGGCTGAAGACCCGGCTGGCCGCCATGTGACATTCTGATTAGGCGAACGGAGCCGACAGTGAACGGTTCACGACTTTCCCAGGCTTGTCGGCATCTACACAGCGGAGGAAGTGAACAATGCTCACTTCCTCGTGTTTATGGAGGCCTGCCTTCAGAGGCTGAAGGTAGCCATACCGAGATCCTGATGAGGTCGTTTAGGCACAAATGTCCTACTACCAGTATTTTCCTACGAGTGCCAATGAGAGCCAGCTCCGCTCTCCTCTCCACCAAATCCTCTACCATCATCACCTCCACGATTTATCATCGTCGGGGTGGTGAGAAGGTCCCATGGAGGACATTTTTATGTGTGGGGGATCATCCATCCCACATGCTTCCTTCATCTACTGCACGTCCTGGCTACCTTCCTAACGAGCAAGGGGAAGGGGTCGAGGACTGGGAGTCTGATGACCGGGGACTACTATATCACATGCATCGCCCAGACCTTCAGGATTCTCACGCCCGACATCACTCAGGGCCTGAGGTTGTATCTTTGCCACGCTGAACTGAGGCACCTTTTTTGGAGATTATGGGGGTGGTACGAGTTATAGAGGTGACGGGACCGTACGAGTTGGTGCTGGTCATCGCACCGGTCGTGCCCAAAGCCGAGGAGGCATAGACTCCTAAGGCAAGACCCTAGAGGAGGAGGAGGGTCGACAGGCAGTACCACTAGTTCAGCTACCACTACAGCCCAAGCAGCAGCCTGATGACGTCCAAGATGTGTTGTGAGATCTTACAGCGGCGATGACCAGGGTGGAGATACCGTGGCCAGGATGGAGGCCCAACATCGGTGGCTAGCCAAAAGAAGGAGATGCAACCATTCCCTACCACCGATCCAGACGATGTCGGACCCTCGGGCACCCACCATGTCGATTGACAGTAGTTTCTATTTATCGTTTGATTGACTTTTCTTCTTTTTGCTTTTATTGTTAGTTTAGAAATTTTTGTAAAAATTGTATATTCAAACTTCTCATTATTTTTGATGAAATTGTTATGTGTGAATTAGTATTAGCCAACTTTGTGATTGCGTACACCAAACTTTTGGAGATTGGCATAACGCAAGTGTGGGGTACAGTGGCCCCACACTTGGATTATGCCAGCGTGTTTACTGCGTCACAATCTTGGAATATCATCGAGCATGGGAACATACAATCAACCCTGACATATATTCGAGCCCAACGATCAAGTGTTTTGTCGTCCTAAGGGGTAACTCTTTTTCTCCATTGTTTTGACATTTCTTTTATACAACGAGGACGTTGTATGGTTTTAACTGTGGGGTGGGACGGTCGAAAAAGATAGTCTTTTTGCGAAATTTTTTATAATTTTATCATTTTCTCAGATATTTTGGAAAAAATTTTCGTAGAGACGAACAATTTTGAAATTTTAGCAATTCGGTATTTTTCAAGAAATACTGTATAGTTGGTGGACGCTAGTCTTTGTTAAAATAAATTGAGTTTATTCAAGAATTAGAAATAGTTTTGATTTAGAAATATCATAAGTTTGAGATTTAGGAGGGAAAATTCAATCAATGGCCAGGGTTGTTCGAGCCGGTAGACATGAAAAGGGTGGTTTCCCTCACCTCAGTACCTAAGGTCAACTGATATGGGAAAATGTTTTTGAAAGCTCGTGTAAGACCCATTTTCTTTTGAGATTGCTTATCAAGGTAAATAGAGTTATTACCTTATAGTCGGTGTGGTTTTACATATGAGTTGTTTAGAGTAAGGGTGTAGCGATCTTCGTGATTGCCTTTGAGTTATGAATTTTTTGATGAATGAGAAGAGGTTGAAACTTTTATTAAATAATAATCTGGTTTAATTAAGATTAGTTAAGTTGGTATATGTGTTAGTGTGGTTAGAGGACCTTTTGGGAGAAGTTTGAGTTTGAAAAATGTCAAAAAGGAACTTACACGGGTCGTGTGGAGCATAGACGGGTCGTGTTTCGAATGCATATACAGGAAGTAGCCTGACACGGGTCGTGTGTGTTAACACGGATCGTGTAGGACCTGCAGAGGCAAACAGTAAGTAATTTGTAGATCTACACGGGTTGTGTAGGACCTGCAGACCTATATAATGTGCAGAAAATGCTCATTTCAAACAAAAACATTCCCTTTTCGATTTTGAGAGCTGGATATGGCGATTTTGAGTCAATTGAAGCCTGGAGGTTCGTGGGAAAACATAAAGAAGTGCGGATCTAACCCCGTAAACGTGTTCTTGCTTTCTAATTCGTCGAGGTGAGTATTTCTCGAGTTTGGGGTTTCAAACCCTAGTTTTTCAATCTTCGTGATTTAGCTATATATTGTTATATATGTTGTTAGTAGATTGTTATTGGATGCCTTTAGAGTTATGTGTGTGATTATTGTCGAGTTCCTACGGTTGAATGAGTAGAAACGCGGATTTGGGGGTTTCAGTAAATATAGAGTTGATATTTACCGTTTATACTCCTTTTTCCTCTTTCGATTTTTACATATTTGAGATATATGTTATTCAGATGATTGTGGATACTGGAGAATTGATTTAGACTATTGTGATACGACCAACTCTAACGAACAGGAGTCCGGTACGCGAAATTTGGAGATTTCATATACTAAGCTGATATTAGGTGAGTACTTTTTAGTACTTGAGTAGAGTTATAATTGTTGTATGCAGAGTGTACATGTTTGTATATATATGTCTATGTGTTGTGCTGTTATTATGAAGATTGAGTAATAGAGTAATATTGTTACCTGTGGATAATAAACGATGAGTTTGATATGAACACTGAGTAATAGAGATGAAAAGATGTTAGCGTGACTGAGGTAAAGTGTTCTTGTGTTGATTGTTATAATCATGAGGGTCGTTATAATTGAGTATATTTGATTGTGGGATGAGTATACGTGAGTGTGTGATTGAGTTTATAATAGTATCAGTTGTGATACTTATTATCGAGTTGATGATGCTAATAATTAGCTGGTGTTGTAAAGTTGCTATGTTACATGTTTCAAAGTTAAGAGAAGGTGGGTATTTGCTAATGAGATTAGTAAAAGAGAATGATGAAGATGTTTATCGATAGAGATTCATGGAGTGTGATTGAGATTACCCACTAAGCTTTTATAAGCTTACACTTAGTGTTGTGTTGTTTTGCAGGTATCTGTAGTTGTGATAGGGGGAGGCATGTGATAAAGAATGATGGACAAGTTTAGAGTTTGTCCTTTAGTTGAATTAGATTTATTTGTAATGCCTGGTATGTATTGTGAGGACCTTTTGATGTAATTAATTTATGATAACATCTAGTTTCCATGGTTGAGTACAAATATACCCATATTTGATGTATAATTGTTTGAAATTTTTTGGGTGTACTTTGTATGAGAAACCGGGTGTTACAGCTCGCTACATGGACAACATAGAAAGTCATGGAATTTTCTTAACGACCTTTAGAATTTGAACGAGTAAGTTTGGAGTTGTAAATAACTAAATATAAAGTTTGTAATCAAGAGTTCTTTAGAAAGACGTGAATATCAAGTAATGCTTGTCAGTTTTCTAAAATTTGGTTTTTAACTTAACTTCTAGAAGTAATAATACTTTGAAACTGAGGATTTTCTGGAAAGTTTGAGTCTTTGATACAAATTCTTAAAAGCTCTCTTTGCTCACAGAACACTTCATTACTGAAAAAAACAAATGCTTTTTTTTTCTTTTCATATTTATACTTTTTTGTCATACAATTTGTATTAAAGATAAAAAAAATCACATTTGAAACTCAAGAACCTTGTTCGATGGTGACATTGAAACTCCTACAGCAATGCTATATTCTTGATATTTGACCGCATTAACGACTGCGACGTATCAGGTATAAGTAAAAAGAAAGTGTCGACTAAGAAGAAAGATAAGAGGGGGATCTATGTTAAAATGATAATGTTGGAATTTTTATGAAAGATTACTCATTCAGACTTCATATTCTCCTTAATTGTTCATATGCTTGTTAAGAGGCTCTGATCAATTTATATATGTTATTTTTACGAAACAAACGCTATTAATTTTTAATAACTTTTTAACCATTCAGATTAAATGACTATCTAACACCTCCTTATTCTAATTACATATTATAAAAGTACCTGTATTTATTGTGAATTGATGTTGGGCTTATTAAGGCACTATTTGCCATGATTTCGAAAATAGAAACTTTGAAAAAGTGTGGAAATTAAGTATGATTTGACCAAAAAATGTAATCATAGAGGTAGTCAGGTAGAGTGGTAGACCACTTTCAATGCTTCATGGGCCTACCAAGACCAAAATATCACACTTATATCAAATCATCCTTGATTAGTCATTAGTTTCTTACCAGTTTAGGTCTAATCATGGCCCAATGATAGTTCTAAAGATTTGTAATATGAATAGTTAAATATGTATCACATGTCTAAAATATTAACCTACAGATTTGGTTAACTGGCATCATCACATGAAACGTTAAGTATCAAGCTCCATGCTATTAATCCATGTTTGAGTGTCTTTGGTGATAGACTTGGTTTTTATGGATCTATTTGGTTAAAGATCAAATACAATGATTACATGAAATTGTTTAAAATATCAAAGATAAACAAGAATATATATGGATCTCGATTGAAATATATGAAGTACTAAGTGAACAGAAAAAGTGAAATTTTCAAAAGTACATATTTAAATTTCTTTTCTTTTTTTTTTAATTCGCTTCTTTTAAACATACTTATCAATAATTTATATGAAATGTTCATTATGTTTTATGAAACATACAACATTTCATACGGCATTACTTGGACATATACTTGACATATTTTCTAATACCTAAACTAACTTTACAAATACAGATCAAGTAATATATGGTTTAAATTTATATAATTTGTAATGAAGACAATCAACAAACATGTTACTCTACTATTAAACTTTTCCAAAGAAGAGTGTTGTTGTTTTTGTAAGATAATGAAAAGTTTTGTTACAAATTTCATGAGACTGAAAGTGAGGTATTGTTCATAAATTGGGTTTCTCAAATTGGGTTACTTGGTGTTTACATAGAAATGAACAATACTTGTACAAAAAGAATACAGAAAAGAACAATATGATGTAACTTTTTATTTGTGTTTAAATTTTCACAGCTTCTCCAAATATACTTTTTCTTGCGGAATATCATGTTTTGTTAGCATATTCACCATAATGGTTAGTTTGCGATGAATACTCTAATACAATGCTTAAAAAAATTTCAAACAGTGCTTTGGAATCGAACTAATACATTTACCAATTAGAGTAAAAGTAAAAGAACAAACAAAAAGAAACACAAATCTACTAATTAATATACATTGAAGCCCAATATTAGAGGCCAAAATATAGGGTTACAAAATTGTGAAGCTCCTTACACATATCTTTATATTTACACATTCTTTCAAAACCAAATCTAAAAAGAAGATGTAGTAGATGAATAATTCAATCATGATAACAAAGAAGCATCACCACACATCTCCTAATTATGTAAAGCCTTGCCTTTTGCTCTTTAAGGACTCCTCCAAGCCTACTCGACGTCCTCCTCTTTGATCTTCCCATGCTATTGCTCCCCATCATCTTCATACTTGATTCAGTAACTGAAAACTCGATTTCTTCTTTCTATTGAGATGGCAAGTGTGCTTCTTGTTTACAAGACTCAAACTTGATAAGTGAGTTTAGAGAGGGATTAGTGAGTTTTCTTGAAGTGATTAGCAAAAATAAGTGGTTGAGTTTGAAGAATATTGTGGCAGAGAATGGTGGATGGGTTCCTTTATATAGAGGATGTTTGAACATGAAGTAGTTTTACAGTAGGGTGGGGTAGGGGTCCATGGTTCATTACAAATTTTTTTGTGGGGTTCACTTCCCACTTGGTATTCCGTATTTCTCTGAAATGTTTATTTTGAATATAAATAATATATTCGATTTAAGACAAGATAGTATGTACATATGTATAGGTAACATATTGTATACATGTCATGTTCAAATGATGGTAGGTGTGGGCATCACCCACAAACATGATGGGTCAAGCCTTACCTCAATGAGGTAGCATCCACATATAATTTATGAGCCCCCCATCTTCAACTTGTTCATCTTGAGGTTATCATTGGTTTTATGGTCTTCCTCATGTGTCTGCATTTACTCACAATTTCCATATGCATGTAATATGTACTATCTCTAGGGTCTTCTAATCTTTATTCGAAAATACCTGAAACCCATATCTGAAAAAGATCAAACTTCTGTTGTTTTGCTGTCATCACAATGTTGCTATTTGATAGAAGTTACACATGTGATGTGTTTGAACTTTAAATTTTATAGATCATCTTGAGTAGGTTTTAACAATTTTAGTACGCATAATTGATCAGTAGTTGTATTTATGAGGACCATATCCTCACGAAACTAGGGGATTTGTATGTTTATATTATGTGTTGGGACAAATCTTTAGAAACATAAATGATCGTGTGGTCCTTCTCAAACAATGTTTCTTTTTCTTGTATGTGATAACAACACTGCCACATACACTGGTTGCTGTGTGATACTTGTAAAATTGACGTCCTACGTACATATAAACGTATGTTATTAGTCCATCTTCACGAATCAGTTATCTTAATATTGATGACGTAAATTGGCAGCTTTTATTTTCTTTGGGTGTAAGAAGAAAGAGAATACGAATGAACATAAAGATGAACTAAAAGAATGACAATTGCTCGTTGCAATGTTCTCTCATACATTTATTGATTTTGAGAAATTGGGCATTTGAAATTCATCAATCACCAGTTTATCTTATTTTAAGCATCAATTTTAAATTTCAACAATCAATTTATATGTATTTCTACATATATATAATTTTTTTTAACTGGTTGTACTACTGGTCATTCGTTTTGTAAATGCTTTAACTATTCAGTCATAAATGATGTTAGACGGCCCATGCTATTAATTCACTCAAATATAGTGGCAAGTAAATAAACAAAAAAAAAATTATATATTTGTGATTATGTTAGAAAAATCCGATGTATTCATATATTCCACAGGTATGGCATTGAAAATTATTTTGTAGAAATGATATCATTAATTTGTTTGAATACTTGAAAATTAGGTCTTCTCAAAGCTTTGTAAAAAACCATACATATTAATATACTTGTTATAGATAAAGTTGTAAGCTAATTAATTTGACAACCGTTTATCCATAAAAATTAACTTTAAAGTGCTACAATAGATATAATTGTTTTAGGGAAATTTATCCAAAAAGTCATTATATTTTGATTCTATTTAGAAATAAGTCTTTTCTGAATTTTATTTAGTGATTTAATCCTCTAAACCTGCAAAAATTTGTGAAAAAACAATTTTCACCTGACTTAACAGGTCAGTGGTTAATTCACAAGTAAAACGATTTAGCAGACCAATCTCTTTTAGTAATAAGGTTTCCAATTATATAATTTGATTTTATTTGAATAGTAAAAAAGCTTTAATTTGAAATTTCACAACAAAAAAGTTCTTTAATTTCGAAATTGCAAAATTAATACATAAAAGGTAGCAATGAACGCAGAATTCAAGTCCATATAAGGTAGAGCTTTATCTTAGTTTAAATATGTACAATGATAAATTTAGTTTTTGTAAACTTAATTAAGCAAATATAGACACTATGACAGAAAAATGAAGTGATTAGGTACATATCTCAAAAGAATTGCAAGCTTCAAAATTTGTGTTCAAAAGGAAGCCTATTAAGTTTTTGAGGTAATGGGAGGAACACAAGGCAAAACAAGTACCAATGGTTGTGACTAATTGCTTTGGTTTTTGAGTTCTCTTTTCATAAATATTGTTCATCGCTAAATAGATACGATATTTAGTTAGATATAATCTTATGAAAAAAGACTCGCTGTTTGTTTTTATCTAAACTGTTTATTAAAAATAAATTAGCTATATTATTATAATAATAATATACTATTTTTTGAATAAATGAAATCTATTATCATGATATAAAACATAATCTATTTGGTAAAGAGTTTGATTAAGGGCTTGAGAGGGTGTTTGAGATTGTTTATTTAACTTAATAAGGGGTGTTTTGGAGTGATTATAAAATCAGTTTATTGACTTTTTGAAAAAGTCAATAAACTATAAGTAAGATCAATAAGCAGTATTTAATAAGTAATGGTCTCCTTATTTATAGCTTATGACTTTTTCAAAAAAATCAATAAGCCAATAAGTTGATTTTATAAGCACTTCCAAACACTCCCTAAGTATTTTTGGACAAAATGCTTATTAGCTTACGTGGTGATAAAAATGAGTTTGTAAGATGTGTTTTGATTAGCTTATGTGGTGAGTGGTGACAATCAGTTATAAGTTGATAAATTGTTTTTAAAAAGGAATGACTAGATAAACATTCCAAATTACTTGTTATACACATCTATTCCAAGTAAACTTCTTTTTATTTGTTGAAACTGCATTATTTTCCAAAAAAAGTGTTTGAATTACCAATAAGTCATAAGTTGTTTTTAAAAATCACTAACTCATTACTCTTCAAAAATGACTTTT